>VDFB02193867.1:146502745-146520770 GCA_007258455.2 Sequoia sempervirens | reverse complement strand
AGATAATCCATACTTTACAACAGGCCTTCTACTACAGAGTGTAGGTCTCCAAATGCACCTCAATGGGATGAAAAGGAGGCACCAGGTTTAGGAGAGTAGGGTAGCTCAGGCTAGAGCATCTTTGTGATATTTTGTACATGGACAATGTATTTTGATTATCGAGCACGCAAACTCCATTTTTGATAGCCATGACACATCTTGACATTGTACCTATGACACATATTTTTGTGCAATATAGCTGTGGTATGTTTTTAGGAGGTTTATCATATGCAATGTTATGTGATGCTATCCTATGACTATGTTATGCTTATGGATGTTCATGTTTTTATTTCCTCTATTTATGCATTCTATATGATCATATGATGGATGATTATGGATTTATGATTATGTTATGAATATTTATGCCTTTATGGTATGTATTGATTATGAATGTAGTATGGACCACCTAATTTTATGAATGCAATACGATATGCAATTAATGTTGATGTAATGCGATGCTTATACAATGATGCAAAATATGATGATTGAGAATGCTTTAGTGTAAATGCAAAACGTGATGTGTAATATGATATGCCATAATGTTATTAATGTAATGCTGTTGGAGATTAGTTTTCACATGTTTGAATTAAAATTATAAATATGTGTAACAAATATTAAGTTGGTGAGAAACAACTTAATATTATTGATAGTATGGTTTATTAGAATATTATGCATGACAAATATAGGAGATTTTGCATTATATGAGTTGTTAAGACCAACTCATAGTATTGATAGTGTGGTTTTACAGTGGAAAATGTAATCACGTTTTTGAGCTTCCAGACATCTTTTGGGGGTCTATTTGAGCTCAGAAATACTGTTCCAGGTTTTAATTTCACCCCATGACCATTACCAATGCTTGGGAAGGGATTTTAAATATGTTTATGATGAATTTTGGTTGCCAGAATGGTCAAAAACGCCCAACATTGCTAAACAACGACCTGCACATTTTTCTATTACTATGGTTGTAATAAGTACTGCCAAGGTTCATGGTGAAGCTGCTGAACATGAGAAGTATTGTTCTATCACCCATCGCTGTTCTCAAGCCTCTTTTCCTTAGTGCATTTGTGGTGCACGATGCTGTGTTGCTTCTATCACATATCGCTATTTGAGGTCTCATCTTTCTTCTTGTATTCCCGATACACAATGGTGCACTCTCTAATTTCACCCATCACTGATTTCTTACTCCTTTCTCTCTTTGTATCTGTGAAGTGCGATGGTAATTGTCGAGAGTAAGGTTTTCACAAATAAAATAAAATGTTGTTGCAATGGAAGTAAATCAATGGAGAATAAAAGGTGAAGTGCAACAAAGCCGTTCCATATAACATATCGTGCATTGCTAATAAATTTTAGCTTTTCCAAATGCATTAGCGATGTGCGAAGGTAACCTAGCAGTGTTTGAATAAAGAAGCGGTGGGCCCGTGGACTATGGAAATATTTAATGAAGGATTTAAATGGTGGGAAGGTAAATGTAAGGGTGGAGGCACGGGTAAATTTTAATTTGCCTGATAAATAATTTTTTAATCCTTCACGAAAACTTTTGCTGCATTATCACGCATTGCTATTATATTTCTCATTTCTGTCATTCTATTCACGATACACGATGCTGGGTAAAGATTTGCACAAAGCATGGTGGGGCTCGAGATTTATTGTCAAATATTATTATTTGATGTATTTTTTTAATGGTGGAGAGTTAGTTTCAAAGGAATTGCACGGGGGTAAGTGATAAAATTTGAACCTTCGTAAATTAAAATCAAGATTTTGTTGTTGGAGAAATAATCAAGATATGTAAAGGAGGCCTGGGTAAATATTTTTTGCCCAATAAAAATATTTTTAAAAGCCTTCACTGTGAAAAGAGTGAAATATAAGTGCATGGGTAATAAAATTTTATTGCTTGATATTAAAAATTAAAGCCTTTACAAATGAAATTAAAATTTTATTTGTTGGGCGGTGAAGTAAGATATTTCACGGAGATTGTTCACAAACATGAAATAAGGGGTTTTCTTTTGCTGGCAGTAAAAGGAAGTTGCACAGGTAAAAATGTTGATTTTACAGCTAAGAGGGATGAATGAAGACTTTCACTTATGATATTTTTCAGTTGCAGGTAAAATGAAGGGCATAAAGAATGAAGTCTTCCCAAGAAGGGAATATTTTTCTGTTACTCAGCAAATGAGTGCTGAAACGAGAGTGCAAGTGTAGATGGGTTTTTCTTCAAGCGGTGGGCAGTTATTGATCTATGGAGCTAAGCATTGCCAGGTGTCTACAGTGGATCTCCATTTAGGGTTTTGCATTTTCCTTAAGTGCAGATTTTCTGTTTTAGAAAAGAGGTTGCTCATTCTTTTCTATCTCACGAGAAAACATATTTTGTAACAGGGTCTGGAATGTATAGTGTTTGGTTTTAGGTTTCTGAAGTTTTCTGAGTCATGTAATGAAGAAATTATTCATAACAATGTTATATTTACATGTAAATGATCATATATTTTGAGTTAGTTGTCTCCATTGTACACATTGCACAAATTATGAATAAAAGAAATCAAGAGTTTCTGTTATTTGTCTTCTGGTTTTACCTTGAATGTCTGTTCTATGTTGTTACTTTCATTCAAAGAATGAATTAAATTGTATGAACATAAACAAAGGTTTGTGTAACTATATGCTTGGATTAATAAAGTATGACTAGTTTGGTTTCTAGTATCAATGGTGTAATGCATCATATGATAGGCATAATTATGATAGAGTAGAAGTTGTAATGAGTTTTAAATTTCATGGTTTAGGCGACTCCACCCTAGGATTAGGCACTAGTCTTTAATGTTTTGGTTTCCTAAGATTGTTTCTGAGCAGCTATATTTTAAATCAAATTTACTTATAAATCTTGTTGTGGGTGTGTGTGGAATTTAATGAATCATATTTCTCATGTTTAAAGTGTAGACTACCATGAAGGTCAGCCATAACTTCAAGGTATTGTGACTGTTAAGCATATAAAAGGGTTATCTGTTTACTTTGTGTTTGATACTTTGGCACACAAGTATCTGAAAGCACAAGTTGGGATTACCCTCCTAGGTTTAACAGAGCCTGAAGTGTAGGGGAGAAAAGGTTATACTTCAAGCTCCCGTTCATTGGCCACTGACCTTGAAAATTCTTAAGCACAAGGGTTGGCTACCCTTTAGAGGATTTTAAGGTTCTGCTCGAAAAATAATCAACACCTGGTTTTAGGAAAGACACATCATGTATAAGGCAAGCTTAATTAAATAAGATGACAAGATTTATTGATTTTATCGGTCGATGTGATGATGCCTAATTTCAAGAAAGACATATCCTGCTTAAGGAAAAGAAGACATCTGATAAAATTGACTGTTTTACCATTATTGATAAAGCACCTAACTGCAAGAAAGGTATATCCTGCTTAAGGTGAATGACGAAGTTTACTAGAGACACTGTCTAATCTTAGGAAGGGCACATCCCAATTATTTGATAGGGATTGCTGATTTGATTGATTGATTGAATACTGAAGATTTGTTGGTTATGTTTATCTGTTGATTTGTGATTTGGTTTGAATACTGATTGCTTGATGACAAAGGACATGACTAGACTTGACAAAACCTAAAGGACTAACCTAGGGCCTTGAGGGCTCATCGATTAATGGTCTTGCCTATGTTATACATGCAAAGACCTCATAGTTTGACATGACTTGACCTTGTTGTACTTGACAACAGACAAAATCATGATTTTTGTATTCGACCTAAGAATGAATGACCAAATGTCTCAAGGGCTCATTGAAGATGAGCCTTGCATATGTAGCAAAAGTGCAGAGACAACGTAGTTTGACCCAACTAACAAAAACTTATATTTTGACCCTATTTTTGGAAGTTTTGAAGTTTTCTGATGTTTTTGGATTTTGACGGTTTTATGCTTTTTTGGATTTTGATGTTTTTATGATTTTTGGTTTTGATGGTTTTTCTAATAATTTTTTTTGGATTTTGATGGTTTTTCTATTTTTTTTTGGATTTTTGATGGTTTTCTATTTTTTGGATTTTGATTTTTTTAAAGCGATGCTATCGTCGAGAATCCCACATAGAAGATGTAAGCCAAAGGAATTTCCCCTAGTCAGTGTAGGTTAACTTATTATGTGAGGAGAATCAAAAGACAAATGCAAAAGGATGATCATGAAGGAAAACAAATACTAAATGTCCGGTGGTTCTCGAGGAGGGCCATGGAAAGGATGACGAAGCTTTATTATGATCGAATGTCATGTGCAAATGAATGAGCGGAAGGATAAAAGACCAGATGGAGTGACAATAGACGAAGGAGCATAGATTGACTACACATGGCACCTGTTTGCCAGGTTTTCACCATGGTACTTATCCAAAGTGCCACCAAAGTGGTTTCACTTTTGGAAAAAATTATTTCTCTTTACTATTTTTTTTATTTTTCCATGTTTTAATTTTTTTTTGTAACCAAGATGCCTGTTTGCCAGGTTTTCATCAAGATGACCATTTTTTTGATTTTTTTGTATTTTTTTGAATTTTTGAAGGGATATTTTGAGAATTAAGTGTAGTACTTGCGAAGGTGCATGTTGTTGATGGGATTAGACAATGGTTCACCTTCAAGAGTAGAGAGCTGATAAGCACCAGATCCATACACTACTATGATGATATAGGGTCTCAACTTATTAGGTTCAAAATTTTTGGGCTTTTCTTGATCTGTCTGATTCTTCAAATTCTCTTTCAGGACTAAGTCACCAATGTCAAAGCTTCTAGGTTAGACTTTATTTTTGTAGCTCCATCGAAGGTGATTTTGATATGCTTAAAAAATGTTTCAATGCATTCTATCTCTCCAGCTCATGTAGATAGGATACACAATATTCTTCTTGATAAATTAATCCTTGCATAGAGACTCATAAGGATGGTAACTCGACCTCGATAGGAGTATGGTTTCAGATCTAAAGACAAGAGAATATGGAGTGGCTCCTGTAGGGTTTTAAACACTAGTATGGTAGGCCCATAGAGCAGGATTGAGTTGGAGGTGCCAGTCACGACCAACGTCATTGACAGTCTTCTTTAAGATTTTAAGGATAGTCTTATTAAATGCTTCAGCTTGGCCATTACCCTAGGGGTAATATGGGGTAGCAAAGTGGTGTTGGATATGAAAATTTTCACAAAGTTCAAGGACATCTTGATTTTTAAAAGGGTGACCATTATCTATAATGATGGACTGTGGGATTCCATAGTGACATATAATGTAATTTAGGATAAACTTGGCTATCTGCTTTCCAGTAATGTAGGTCATTGAGATGGCTATGATCCACTTGGTAAAGTATTCAGTAGCAACAAGGATAAACTTATGTCCATTTGCAGAGGTGGGATGGATCTTTCCTATGAGGTCGAGTCCCCATTGAGAGAATGACCATAACGATGTAAGCAAATGTAATTCATGAGTTGGAACATGTATAAGATCTCCATGAATTTGAAATTGGTGAAATTTCTTCACAAAGTGATAGGCATCACGTTCCATTGTAGGTCAATAATATCCCATCCACATGAGTTTTTTGGGTAAGGTAGGTCTAACAGAGTGAGCTCCACATATATCGTGATGTACCTATTGTAAGATTGTTTGTGCTTCATTTGAGTTGAGACATTAGAGGAGGGTGCTATCTAGGCTGTGGCACTAAAGGGTATCTCCAATGATGGCATATTTAGATGCTTGTTGGATAAAAATTTTACGTTGGTCGAGGGACAAGTTAGGAGAGATATTTGGTCATGTGGATAATTGTAAATGTCTTTGTACCAGGGAGATTCAAGACCAACAAGTTCACACACAAGTTCATTTCAAGGACATCATATGCATGGATCAATAGTTGTTTTACTAAGAACTCATATTGCAATGCGTTGTTAGGAATGTCCAAGAGAGATCCAATTGTAGCAATTGCGTCAACTTCTTTGTTTTGGATTCTCGATATCTACTTGAAGGTAATAGCATTAAAATACAGTAAAAAAATATCCACCATGCACTTGTAGGGCATCAGTTTCTCATCTTGGTATCATAATAATCATTAACTTCCTTTATCACTAGCTAAGAATCACCATAGACTTGAAGATCCTTGATTTTCCATTTTATTGCCATTCAGAGACCTGTCAATAGTGCCTTGTACTCAACAATATTATTAGTGCATGGAAATGCTATTCAAAATTACTTAGGGATGGAATCTCCTTGAGGTGTTATGAACAAAATACCAGCTCTTGAACCATGAATTGTGTAGGATCGATTGAAGTACAATCTCCATGTTGTCAATGTTTCTATGACAAAGATTGATTCATTTGGAAAGTTGAATATCAAAGGATGGTCTACCTTCACTAGTGCATTTGCGAGTTGATTAGCTATCACTTTTCCCTTTATTGCTCTTCGATTTGTAGACTCAATGTCATACTCGCTTAAGATCATAACCCACTTAGCTAGTCTTCCTATTAGAGCTACTTTGTTGAGAAGATATTTTAAGGGATCAAACTTGGCTATTAGTTTTGTCTTGTGATTCAACATGTAATGCATTATTTTCTAGGTTGCAAATAGAACTACTAGACATGCTCATTCAATAACGCTATAATTTAACTCATATCCAACCAAACTGCGACTGATGTAGTAGATTTCCCGTTCTTTACCATCATTATCATTTTGTGCTAACAATGCCCCTAGTGTTGACATAGTTTTGTTACATACAATATCAAATATCTTCCATCAATCAGAGGCATAAGAACTGGTGGAGTCAATCGATAATCCTTGATCTAATCAAATGATTCTTGACATTTCTCTGTCCAATTAAAGGGGATTCCTTTCATAACAGATGTTGAAATAGATGGATCTTGTCTACTAGTTGAGCAATGAAGGTCTGCGAATTGATTGCAATATTCCTTGTAAGGTCCTTAATTGACTGACATTAGTTGGCAGTGACATGTCCAAGATAGCTTTTACTTTGGTAGGATCAACCTCTATTCCTCTGTGGGAGACAATATATCCTAGAAGTTTGCCTGATTGGACCCTAAAAACACATTTCTTTGGATTTAGCATGAGTTGGTACTTTTCTAGCTGTGTGAAGATCCTTTCTAGGACTGTTAGGTGACCAATTCATTCTAAATATTTTGAGAGAATATCATCAACATAATCTTCCTTAAGTATGTGCATATAATCATGGAATATGGTAGTCATGGCTCTATGATATGTAGCTCCAACATTTTAAAGTCCAAATGGCATAATTTTCCAACAGAAAGTTCCCCAAGTGCATGTGAAGGCTATCTTTGGTTGATCTTTAGGAGCAATTCTTATCTGGTTGTAGCCCAAGAATCTATCCATAAGTGATAGAATTTCATATCCAATAGTAAGGTCTATTATGATGTCAATATTTGGTAAAGGAAAATCATCTTTAGGACAAGATTTGTTGAGATCTCTGAAATCTGTACATACTTTGATTTGCCCATTTGGTTTTGTGATAGGAACAATATTTGATATCCAATCTGCATAATCAATAGAGCATATGAATTCGACATCCAAGAGTTTATTTAGTTCCACCTTGACTAGGAGTGTGATTTGTGGGTGCATTTTCCTTAGCTTTTGCTTATATGGTTTCACATTTGGTAATAGTGCCAGATGGTGCAAAACAAGCTCGGGATCCAATCTAGGCATATCAACATATGACCATGTAAAGTTAACTTGTCTTTCTGAAAAGAATGTAGTAAACTTAGGCTTTTCCTTGGCGGTCAAAGATGCTACCAGTTGTATGATTCTAGAATTTTCTTGTTTCCCAATGTTCACTTCTTCTGTGTATTTTATAAACAATGACAATCTCTCTCGATCTATACGGAGACTATCCAGTCCTCCATCCTCAGGTGCCTCAGAGAGGCTTTCACCTTCAGATACATCCTTTATTTTTACTTTTTCACAATCAGTAGGCACCTTGTGACTAGAGGACAAGACAACCTCATGAAATTAGGTTGCATAATTGAGTTTTATGATAAATACAACCTTATGATCCCCACTTGGTATTCCTTCATGAAGTCCCATGAACTCAACAATTGCTTTGTCATTCTCGAATGTATCTAAACTCGATGGTTCTTGTTGATCCCAATTGATTAATTGTGGGTAGAAAGGAGACCATCATCGGTGTTGTCAAGGGTCATGGTATAGGAAGATAGGGTAAAGATGGAGGTAGAGTCATTAGTTTCCTAGGGGGAAAAATCAATGGTTTCCCAGAAGTGTTTGATCAATTCATCCCTTTTTAAGGGGACTTTTTGAGGGGGTTTTGACAGGGGACCAACTTTAAACAGTTGGCTAAATATTTCTTCAAAGGTAGGCTCACCAGGCTGTCTAAATATTTCCTCAAGGTAATAATTGTTAATGGATATATTGGATTCCAAATCCTATTCCCATTCATTAGAATCAGAGTCAGTATAATAGTCCTTAGATGTCTCAATTTCATTTGAAGCATTAAAAACCACACTTGAAGGTAACATGATACCATGGATACTCAATTTTATTGGTACAAACTACCAACCTTGGTGCTTTAGTAATTTAGGAGGTTGTAAGGGTTCCAACATTCCTTGTTTGTTTAGGCCAAGGCCGTTGTGTCCATCATATCCTTAATGTTTTATTATTAGGAACCCTTTTGGATACTGTTCAACTGGAAATTTATTAGGTTCGATGTCCTCCTCCTCTTTGTATAACCATGTGATAATTTGGCCATATAAAGACTCTTTGGCTAGTTCCCCCCATTTAGTGAAGGTGGTAGGGGGATTGCATATGATGACTTTAGGCTACAGGGGATGTGGTTTTCCATAATACTTCAGTGATTTAGGTAACTTTCCAATGCAAAATAAGCTTTTCATACTGTATTCTCCACATCCTTTGTCTTGAATCTAGATTTTGGGTGTGGATGGTGGGGTGAATGGAATGGATGACTTGACAAGGGAGGATGGGTCAATTTAGTGTGATGAAGTAGAAGATGAGACCTCTCGATTTATGGGCACTTGATGTTCAACGGTTCCTTTTAGATTTGTGCAATACTGGAAGAGATCAGGGTCGCCATGGATAGTAATTTAAGTACCATTATGTCAAAACTTGAGGCATTGGTGGTAGGTGGATGGGATAGCCTTCATATCATGAATCCATGGGAAGCCAAGGAGAAGGTTGTAGTGTAAATCTAGATCCAAGATGTGAAACACTCTGTTTTGTATTGTTGGACCAACTCTCATGGGAAGTAAAATTACTCCTTCAAATGAACACTCAAAATCATCATAAGCTTTGATCATAATTTTCTTGGGCTGGTCTATGCAATTTTCTTGGTTTGGTCTATGCAATTATTAGAGTATCCCAATGCTTTCACTGGTTTTAGTGAGCAAATTTTTCGACCTGCTCCACCGTCTACTAAGACTCGTCTGATCTTATGTTTGTTAATGAATACTTCAAGGTGTAGGGCATCATTATGATTAGAATTTTTGGTGAAAACGTCTTGTTCATAGAAGGTGACATGATGCGGCATAGCTAAGTACCCAACCATGGCCTGAAATTCATTGATATCTAGGATAGCGGGTATGGATGCTTCTTGCAAAGCTTTATCAAGGATAACTCTATGTTGTGGTGATATGTGAAGGAGTTCCAAGACAAAAATTTGCGGGTGTTTCCCTAGCGATCTAGGATATTATATTGGATTTTTAGGGCTTGGATTAGAAGGGTCTTGGAAGAGTTATCTTGGCTTTGTGAGTGGTGACCACACATTCTGAACTTGGCTTGTTTATGGTAATGGTGGCAATGTGATCATCAAAGGGTCTAACATTAAGGATAATAGTGCTATAATCATGTTTGATAGTGACACAATTGGCATTGTTGTCATTCCCTAAACTACAGGCTTTTCCTTTATTATGGTCTTGTAGGGGAGTTTTAAATATGGTATGATCAGGCTTTGTCTTGCCTTGTGAATTTCCTATTGAAATGCTTCCATTTTCAACAAGGTCTTGAATGATATTTTTGAGCGTCCAACATCTTGATGTCTTAAGTACTTTTCCGTGGTGATATTCATAGTATTCATCTTCCTTCCATCAATCAGGTTTGATTAATGAGGGTTCATAACTTTTTATGTCTGGTAGTTGGATGACATTGGATTACAAGAGTTGTTTTAGGACTGATTCAATGGGCTCACCCAATTGGGTGTATGTTCTCTTGGTGCGAGGAGGACCTCTACATTGTTGATTATTTTTGACTATGTTCAACATTTGATTTTGACCCCATGTTTGTGTATTTGATGTATTTGATGAGGAAGGACCTTTAAGATGAATGTTGGAACTCTGGTTATCATTTTTGCATCGATGAATCCATCATTCGTGACATTCTGGTTTTGAGAACAATATTTTCTTTTTTAATTCATGGCTTTTGAAGTCTCTTTGTGTACTTTGACCAATCCTTTTATGACAAGACCTTTTCCAACAAGGACATCTTTCTCAAGGATTTCATCGAAAGTCGTACAACATTGGATTTGAAGACTGGTCATCATTTCCACATGAAGGTTTTCTACAAACATGATGACTAACTATTTCTTGGGAATGTGACAAGGAAATTTGCTAGCTATGCCTCACCATCTTTGGTAAAATGAGGTAAGTGACTCTCCTTCTTTTTGTTTGGTTGTGCATAATGTTGCAAGGGTGATATCACTTTCAATGTTAAAGGAAAAGTGATTAATGAATTTATTAGCTAGTTCACCTCATGCACTAATCCCTAGAGGGAGATGTGCAAACCAATCTATGGCTGGCCCCATGAGACTTCATGGGAATAGTCTCATAAAATAGGTAGGATCATATGAGACTTCCATACATGATGTGTTAAATTCTCGTATATGCTCTATTGGATCCCCTTGCCCTTTGTACTTGGGTAAATACAGTATCATGAAATGAGGAGGAAAGGGTGACATGTATATATTTATATCAAATGGAAAGGGGCACAATTCCTCCATGGAATAGGTTTTCTTGTTGGTTCCCAATTTCATGTTCATCATTTGTTGTTGGATGACCTGTATTTGTTGCATCAAAGTATCTGTAAGAGATGGTGTTGTATCAGTTTGATTTGGTGTCATGGCATTGGTGTTGAGGTCATATGTTGGATTAGGATTAGGATTGGTTTTTTGTGATGTGTGACCATATTGATGTGTGTTATTTTGGTTTGGAATGAAATTGGCGATTATATTTGTCCCAAAGGTCATGTTCGTGTTTGGTGTAGTGTTTTGAAATTGAGGCGTAGGCCCTTGATTTGTCCCTTGGATTTGGAATGTTGGTCCTTGATTCATGTTTTGGAGTGATGGTGTGAGTCCTTGATTGTTGTTTTGATAAAATAAAGTAGGTCCTTGGAATGATGGGGTAGGTCGATGATTATCATTTTGAAGTGATGGGGTAGGCCCTTGGTTGATGTTTTGGAATGATGGTGTAGGTCCTTGATTGATGTTTTGTTTGGGCACTCTTCATGGGACTATGTGAACTCTCCTATATTTATTTAGTTAATTATGATTTAACGGGTTGCACTTTGAAATTGGAATGAGGGAACTTGATTCATGTTTTGAAGTGTAGGTGTGGGACCTTGTGATATAGTTTGAATCAAAGGCGTAGGACCTTGTGATGTAGGATCTTGATTTGTGTTTGAAAAAGAGGGTTTGAGGTCTTACCCATGGAATTCAATGAGCTTCCAAATGTGAAATTTTGTCCTTGTGTAGTCACATGGGTTGCCTTGTTTCTAAGAGTGGAGATTCTAGGGATATGTGTGGTAGTAGTTGCCATGTGTGTTTTTTTTCTAAGGGGTATAGTTGAAATTTGTTGTGAAGATGGCATCCCTAATGCAAATGGATTTTGGGTATCTCCTTCTACAATTGTGGTGGCATCAAATCCTTGAGGAAGTTTGATACCTTTTTTGGCTAGTGCATAAAATTATCTATTTGGATATGCATTAACGAGCTCATCAACAATGCATAGAATTATTGGATCTTGGTAAGCTCTTTCAATCTCTTCAAGAGTCAATTTCTTGTTGAATTTTTCTAGATTTAGATTGTCCAAGATGTTGGTTGAGTCTCTTTGTGGTGACTCTCTTTGTGGTGTAGATTAATTTGAATTTGATCCAAAGTTGGCGTCATGATGTGGACTAGAAAAGGGGTCAATTAAAGAATCCATGTCTTTTATTTTGGCTTGTGACCTTGTTTCAACCATATGAGACTTGCAAGTTGGAAGGTAATGTAAGGTGATAATGAAGATAAACTATGTTTTTGGGATTTTTTGATTATAAGGATGCAAGGTGATTATGCAAGGATATGAAGCTAAATGAAACTAACAGATGCAAAGGATACAAAAGGTAGGCTAATGATCAAGGATAATGATAAGGTGTTAAGCTAATGATCAAAGGTGATGGTGCAATTAAGCTATGTTTTTGTGTTTTTGAGATATAAAGATGCAAAATAAAAGTGCAAGGCTAAGAATTGATAGGATGATAATGAAGCTATGGTCAAAGGGTATGATATGTATCTAAATGAGACTAAGGTAATACTAAGGATATGAATACTAACGTTTAAAACAACCGATGGTAACCAAGCTAATGTAGGTCTAATATAACAAACCCAAATTTCATTGACCTTTGTGATGATCAAGATGATAATTTTGACAAGGTTGAGTCTAGGCTAGGACACAAGCTTGAGACTCAAATTTGACTAAGGTGACAATCACAAAGGTTGGTAAAATGAAGGATGAAGGTCAATGATAAAATGGATAAGAAACCAAGGACTATCAAAAAGCTTAGTAGTCTTCCTATGTCTAAAATTTGAAAGGGAGATGGATTCTAAACTTTAAGATTAATTTATACAGTGTATTCCTAAATGGTAATGTTGGAATGAATTTGTAAAGGCTTGTAAGTCTCTAGTTTAGTAGTCAGGGTCACTGTAAAAATGATTTGATTGATTTTGAACAAGGATTTTGATAGTTTCTAGTTATCAGGCAATTGTGGCACTATTTTTCTCAGATGCATCATTTCTAGATGTAGGTTTCTGTTTAGAAGTTGTAGTTCAGAATGACAATTATGGTTCTATTTTCTTTAGATGCGGTTCAGTATCACAGTTGCGGTCTTCTAGTAAGTAGTTGTAGCACAAAATATTAGTTGTGGGTTTGTTTTTATCAGTTGCGGTGATAGAATGTTGATTTTGTAGTTTTGATGGTTTTTGACCTAGTTTTTGAGTGGATTTTTGACTAATTTTGATGAAATTAATTGGAAAACATAGACTACAGTCACAAGCACTTGTTTTGGTCTGATTTTGGATGTGAAAAAGTTTGATTTCAAAATAAAACACTCATTGACAACATGCATAATTGCTATGGTTGGCACGGAAACCACTGGTTGATAGCCCCGCTTGGATTTCTCTAACCACTTAAACAGGGCAGATAACTCCCCTCCATGACACTCACTTCTTAGGCTCACAAAGTATCATTCACCAAAGAGGAATTTCTATATCTACACATTCTTAGTGAAAACATGGGGCAGCTTTAGAGGTATGACCTCCTGCGATCAATGAGTGTATAAAATGTTTTTGGCCACTAACACAATTGGTTCTTAGTAAGGGAATCTATTCAAGGCAGTCATAGACACGACAATATTAGATCAAGATTATGGTCAATTAAGAGGCCTCCAAGTACCTTCCTAAGAAAGTATTTTCATGTAGTTCATGAGGTTATTGAGGGTGGCACATGTCGGTATGACACATCTGCACCTATTGCTTAATGACTTTCATCAAGAAGCACTTTTCTTATATAGCATTTCAGAAGAGCTTGGATTTAGCTTGTTATCGCTTGGGTCGTTCCCACCTTTTAAAGTGGGGTGGTAGGCCCTCTAAAAGAAAAGGTACACAATAGCAACAAAGTATGTTGTTTCTGATCTCCCAGATCGCACCAAGCACAAGGAGAGAGCGTAGACAATGCCTTTTCCTCACACTCACATAGGGTTCATTTTAACTACAAAATCCAATTATGGGGGTGGTTGTATAAGTTCCAAAGAAATGCTTTTGATCCTCAAGATCACCGAGTGGCATGAGAGGAGAGCATACACACTCAATGACAAGTTGCAAAGCACAAAACACAAAAGACTTGTAAATTTTAATCCCTTTGCTTATGATGAAACAAGCACTTGTAAATTTTGAACCAATGACATTTTATGCATGTTCATTTTAATACCCATGAGTGAAAAAAATGCATTTTTTTGTTCGTTTTAAGCCCTTATGAATGAAATAAGTATGTTCATTTTATCCTTATGATCTTGATGCAAGTTGTAGTTGTTGAAAACAAACAAAATAAAACAAAATGCTTAAGCCTAAACTAATGAAAAGCTCAATTTTTTTTGTTGCTTCTAAAGAAACATTTTTTTTCTCTTTTTGAAAACTCCTCAAATCTAAAGCCACACACTGGAAATAAATAGTTAGCACACAAAAACCCTAGCCTAGTTGAAAACCCAAAAAGAAAAGCTCGAATAAAACTGAAAATAGAAATTTTTATACCTAACCAAGTGATTGTCTCATTTGGGTTTGCAAATGTGTCATTGTAATTCGTTGTTCCAGAACAGTTGCATCACAATTTAAAATCCAAGTCTCCCTCCCATAGATGCATCTCTATTTTCCATAGATGCATCATTATTTTGAATCCAACTTCTCGCCAAATGTGATTCTTATCAAATGTCCGTTCCTCATCTTCATATAAAACACGCAAAAAAATAAAAATCATTATGGATCCTACAAAATATTGTCTTCATGGGTTCTGTGTATACATGTTAAAATGAATAGCCGTTCTAAGTGACAACCCACAACGCTTCCTAATGAAGCCAATCTAAAACAGAGAATACAAATAAAACATGAGGAAAGAAATAAAACAATCAAGTAGAAAGCTACTACCCATACTCGAGTTTGAATGCTTTCTTGTGTTTCCTATTTCCTTTTGCAAATAATAACCTCATATTTTAGTAAAATGTGCAAATACCTACAAATTGTAAGCAAGAAAGTTAGAGATAAGTGGTTGTTAACTTGAAAATGGAGGAGAAAGGCTTCCTTTATAGATAGCCATTTAAATGGATGTTTGAGATTGAGCTTCTAGAAAGATTCCAAGATCGACGGACGAGGCTACATGCAACACAAATGAGTGGAGGTTACAAAAAAAATGGTCAAGATTGAAAGAGGCTCGAGACGATCGACGACTGGGATTCAAAAATGAGATAGTGGAGGGGTAATTGAGGAATTAAAAATTGGAAATCAATTAATTCATGAGAAAGGAAACTCAAGACAAGTGGAGGCATCAATAATTTTTTTCAAATTATTTATTTGAGAGGAAAAAAAGGCAAAATTAGGCGAAAATGATCATTTAATTAATTTATTAAATCAATTTAATTAAATGGGGAAAATGGATATGAGACATTAAATAATTGATTTAAGTTAATTATTTAATGCAGGAAAGAAATGTCATTAGATAATTAAATAATTTTGACAACTATTTAATTATAGAGGAATGGGAAAAAGATCAAATAATAACAATTATTATCATTTGACTATAGGCAAATGGTAAAAGAAAAATAATTAAATAAATGTGATTTATTTAACTATTGAAGAAAGTGTTAGCGACACGAAAATTAATTTTATTTAATTGATCAAAGATAGAACCAAGGTTGTAAGGTGCGAATTAATTAAATAATTGGTAGTAGTATTAATTAATAGAGATGCGATCAAAAATTAAATAATTAAAATTATTTAATTATGCGGAGACGACAACCAAGAAAAATGACTCTCACAGACTAATACATTTTTGAGTGTCTACATCAAAAATATTTCTTGATCATTTTATCTCTACCTTTGATTAGCATATGTTTTCTTCATCTTTTTCACATCTACTATTATTATTAGCTTTTCTAAGGCTATCTGTGGAGGTGGGAACATTGATATGAGGGTTTAACTAAGGAAAAATCCTAAACAACCACCCAACATTTTTATTTGATCTTAAATTGTGGAATTGTGGCGAGAGGAGATACTTTTTGAAGCAAGATTGAATGCTATAAAACACTCTACGATGTTATCTGAAACCTTTTCCTCATTATTTTTATCTCTTCACTCAATACCTTTGGTACCATTAATTATATATTCTTTGCACTTTGAATGCTTGTACAAGTATTCTATGTTTTTCTTTTGTAAGCTCAATTTTTTTTGTCCATAATAGGATTTCAATTGTGATATGTTTTCATCTACTTGGTGCATTTTCCTCTAAGATAGAGAGCTTGTGGAGCTATCCAGAGGAACTTTATATCCTACTATGAAATGATGATATGATCTTGAATTACTGTAGTAAACACTTGAAATATTCCTTGAAATTCCTTATGAATTCTCTTGAAGTGCTCTATTATGCCTGATCACTTGAATGCTTGAATGCTTGAAAGTCTTAAGATGAAACAATGTGAATTAATCCCTTATTTATACTAAATTGGGAGATTAACCCCAAAATTCAAAGACTAAAGGTTGACACCAAATTTGGGAAGAAAGATAATTAAATTCCTGGCAAAGTGAAATTAAAAATGGAGGGTCTCATTAAGAGAGAACCCATTCTCCATCTTGGGTGAATGGGCTCTAGCTAAGTTTCCAGGACCAAGCTTCAAGGGACTAAAGGAAGGCTAAAAATCCATTTCAAATCAATTTTAGAGGGGTCCTATTAAGGGAGGACCCATTTTCTATCAAGGGAGAATGGGTACCAAAATTTTCCCAATGAAATGATTTTTTAATTAAATTATGATTGTCAAGATAGATCTTCGTGAGGTGTCAAAATTAAGGCCTCAATTTGAATAAAAAAGGGGTTAATTACTCCAATTAACCATAATTAATTAAGACCACCTTGGTAAGTGTGAAAGTGCCTTAAAACACTTTATGAAACTTAAACAAGGTACACATTATGTATATTTTTTATGAAAAGGGACCCATTAGGCTTAATAAAGTAAATACATCCTAGAAAAGTGTGAAAGTGTGTTACAACACTTTACAACACCTTTGCAAATAATCAATTAAAAGGCATCCAATTCATCAGGTCTAGAATAGGTAGCAGATGTGCTTTAGCACAACTCTAGACAACATTAAGTTCAACTTTAATGTCAAATATCAAACCAAAGCAAGAAAAAAGGCTACATTTTTTGGTACTACATTTTTCCCCCATTTAGTGAGAGGATGACCCCATGCCAAACTCACACTAAAGTAGACATCCAAGACACTTAAGTATGAAACAATAAAAAATATACATGATCATACCCTGTCAAAGTCCAAGAAAAATAAACAAAAACAAAGGATCAAGCACAACCATGAGATGGTGGCTACTTTTCCATAACACACATTGCTCACTTTGGGGTAGTGGAATCTCAATCTGTCCACTAGGTTAGTTGTCCCAAAATATGTATGCTCACTCTGAGGTAGTGGAGCCTTGGTCTATCTGCTAGATGAGTTATCCCAATGAGGTGGAAAATGAGAGAATCATATTAGCTTCTCATACCATATTGAAGTTATCCTCCTAACAAATTTGATAAGGAAACACAATGAAAATTATTTTAATATCATGTAAAAAAAATTAAAGGGGGTTTGCTTTGTTCATGTAGCAGTCTTCCTCTTGCAGACATTGTGCCTAATGTCTCCAAAGAGACAAGTCAAAAAGTGCTAGATGGGTGCCCATGGGATGCTTCATTTGCATCATGCCATGACAATTGATCATACACTCTTGGAAAACATCAAACCCAATGACACCACCAAGAAGAGGACACATCACAAGAAAAATGAAAAATCATGCCATGAAATTTTCCAAAAGATGTCATCATTGTATGTCCTCACTTTAAAGTAGTTTCTACACCATCACTTGAGCAATTGATTTAAAGCATCCAATGTTTTTAGCCAAAGGCATGGGAGATTTCCTTGGAAAACCCTATGCCAAGT
>VDFB02193867.1:146482458-146502645 GCA_007258455.2 Sequoia sempervirens | reverse complement strand
GCAGCCACGGTAGGAGAGTACTCAAAGAGAACAATTTGGACCATGCAGAAAGAGTAACACAACAAAAGCAACACAAAATATTGAGGAAAATGCAGATTAAAACATGCTCATTAACAGAAAACTCAATTACAATCGTCTGAAAACATCTGGGCTTACAGATTCAGCACACAGGCCTAATATAATATGTTAAAAAATACAAAATTCCTATTTACTCCTTAATGCGAGCTGAAATCTAGCATATCGGATCTAATATTCATCAAACTACCTTTCTAATGATCTATTACAATTATTTATATCACTTCTTGAGATCTACAATCATCTACATCGGCCAAAGATCATTACAATCTCCAATGAAATAAAATGTAACGTGCACATGAATAGGTCGGCCTCAAATTTAAATTACTCTTCATTGAATGCATAAGATGAAGTGTAGACCAATAATTAAGGTCGAGGACACTCCACAAAATAATTAAAATCACACCGTCAGGATCCGTAAGTTACGAGACAAATCCACTAGTGATCAAACTAGTCATTAGGTTTGAAAATTATTCTGGTGTTGATTCAAGAAACTGCCATCAAATCCAGAAGTGATTACTTGTCGGAAGAAGATCCAATCACGCTCAAATCTTGGAATAAGGAAAATGAACATTTCCACGATGTAAACATCGATCCACAAGGTCTAGTGAGCAAATATGACAAATCCAACAACATCAACTGAACAAAGAATCGTAATGTATAGAACAAGAACAAAAACTGAAAGAAAATATTTTGGTTGATGCAAGATTACAAGAAACTGATGCTCTGCACCTTTATTTACATTTTTTTTGTAATTTTTTTTAAATGTAAAAATTCATTATGAATTTTAATTGCTAACTTTTAAAAAAATAAAACTCGCATGTCTCAATTAATCTTTAACTTGGTCAAAAATTCATGAAATCTTATTTTTCTTTTTAATCCTATAGTATGTGAAGCATAGAATGTGACACATGTTTCGGGATTTGAAAAATGTGGATATTGTTTGAAAGCTATAGATGTTTTCATCTCAGCCTATGAATTATGATTTTAGTCATAATTCAAATAGGAAAAATGAATAATAATTATTTATTAAATCTCAAAAGTAAAGCATAATTTATATTGCGGAAAGCTCTTAATCTCCTTTTTAAAACCTTTTTCATTTCATCAATTTTGGGTAAAAAAAAGACGTCAGCCACATACCCATCATATCGCCACTTTTTGGTCCATCATGATCCTGCATATACCCCAACATATAACTAATTATGCAACTATAAGAACAACCATGACCAAGAAAGATATCACCTGAATAACGATTTTCCAAATCTTGTGTTGTTTCCTTGAACTGTGGCGACAAACAACTATTTAGCTTTGAGCTTCAGTCTTCCCACTGTTCGAGCTTTTTCAAATAAAATACCTCATGTTTATTCAAGATATTCCAAACACCAATGCAACCACAATTACCAGAAACTGGCGTTCCCTAATCTCCTCTCAAAGCCTTGGCTAGGGTTTGTACCCGTATGCAAACAGAAGCAATGATAAAATATTTTAATTTAAATAAACATCGAGAATGTTTCATCAAAAACAATAATAATTTCTTCGAACATTTGAAACCTGAAGCCAAAGACTTCACATTGTAAATGATGTCGACTGTCACATGTGCCCGATACTCATTAGGATTATAGTGTAAACTAATGCCCAATACAAAGATGTTGACCATGTAAAACAAAGTAGGATATAATCATTGCTAAATAAAACACTTATCCAATTCCATATGATGTCGATAATGATCAAAGCAATCACATTGCCTTTGTAGATAATAAGAATAATGTACAAAGTCAAAAACTTGTTATCACCTTATAATCATATGATTCCAATCCCAACTATTCCAAGACAAGTGTAATAATGTTATGCCATGGTCAAAGAGATCAATACCATAGAAGTGACTTTGACAATATATTGATATCTTATCAAAGATATGATAATATATCATCTCATCAAAGACAAAATGACTATCCAAAACCTTGCAAGATATGATAAATGTCATTGGAAATCCATATGTGAATATTATTTCTTGATGTCACCATACCATACCAACTGTCATGAATGTATCAACATTCAACTATCATGATAATACCTTACCAAATGCCATACCAATGCCATATTGCCAAATATGTCACTTGAATGCGTGTCAAACCAATTTGACCATGTCTTCCATATACAGTTAATGTCATAATGTTGTCTCATAATCCCTTCAATGAATGCGAATACTAGAAATGCCAAAACATCCCTTGACATCAATTCCAAAACCAATGTCAAAGGGTCAACAAACTCCCCCTTTGGCATTGATGTCAAACAACTTATATGATCACCAATGCACTTTCAAAGCATCATCATATGATCACCAAAAAAAAACTCAACAATACATCAATATACAGTGTGGAGCAACAAAAACTGATAACAAAAACTAATTTGTGCAATTGTAAGCAATATAAATCTACATAAAATGATCACTATATGTAAGCAATAATCTACATATAATCTCAACTTTTCTCCCCCTTTTGACAACAATGCCAAAGGTCAAAGGGGTGGGTAAGAATCAAAAGACCACAAAATACCTATCCAAGAACACCAATCTGCTTACACAAGGGCACAAAACAACATCATATCCAAATGGATAAGACCAAAAAGAGCTCAACACAATGATATAAAAATATGCTAAAGTATCAATAATTGAACCAAAATTCCACTATGTTGAACATATAACCCAGGGGTCTAGAATATACATGAAAAATCCCCCTAAAACCATGAACTCAAAGAGATCAGATGTTCCCCCTGTGAAGAAAGCACTAATGTGAATGAGGATCTTGATGAAAATCAAGAAATCATAGCATTGCATAATATCATATTTCTAGTAACATAATTCCACAGTTATAAATCTCATATACTCAACAACACTTGTCATCAACCTCTGTCTTTGATCAACTGAATAAATAAACACACCAAAGAACTATTAGCCAAAGGAGCAACCAAGAATCAACTAACCACCAATTGAAAGAAAATAAATTAACAATCAACAACCAACTTTGCAAGGCATTTCCACTATCCAACCATCGAAATAATTGATTGTGGAAAAAAATACTTTCATCAAGATTGCACAAAAGGTGAGCTATTAACCTCGATGAAAGCTCAACATATTCTTTTGACTGCCTTCTTGAACATAGATTTAAACATAATGACTACACAATATCACCTATACACCCCCTGTGTTTGAGATTATAACATGATAGAATGTCAAGAATTATGCATATGAGTATAATGCATATTATTTTCCAAGACAACTATCATTTTCCAAACCATTGTGTAGAACAAATTAAGCATGATAATGGACAAACATGAATTGAAAACACTGAAACACCACCTAGATCATTAGGCAACTACAAATAGAGCATCATCATCAAGAAATATAAATGACAACACTGTTAATGCCCTTATGTTAACTATTTCACCATTACTCTTACAAAATTTATGCTCTTGTGAAGAGATCATTGTACCATATCATAGAGCCTTCCTCTTTGTGAAGACAAATAGTTTTCCAAGCAAAACAATAGACCCACTTCATTGTCACTACCACTGTAGACTATCCAAAGAACTCAAGAAAAACACTATTAGTCATAGCATCTCTATATTCCAAACACTGTCAGCACCAAGCAATGTGTTGTTAGATGAAAGATCTCCACAACAATCCAAGACAAATCCTAGTGTTGTACACTAGACAATCCAAGACAAATTCAAGTGTTGTACACTAGACAATCCAATACAAATCCAAGTGTTGTACACTAGACAATCCAAGACAAATCCAAGTGTTGTGCACTGTCACTATTGTACTTGGTTGAAACTCACTATGGAAGTAAATGGGTACTCATAATGGAGAACCATACAAAGAATTGAACTAATTGTATTGTCGTTACAAATCATTTCAAATCTTGTCATGATAATAACTAAACAAGCAAGGTAGATTAAAAATGATTGAAGGAAGACAAATTTCAGTAGAGAAAGCATAGATGAAGATCACCAAACATTGTCAAAACCACAACTGCTTCCTTTAACAATAATGATAATTTGTAAAGCACTCTCCCTATAAAAATAAAATCTTTAGAAAAGTAATAATCACAATTTCTACATGCAGGTCAAAGTGATTAGGCATTGCCATTACTGAATGTAGCATTATTGTACTTGTTATTGTGTCATGTATCATGGTTATACTAAGCAACTTATGTAATACTTCTTCAAATTCTTGGGGAAAAATGATAAGACAATGATTACCTCCACCTATTTTCAAGCTCCTTTTTATGTATTTATAGATGTTACTTGTGCAACATGCACAAGATTAGTTTTTCCTTCTTCTTGACTTTTTTTTCTTCTCCAAACCTATATAAGCTTTTTCTTTTCTTTGCTCAAGGTGTCTACTCTAGATGTCTTCAATTTATTCCTTCAAAACTATTCCTTATGCCCAAAATTATAACACTTGAAACAAGTGATATTATTCCCAACAAGAGGGTTAATATTAACATGTCTTCTTGAAAAACCAGGAACATCATTTCTTGTAAAAGTTTTACAATCTCTAGCTCTATGACCATAAATATGACAGGAATAGCAATAACCATGAAACTGAGAGTACTTGTACCTTATTGAGTGGTATTTCCTAACAGGTGAGGGTCTTGAGAGCCTGTTTGTTCTTCCTCTTCCAACATTAGCAACTTTTTCTTTTGCTTTCTTCTTGTTTTCGTCAGGAGCAACAGAGTGATAATTCGGGTCTATCTTCTTTCTAGGAGTATTTCTAGCTTTAGATCATTTTCCTTCTTCATAACCTAGACCTGTAATGTCTTTGTGATGATTTTTCTTACTCAATATTTCATTCAAGCAATCAATACTCTTTTCCAGCTGAAAACTCTGATACAATTTAGAGGATGCTTTTTCTAACTTCTTTCTCAAAGAGACTATTTCTAATTCTAGTTTTAGGCATTCACTAGTCTTGACTTCAAGATTAGATTTTGTAAAATCAACAACCCTTTTTTCTTCTTCTATCTCTATCTTTAGATTGATAATAAGTTTGTTTGACTCTTCAAGATCTAAAGAAACTTTTGTAAGATCTAAAAGTACCTTGTCCTTGGAGTCCATTTCTTGTTGAAGTTGGTCTTCTAGTCTCTAATTCTCTCTTCTAAGTTGCTTGATCATATCTAGAGCACACAAGAATTCACCTTCAATATCAACCTTACTCTCTTGTTCATCATACTCATGTTCAGAGTCATCTTCTCCCACAAAGAGGTCTCCTCCTTCGTCATCAATCTCAACAGAAAAATCATTCTCTTTATCACACTTTGTGCCAACTTTCAGGGGTGACTTATGCAACAAATCATTATTTGACTTGACTAAAACTTGATTTACACTCTTTTGCTTAACATCTTTCCTTCCTCTATTTCGTTTACACTTTCCCATAGTACTCCACTACCAGGAACCCTTAAGTTGGTTAAACTTTGTGTAAGGGTCTAGCTCTAATACCACTTGTTGGAGTACAAACAACACTCAGATGGGGGTTAATCAGTGTTGTAGATTTCAAAAGTTTAATTTACTTTCTTTCAACAAATATGTAAACAAAAATAATATTGCTGACAACACTTAATCAGTTTGGCATGCTTCATCAATGCAAGAATCTAACTACTGAACAGTAATCAATATAGAATACTTAGACATGAATGATAAGTAAATCACACAATAACTGAAACCATGACAGAATAAATTTCAAGAGTGGAAAACCATCATGGGGTAGAAAAACAACTCAAAATTGCCTCACTGGCTTAATCAAAATGCCTCACTGGCTACAATTTATGCCTCACTAGAAAATCCTCACTAGCTATAATTTATGCCTCATTGGTAAAGCCTCACTGGCTACAAAATTCCTCACTGGAAACACAAGCTTCACTAGCTACATAACCTCATTGGTTACAAGATGTCTCACTGGAAAAGGTTAATCTTTGTCTCACTGACATGACCTTGCAACACAATTTTCAAACATGAAGAAAGTACATTACAGAGGGTTGCTTTGCTTCACTGCAGAACATTTTTTCCTTTCAATCTAATACATTCCATATCCTAAAGACTCATTCACTTCAAATATTTAAAATATAAAATATATCAGTTTATACAATATATTTTGCACATTGCTTGCAAAAATTCTTTATAGAATTTTGTTTATACATTCAACATGATAACTCTATGAAATCTCCAAATATCAAATAGTAATAAATCATTGTTTAAATAAGCAATCAATAATGTATACACTGCCACCATCTGTCATCAAAAGAAACTAACAAATGAAACCTTTAAAAAATGTTCCATAACTGTCCCTATTGATTCACTGTGTGACTGCTCTTTAATAGACCTCCAACATAACCATCCATAACTATTTTCAAATATCACCGTGGAGTAGCATTTCCAGCCACTTAAACTATTGTTGATAAAATAAACATTGTGCACTTTAAACATATGTGACAGACACTTGTATATGATCGACATTGTGTCTAAACCAAGGTATGCAAAAAACACCAACTCAACAAACCCTAATCCATATTAACAATGCTTGATTGAGTATAACAAATATTTACAATTTATCAAGAGCTTGTGCCATGTAAATTATAGGGTTACACAAAACCAAAACTAATTTCCTTTCTTTCTTAATAAAAATATTAATCTTTTCAACATATAACTGATTATGCAACTATAAGAAAAACAATGACCAAGAAAGATATCACCTAAATAACGATTTTCCAAATCTTGTGTTGTTCCCTTGAATTGTGGTGACAGATAACTGTTTAGCTTCAAGCTTTAGTCTTCCCACTGTTTGAGCTTTGTCAAATCAAAAATTTCATGTTTATTCAAGATATTCTGAACACCAGTGCGACCATAGTTACCAAAAACTGTCATGCCCTAATCTCCTCTCAAATCCATTGCTAGGGTTTGTACCCATGTGCAAACAAAAGCAATGATAAAATCTTTTAATTCAAATAAACATTGAGAATGTTTCATCAAAAACAATAATAATATCTTCAAACATTTGAAACTCGAAGCCAAAGTCTTCACATTGTAAATGATGTTGACTGTCATATGTGCCCGATTCTCATTAGGAGTATAGTGTCAACTAATGCCCAATACAAAGATGTCGAAAATGTAAAACAAAGCATGATATAATCATTGCTAAACAAAACACTTATCCAATTCCATATGATGTCGATAATGATCAAAGCAATCACATTGCCTTTTTAGATAATAAGAATAATGTACAAAGTCAAAAATTTGTTATCACCTTATAATCATATGAAGCCAATCCCAACTATTCCAAGACAAGTGTAATAATGTTATGCCCATGGTCAAAGAGATCAATACCATAGAAGTGAATTTGATAATATATTGATATCAAAGATCTGATAATATATCAACATCTCATCAAAGACAAAATGAATGTCCAAAACCTTGCAAGATATGATAAAATCATTGGAAATCCATATGCCAATATTACTGCCCAATGTTACCATACCATACCATACCAACTGTCATGTATGTATCAACATTCAATTGTCATGATAATACCTTACCAAATGCCATACCAATTCCATATTGTGAAACATGTCACCTGAATGTGTGTCAAACCAATCTGACCATGTCTTCCATATGCAATGAATGTCATAATGTTTTTTCATAATCCCTTCAATGAATTCCAATACTGGAAATGTCAAAACAACCCTTGACATCAATTCCAAAACTAATGTCAAAGGGGTCAACAAATACCATGAAACAATAAGTCCCTTGTAGTAAGTAAGTAGGTAGTATATAGGGCATAGTTTGATTTTATAGAAGGATGCTCATGAAAGGAATCTTCAAGTGACAATGAGTGAGATGTTTGAGATTGTAGCTGAGGGTGCAATATCCATTCTTAAAGGGAGTTAGAAAAGTAGTAAATGTGCAAGAAAATCAAATTGTACACATCAAACAATTCACAATGTTATCTTGCATAATTTCTTGAGTTTGAAGACAAAAAACTCATGGTATCTTGATGAAATTAGTGACCTTAATGGTCAATCACTGGCAACCATGATTTTAAAACATGTTATTGTGCTTATGGAGGCAACATTTTAAGCAAGGCAGTGAGTGGTGGTTAGGAACAATGGTAGGTATGAAGGACTTGCTTTATATGCATACTATGCAGTCTAGCTTAAGACAACGTTCTTAGAAGAGACTGAAGGTAGATTATGGAACTCAATGGTTACCATGATGAGGATTAAAGAAAAGATTGAGATCTATTTAAAAGCCACAGTCATTAAGATATAAAGATGTCACATGCAAAACCCTAGTAACTGGAGTAATGAATACAGTGCCAAAGAGGATAGTGTGTTGGGGTAGATTTAGGAGATCTCCACATTATCTAATCATAGGAAAATACATCATTTATTTATTTTTTAAATTAAAAGAAATCATTCTAAACCCTATATAAGATACATTGATACTTCAAAAGCATCTGATTTATTTTTTAAAATTAAAAGAAATCATTCTAAACACTATATAGGATACATTGATACTTCAAAAGCATCTTAAGGAATTTGAGATTGTGCAAATATATGTCAATTAAATACCTAGATTACAAACAGTAGCATGAAAAATGTAACGCTTGTTGAGAAGAGCAGGAATGAGATAAGAAGCAATGAATCCTATGCCTCTTGTTGCACACATCTCCTTACCATTCTCTATCATTCTTTACTGAAACACTTCTCCATTTTGGCAGGGTACGCCTAAAAATAATGTTTCGACGAAGGTTTTAGAGTATGTTTATTAAAATGAAAACTCCATTTTGGTGGGCTATGAATAAAAATAATATTTCAACAAAAGTTTTAGGGTATCTTTATTAAAGTTTTAGAGTAATTTGGTGGGGTATATTATTGATTCCTTAAATGATTTATTGAAATGGAGTGTGACTAAATAAATGACTAACTATTTAGTCATTTTTATTTGTGTGACTAAATAATTTTTAGTCAATGACCAAATTAGTCATTTATTTACCCATTTATAGTTGAGTTGCAAAAAATCAGTAGAATTTAGTAATTTTTAGTTGTTGTGACTAAAATTTTTAGTCACCTAGTCATTTATTTTTCAAATTCTACTAGTGTATGTTCCCCCACCCATTGTGGATCAGGACCCATAGTCGTTCAGGCCATACGTCAAAATGCAGGCAGTGTATGATAGCTTGAGGAGGCACATCCACCGAGCCAATGCTGCCCCAGAGGCACAGTCATCCCAGACTCCAGCAGAGTTTGAGAGACTAGAGGCAGAGGTAGCCAAGCTACAAGCAGAGAGAGATTAGATGCCAGGAGCACATCGGGAGGTCATTGGACAAATACAGGGCTTAGAGTTTTCTCTTGGTACTCAGTGGATTGCGATCATGATCGTACACCACTATCTCCCGACAGACTACTACCAAACAAATGCAACCACCAGGTCCCAAGGGATCTAGTAACCACATGCCTCAGTAGTATTGTATATATTGATGGTGTGTACACAAAACTTTGATATATATATGAGCAGTTTATGTTTTCTTATTTGTTTTTATGTACTTGGATGTTAAATGGAAATGTGATTAATTAAATAACCTTTGTAATATTATTTAATGAATGCTTCCATGATTTAACATGTTTTATGTGATGTAATAAAAACTTATTACAGTTTCTCTTAGATACAACATTGTGATGAAGTATGTTATGCTAAATTAAATGCACCTATGATCTAATTAAAGAACATTAAATGCATATAAGGATCTAATCTAACATAACACACTAGATACACTTGAATAGCGTGAAAGCTAAAACAATTACTTAAAAATAAATTAAATAACCACCTTAGTGTTCAAGACACACAAATGACTATTTATCAAGAATGAAGCAATGCGAAAGCATATGGAATATAATCTGGTAGCTCTAACAACACTGCTTATCATTCATACTATTCAAAGGGATTATAAATAATGCCAACATAGATGCATGGAATCGATAGGGTCTTTGAGAGGTGTGCCATCTATTTCTATTAACGTGTATGTACCGGACCCATAACTTTCATTAATTATGTAGGGTCCTAACCAATTAGGACTGAATTTTCCTTTTTCAGTTGAGTTGGCATTAACGTTTCATTGATTTTCATACAAGACTAAGTCACCTTTACTAAATACACGAGGGACAACATGAGCACCATAATTACGTTGTAATTGCTTAGCATAAGCTTGGAGATGCTCAAGAGCATTAATGCGTTGTTCATCAAGCATCTCAAGCTGATGCAATTTTTGTTGTTTGTAAGTGTTGTCATCGATAAGTCCTTGAAGAGTAATCTATAACATGGGGATTTCTAACTCCAAGGACATAATTTCCTTAGTACCATATACAAGGTTATCATTACCAATTTTTCACCACAACTCAAATTGACAGAGCTGAAATAGCTTGTGTGCATTTCAAGGTGAAAAGATTTCAATTCATTTTTTCTTTGCTTAAACCATTGTATGTATTGGAGAAAAGAGAAAAGTTTAGTTTCATTGTGCAATATGTTTTCAAATAAAAGAGAATTCAGTTTTCCTTTCAAGTTTTAATAGCATAAAAGAGAATACATGAGATATAATAGATTGCATTCATTCATCTTGCAATGATTCACACTTTAATATGTTTCATTTATTTTGCAAGAAAGATATATACAGAATTGAACAAGATTGCATAGAATTTTGTATTCATATTCATTGGAAGGAAAAGAGAGATCAAGTCTCCCACACAAACTGTGGGAGTAGATGAGCCAATTCATCACAAGGAATGAACTATACAACTAAAGATTGTGTGTCATAGAAAAAAGTACCCTTTGCTTGACATGGGATTAATTCATGATAAAATGGACTTAATGAGGCCTTAATCTAGTGTTGTGAGGCATTTTATGCATCCACATTAGGTCTTGGACCCTTATAAATTGAATAACATGCTTTTAACGACGTCTTGTAAAAATGTTGTAAAGTGTTGTAAGATACTTTCACGCTTTTCTAAACTTAATTAACCTATTTCTTCCTAATTCAACATTGTAAAATGTGTTTAATAACATTATTACATCAATCTAGAAG
The DNA here is from genome assembly GCA_007258455.2 of Sequoia sempervirens. Classification (NCBI taxonomy): domain Eukaryota; kingdom Viridiplantae; phylum Streptophyta; class Pinopsida; order Cupressales; family Cupressaceae; genus Sequoia; species Sequoia sempervirens. Next base: position 146,491,439 of record VDFB02193867.1, on the reverse strand, counting down.
GTTATTGAATTAAATTTAATGATAAACTAGTGTTGTAATGTGTCTTGCACATTCACATTGGTTCTTGCGCCTTTCTATGCTATATGGACCTTATTTTAGTGTTGTAAAGTGAATTTAATCACACTTTCACATTGATTTATGTCTCCCAAGCCCTATTTTACATTTACATCATCATTAATAAGACCATCTTAACCCATATTGTGCATCTCGAAGTTCAAATTGATCTAATACCCAACAAGATGGAACTTTAGACCTTATTTCCTAATCTCTTGGCATCTGAGCTATCAAAATGGCCCCTGTGGGACCCATTCGCCATGCATGGTGAATCAGTCCCATCTAGGTGGGACCCATTCACCATGTGTGGTGAATGAGTCCCATTTGGCTCAAATTTTGACCTTTAATCGAGAAAAAAGTGAAATTTAAGTTTAATTTTGCCTCATGTCGGCCTGTGATGAGGTATTAACGAGATACTAAGGCACAAGTGTGTATAAGTAGGTGTTTTTCTCCTTATTTTACATCTTACATCTCACATATACATTCTTCACATCATTCCCTATCTATCTTCTACCTCAAGTCAACCAAGTTAGGGCTTTCCCATTGCAAGTTATCAATTGAGCTTCCTAAGACATCCAAGGGCTGATTCTACATGTTTTGTTACAAAATTTCAAGATCATTCATCATGGAAAGGTAATTTATTCCATTTTTGCATGCTTCATTTCATTATTTCATCATTTTGGTTTAATTACCTAAATGGGGTTTGACCAAGGCAAACCCCCATGCCCTAACAATCAACATTTCATCTTTTCTTCTTGTGTGTTTGTAGATTTAGACATCTTGGAAGCTTAGGAATCATTGAAGATTGCATTTAAAATTCATTCATGTCATCTCTTCATTGAACAAGTCAAAGAATCAACAAAAAGTAACTTTCAGACCTGAATCTGACAATTTCATAAACGAACACCAGTAAGAAGCAAAAGTGCAGATCTAGCTGCACATAATCAATTCCTGAATTTGTAGATTCTTTTAGGTGGACTAATTTTCCACCCATGGTGAATGAGTCCCATCTATAGGCCTGAAAAGTGGTTTTGTCAGAATTTAGCTCCCACCAGTCAGAAACAGGTTTCTTGGACTTTTCATCAAAAGCATGACTAATTCACCATGCATGGTGAATCAGTCCCAATGGCCATTGACAGTGATTTATAGAACATTGCAGAACCTTCCAACAATAGTAATCTGCCTCCAGGTGCACTATGATCAGTCTCATCAATTTCTGTTTTCATTTGTTTAAGTTTCTAGTTTATATTTGCAATCAACATTGTGTTTTCCAGCATCTTGCATTAGATTAGTTTACATTCATTTATTTTCATTTGTAAGCATTCAAACACATCTACACAAACTTCACATCAATATCCCATCCATCCTCACATTAATCTTGAGTGAAACATTGTGCATTTTTGGACCCATCCCTCTCCTTTAAGGTGAAAAACCCTAGAAGTGTTAGAAAGAAAGTAGGTCCCAAAATCCTTCATTTTAGATTGATAAAGGAAAAGAAGCATATAACGTAAAACATATCCATCATTTCCTGATTTGGATATTCAGTTGGTCTTTGTTGCTGCTGCTCTTGCTTTCTCCTAATCTTGAACGAACCTGCATCATGTTGAGAAAAGTTGTTAGAGCTCCGGATATGAATTACACTATGTGCTCTATCAACAAAAATATAGTGCATTGCTTATAATGTATTGAATCAGTTGAATAAACAACAAAAGTATGCAAGGGAACATGAAAAATGAAACATCATAGGAGCATTGAGCTTCAATGTTTTTAACTAACATGTTTGTTCACTAGGCAAGTATAGGAAAAATCATGTTGCTGATCTATTTTTTAAGGCATTATATCATGTGGTGATGAAATGGGCTCCCACAAGGGTTGAGCTCAGCATTCTACCCCTTATCATTCAAGAGGGGTTTGAGAAAGAAACACATTCATAATTCTCAAGTGAAACATTCACTAAAGGAGTAACTCATAAAGTAACTACAAGAGCTTCAAGCTCATTGATCACTCATGACAGTCAAATCCAAGAGTGCAATGAAATGAAAATCATAGATGAGCAATGAGATCATTAGAATGCATATCCAAGGTACATAAAAAGGTAAAAATACACTATCTTTTATTGAAATATTGTTGTTTGCACATAAATATTTCATGTTGCCTTGTTTAGTTTCATAGAGCAGGGCTATTTTCGTCTTTTATTGCTGCCTAGTATCATGTTTCATGTTGTTTGTATTGTTTGAGATGCACATTATGAAAGAAAGACACAAACAGTGCTCACATTTAAGGGGCAGCAAGAAGAGCAGAATGTAATGCTAAAAAGAAGCAACAGTCAAGCTCTCATTGCAAGGGATCCCAATGTTCATAAAGGGACAACAACCATGTTGTTTTCAAAATTTGAAGGGGCGGTGAGCAATACAAGTGATAGTACCCTTTTGATAATAATAAGTTTGATGCAATACTATGGATAAACTTAATACAGAGCCTTTATACGTCCACACTATTATATGCATATGTAATGAAAGCCATAATCTATGTTAGAATGTTTTCTGTAGGGTAACGATGCCATAAAGTCATAGCCATGATAAAGGAAACAACCATTGTTAGGCTGCAACATCGGAAAGAAAACAAATATTCATTTGATACACATGGAACAACCATAGTAAGAGCAGCAAAGAGGAAAATCATGAATTCATTGTTTCAAATTCCTTTTAAAAAAACCTCCTAAGAAATCAAGGCAAATGAAGGATATTTAAGCATTTGGGAGAAAATTTGAATGCATAATATTGAAGTTATAGAGGTACAAGATTTTGAATTTTGCAAACATGAAATCCAGATACAAGCTGTGTGGATTTCTTGTACCTTTTCATAGAAAAATGAGAGCAAAATGGAAGCAGTCACAGTGTAAACAAAGAAGCATGTTGCTATCATTGAGGCTGAATATGATGAAATATACAAAGATGGAATGTGAATACTTTTGTGATAAGGGTTTGGACGGTGTAGAAACACACACCCACAAATTTTTCAAAAGTATAAATAAAATGAAAGAACATAATAGATGGGTTTTGACCCATGCTTTTGAAGGTCCAAACAGAGAAGCCACAATCTATAAAAGACTTTCAAGTCTAGAAAGTAAAATGTGGAGATTGTCGATTTTGAACCTGAAAGCAGAGACTTCATCAAAATCTGAGAGCAGGAGCCACGGGTGCAAAACCTAGCTCGACATATTACATAGAAGAAGAAAAATAGTCAAAAAATGAAATAAAGAAACCAGGTCGTGGCCTCGAAATGTAGATTTCTTATCTTGTTTATTGAGTTAGTTGGATCCATGGAATATAAAAGAGCTTCAGAAAAAAGGCATGAAGTAGAAACATGCATTCATTATTTCTATATTTTTTGAGACCAAATGGAACATTTTGCTGACCGAAAATAAAGAGGAATGCAAATGTGTAACAAAAACTTACCCAGATTTTCTGTCGAAAAGTTGCCTTCGAAAGCCACAACAAAAAATTTAGAAATTCTTTAATGGTGGTCCCAAAATGAAAGAAAGGCTCAACACAATGTGCAATTGAATAGAAGATGCATCAGAAAATGCAATGATGGCCATCACCAAGAAGGCCAAGAATTGACAAAAAATGGATGAAATGTTCAGATTTTGTTTCAAAGCAACTTACCTCTACAATCTTCCTTCAAGAATCTTCAAAAAAATCCCACAGAAACAGAAAGAATCGAGCTCACAAGGTCGAAACCCTAATCCTCATGGCGGATGGGTGCAGAGCCTATTTCTCCAAAGTCAATCAATGCAAATGAATGGCCGAAAGAAAGGAGGGCTCGAATTTTGTTCTAAGGTTCACATTTTTCCCTAATTCAGCCTTGACATTTTTGCATTTGATTTAAAATTCAAATGCCCCACTAAGACCTTTATGGTATTTATCTTACCTTCGCATATTATTACCTTCACCTAGACTTTGTGCCTTAACACTTTTTATGACTTTGAGAAAACCATATAGGCTTTATGCCTTAGAAAAATTTCAAAACCTTTGGAGGGGAAAAATCAAAACATCTATTTTTCCAAGTAGCCTCTTTATAATCTTTGATAAAACCATAGGTTTTGTGCCTTAATTTTCTTATGATTTTAAAAATAAATCATATATACTTTGCATCCCTAGGCACCTTCATGCCTTAGATTTTTATTTCTGATTTTTATAGAAAATAAAAGTTGTATTCTTGATTTTGAAATCAAAGGCTCAGATTAGGAAAGTTTCGATATTGAAAATTTCAAACTGCAAATGATGTAAAAAATCATTAAGGTAATATTTCTATAAATTACCTTAATGTTTGTTATTGTTTTAGAATGAAGTTAGTGGACTTTAGTTCTCATTAAAACCTTCCATTTCTGAGTTTGAGTTCTTGGGCGAATTTGGAAAGGAGCAAGCAAACTGAACTTTCAAATTTCAGTTTTGAGTGGTTTGGACCTAATTTTGTGGCCTTTTTGGATCAACCTCTCGGAGATAGAAAGTTTCTAATTTTCTCATGCAATTTGGAGTAGTTTTTGACACTATTTTTTAGGCTTTTCTTGGGAGCTCGAAAATGAATCAGAATTGCTAATTCTAAGATGCAGTTGAGTTGATTTTTGCTATTTTCACTATTGGAGACACTTGGAAGATATAATTTTGGGAGAAAATTTTGTTTTTTTTTGGGGGGGTAGATTTTCATTTCTATCTCTCGTACTCATTCAGAGAGTCTTGTAAACATTTATTGTACTCAAATTTTAAGCTTGATGCTCCTTCATTTCAATAAAATAGCGGGACTTTCCTTCTCTTTTCTTGTCCTGATTTCTATGTTGTTGATTTGATCTTAACTGTGATTCAAATACAGAATCCTCTTCATGTCTTGTTATTGTGAGTTTGTGTACAAGGATCTCATATAATTCAGGTTGTATTTTGTGTTCTATTTAGTGAACCTTCATGAAAATCACTGTTGGATTATATGTTTTTAGGGTGGGATTGTGAGAGTTAAAGGTGAAGTGAAGTTCAGTGTGTCAGTTATTTTTGTACATTATTTATCAAAGGTTGTGGACTAAAGGGTTTTTTGTTGAGTGTATCTATTTTATCCACGTCGAGTTTCAGAGATCTACATGAAGATTTGATTGAGTTATGAAGATTTTCATTTTGACAATTTTTTTGTTTCTTTAGTTGGTGTTCCTAATTAAAGATGATGCTATTTCAGTTAGTTCAGTTGTTGTGGATGCTTCTCATGTGATTTTTGATACTTGTGGATGTTTCTAGATCATGCTCTATCTTTCTTGCACTTCAACATTGAACGCAGTGCTCATGATCCGAGATTTTCCCCTTATGTGTTCATATTTTTCTTGTTCTTGGCCGACATAGTGTTTGTAGCATGTTGTGGATCTTCGAGAAGTTAATTGAAGTGTCTTCATGATGGAGATGTTGATTTGGGTCCTCACTAAGTTGTGCCCGACCTTGGTTGATTCGCATTGATAATCTTTAATGTTTTGGGCTAACAGTTTATATTCATTTTATTATTTTTGTTGAGGTCAACTTGTAGCAATGAAATTTCTTGTTGTGGATATATAAAATTGATTTTTCATTTCATTTAAAGTATGTCGAATGTGTGTGTGCATGAATAATTTTCTAAATCATTCGAAGGCAGCGTAGAGTGTGAAGAAGAGTGAAGAAGAGTGAAAACTTATTTATGTGCTTAATTGGAACTATAATCAGGCATTCGTAGATGCTATTTTCTCAGTTCAAAATCTGGATGGTTGTAATCCGAATCTCTTTGTAAGACAGTGTTTCTTCCTTTGTAATTGAGCAGTGAGCTCTAGGCATGTTCATGAATGCATCTGCATTCCCCATATTTCATTTTCATTATACTTTTAACAAGGTATAATGTTGTGGGCTGACCTCCACCATGGTTTTCCCCCTAACAGGTTTCCACATAAAAAATCTTGGTGTTATGTGTTTTTTGATGTCTCTTGATGATTTATGTTTTCATGGTTAATAATTGATCTAAGTATAAGGTTAACAAGTTGGATAAGTTTTGATTTTTTGTGACAATTGATTCACCCCCCCTCTCAGTTGTCTGCCCTTGTGTTGCCAATAATTGGTATCAGAGTAGGTTCATTGGAAGAAGTTTAACAACTTAAGGTGATCTAGGATGGCAAGTTACAAGAAGGATAGTCTGAGATTTGATGGAACAAATTATTCTTTGTGGAAGACTCAAATGGAATGTCATCTGAGATGCATTGGTGAACCCTACTATAGTATTACAAGTAATATGTATATTATTCCACAAAATGGTCCTACTACTTTTGTTGAGATCAAAGATGTTGAGTATAATATTCAGGCTGAGGAAGCTTTGTTGAGTGTTTTGACTGATTCTGAGATGAAAAATGTTATAGATCTGAAGACTGCTCATGAAATCTGGAAAAAGTTGGAAACCTTGTATGAAGGTGATGCTAATGTTAAGATTGCTAAGTTGCATAGTTTGAAAGGGAAATATGAAAGGTTGAGAATGGGTGATGATGAGAAAATTAATACTTTCATGCAAAGAGTGAATGAACTTGTGTGTGGTATTAGATGTGCTGGTGGAAAGATAGATGAATCAAAGATTGTTGCTAAAGTGCTTAGATCCCTATCCGATTCTACAAAGTCAAAGCTAGTGCTATTGAAGAGCTTCAGATTGTAACAAACATAACCGTGAGATATGTTGGTTGGTAAGTTATCTGCTTTTGAGTTGAGCGAATTTGGTGATGCCCTTCCTAAGGTTGAATCTAATTTAAGGCTACTACTTCCAGAAGAGATAGACAAAGATATGATCCGGGTGAAAGTTCATCTAGAAAGACATTCAAGTATGAGGATGAAATTAGATAGATTGAAGAAGAAGAAAGAGAGCTAGAAAGAGCTGGAAGCACTTATTATCAAAAGAGTATCGAGAGGAAAAGGTAAGTATGAAGGAAAATTTGCCTCTTAAATGTTTTCTTGCAATAAGATAGGTCATTTTGCATCAAGGTGTTCGGAAAGAGTTGCTAAACCAAAACATAACAAGCCTAGATTTTAGAAGAAGTGTTACTATGTTGCTAATGAAGGCGTGACAAATGATGAATGGGTATTTATTGCTATCAAGGAAAATAATCATGTATCTACTGAATATGTTGGTTGTACAAATGTGGAGAAATTCCTAGTTGTTCAAGTTGAATAGAAAGATGAATGGGTGATTAAAAGTCGAGGTTCACATCATATGATAAGAGAAAAGTAAGTTTGTAAGCTTGCAAAAGTATGATGGTGGTGTTATGATATTTGGTGATAATACAGTTGGTGTGATCCGTGGAAGAGGTTGTATTTCTCTTTATGGGAAGAATAATACTGATGATGTTCTGTATGTGGAAGGCTTGAAGCATAATCTTTGAGTGTTGGTCAAATGGTTGATAAGGGATACAATCTTCAGTTCAAGGATGGAAAGTGCAGAATATTGAGTTTCGAAAATGAAATTGCATTAGGTACAAAAACAAAAGGTAATATCTTTCACTTGACTGTTGCGGGTAAAAGTTGTTTGATTGCTCAAGTTGATGAAATTTAGTTATGGAGTAGGAGGTTGTGTCATGTTAACTTTGATAATATTGTCAAGATAAGTTCCACTGAGGCTGTGAGAGATCTACCTAAGTTGGTGAAACCTACTCATCCAATATGCAAGGAATGTCAATTGGGAAAGCAAACTAGGATTTCATTTCAGAGTAAAAAGCATTGTTCAAATGAATTGTTAGAGCTTGTGCATACTAATTTATGTATTCCCTCTAAGGTCAGAAGTTTACCAGGTTATAGGTATTTCATGTTACTCATTGATGATTATTCTAGAATGGTATGGGTTACTTTCTTAAGGGAGAAAAAATGATAATCGAAAAGTTCAAGATCTTTAAAGCTATGGTTGAGATAGAGACCGGTTTGAAGATTAAATGTTTGAGATCAGATAGAGGTGGTGAATTCACTTTCGGTGAATTTAATTCTTTTTGTGAAGAACATGGAATAAAGAGACAATTATCTACACCACGAACCCCTCAACAAAATGGAGCTATGGAAAGGAAGAATAGAATCATTGAAGATGCTACTAGAACTATGATGCTGGAAGGAAATGTTCCTCATAACTATTGGAGAGAAGATATGAGTACTATTGTGTTTTCATGGTTAATAATTAGATCTGAGAATAAGTTTAATAAATTGGATAAGTTTTGAATTTCTGTGACAACTGATTCACCCCCCCTCTCAGTTGTCTTCCCTTGTATTGCCAACACTTGCGTCGTTTTGACTCACAAATGCATCATATTCTATCACTTGTGTCGATTCATCCATCAAATGCACTATTGACAGTCAAATGCATCACATGGCTCCATGTATGTGTTTCAATCTTGTGAATATGTCGCTTAACCTATCACTTTCCTGCAAAATGGTGAATGTGTCACATTGGTCTTGAAACCTACTTAGTGCATTGTTGGATGTTGCGGTTGTGTTGCTGATATGTGGTTGTCATTGATGTCAACACTATTAGCATTGATGTATTGAAGGTTGTATATGTCAAGGATATTGAGAAAATTGTTAAAGAAAGAGTTGCAAGTTGATAGTGGAATAGTGAAGTTCATGAAGGTGTCTTTCTCAGTACATTGATGATAAATCATTGTGGAATAAAGGGTTAATTTCTGATTGTTTCTAGTTTATCCACTGAAAGTTTTAGAGGTCCGTGTGAAGATTTAATCATGTTATGAATAGTTGTGTTCTGACAGCTTTTATGTGGCTTCAATTAGTGCTCTTGATTGAAGTTTATGTGATTCTAGTAATTTCATTTGTTGTAGATGTCTCTTTGATGATTCTTGGTTCTTTTGGATGTTTCTAGATCATGCTCTATCTTTGTTGCACATTGCG
>VDFB02193867.1:146458584-146471603 GCA_007258455.2 Sequoia sempervirens | reverse complement strand
TATGTGTTTGTGGGGCAACCCTTCCTATTTCATGATGTAGCTTGCTTCAGAAACATATGACTTGGCATAGGTTTTTTTGAGGAAATATCTCATGTCTTAGGCTAAAAAAATTTGGCTACTTAAAAGTAATTGCTCACAGTGATGGTATATCAACCACTTTAAAGTGGGGCATTCATAGATGACATCTTTGGAAAAATCTCATGGTGTGATTTTCCTTTTTGTGATGTTTCCTCTTCTTGGTGGTGTCATTGGGTTTGATTTTTCCAAGAGTGTATGATCTATCGTCATGGCATGATGCAAATGAGGCATCCCATGGGCAATGATCTAGAACTTTTGACTTTTCCTCTCTTGGAGACATTAGGAACAATGTTCCCTAAGAGGAAGACCATTACATGAACAAAGCAAAACCCCCTTTAATTTTTTTTACATGATATTAAAATAATTTTCATTGTGTTTCCTTATCAAATTTGTTAGGAGGATAACTTCAATATGGTATGAGAAGCTAATATGATTCTCTCATTTTCCACCTCATTGGGATAACTCATCTAGCAGATAGACCAAGGCTCCACTACCTCAGAGTGAGCATACATATTTTGGGACAACTAACCTAGTGGACAGATTGAGATTCCACTACCCCAAAGTGAGCAATGTGTGTTATGGAAAAGTAGCCACCATCTCATGGTTGTGCTTGATCCTTTGTTTTTGTTTATTTTTCTTGGACTTTGACAGGGTATGATCATGTATATTTTTTATTGTTTCATACTTAAGTGTCTTGGATGTCTACTTTAGTGTGAGTTTGGCATGGGGTCATCCCTCTCACCAAAATGGGGAAAATGTAGTACCAAAAATGTAGCCTTTTCTTGCTTTATTTGATATTGACATTAAAGTTGAACTAATGTTGTCTAGGAGTTGTGTTTGTACACATTCACACTATTCTAAGGACCTTTATTTAACTAAAGGATGCCTTAATTGATTATTTGCAAAGGTGTTGTAAAGTGTTGTAACACACTTTCACACTTTTCTAGGATGTATTTACTTTATTAAGCCTAATGGGTCCCTTTTCATAAAAAATATACATAATGTGTACCTTGTTTAAGTTTCATAAAGTGTTTTAAGGCACTTTCACACTTACCAAGGTGGTCTTAATTAATTATGGTTAATTGGAGTAATTAACCCCTTTTTTATTCAAATTGAGGCCTTAATTTTGACACCTCACGAAGATCTATCTTGACAATCATAATTTAATTAAAAAATCATTTCATTGGGAAAATTTTGGTACCCATTCTCCCTTGATAGAAAATGGGTCCTCAGGACCCCCTTTCTAAATTGATTTGGAATGGATTTTTAGCCTTCCTTTAGTCCCTTGAAGCTTGGTCCTGGAAACTTAGCTAGAGCCCATTCACCCAAGATGGAGAATGGGTTCTCTCTTAATGAGACCCTCCATTTTTAATTTCACTTTGCCAGGAATTTAATTATCTTTCTTCCCAAATTTGGTGTCAACCTTTAGTCTTTGAATTTTGGGGTTAATCTCCCAATTTAGTATAAATAAGGGATTAATTCACATTGTTTCATCTTAAGACTTTCAAGCATTCAAGCATTCAAGTGATCAGGCATAATAGAGCACTTCAAGAGAATTCATAAGGAATTTCAAGGAATATTTCAAGTGTTTACTACAGTAATTCAAGATCATATCATCATTTCATAGTAGGATATAAAGTTCCTCTGGATAGCTCCACAAGCTCTCTATCTTAGAGGAAAATGCACTTAGATGAAAACATACCCACACTGAGTCCCATATGGACAAAAAATTGGAGCTTACAAAAGAAAAACATAGAATACTTGTACAAGTTTACATTCAAAAAAGGTGCAAAATATGAACATATAGAATTAATGGTACTGAAATAAAGGTATTGGAAAATGAGATAAAAAATAATGAGGAAAGGTTCGTGGATAACACGAGAGTGTTTGATAGCATTCAATCTTGCTTCAAAAGGTTCTCTCACACCCTACACACCTAAGATCAAATAAAAATGTTGGGTGGTTGTTTAGGATTTTTCCTTAGTTAAACCCTCATATCAATGTTCCCACCTCCACAGATAGCCTTAGAAAAGCTAATAATAATAGTAGATGTGAAAAAGATGAAGAAAACATATGCTAATCAAAGGTAGAGATAAAATGATCAAGAAATATTTTTGATGTAGACACTCAAAAATGTATTAGTCTGTGAGAGTCATTTTTCTTGGTTGTCGTCTCCGCATAATTAAATAATTTTAATTATTTAATTATTCTTGATCGCATTCCTCTATTAATTAAATAATTTTTAATTATTTAATTAATTCACTCCATAACCTTTGTTCTATCTTGATCAATTAAATAAAATTAATTGTGTCGCTAACACTCCCTTTCTTCAATAGTTAAATAAATTATTATTTATTTAATTATTTGTCTTTTATCATTTGCCTATAGTCAAATAATATTAATCATTATTATTTGTCTATTCATTGACCTTTCCCATTCCTCCATAATTAAATAATTGTCAAAATTATTTAATTATCTCATGACATTCTTTCCTCCATTAAATAATTAACTTAAATTAATTATTTATGTCTCATATCCATTTTCCCATTTAATTAAAATTGATTTATAAATCATTTTAATTAAATGTCCATTTCCAACTTGCCTTTTCCTCAAATAAATAATTTGAAAAAAATTGTGCCTCCACTTGTCTTGAGATTCCTTTCTCATGAATTAATTGATTTCCAATTTTTAATTTGACCATTACCCCTCCACTATCTCATTTTTGAATCTCCAGTCATCGATCGTCTCGAGCTCTTTCTAATCTTGACCATTTTTTTTGTAACCTCCACTCATTTGTGTTGCATGCAGCCTCGTCCGTCGATCTTGGAATCTTTCTAGAAGCTCAATCTCAAACATCCATTTAAATGGCTATCTATAAAGGGAAGCCTTTCTCCTCCATTTTCAAGTTAACAAACCACTTATCTCTAACTTTCTTGCTTACAATTTGTAGGTATTTGCACATTTCTACTAAAAAAATATGAGGGCATATTTGCAAAATAAGAAATAGGAAACACAAGGAAAGTGATTCAACCCCAGTATGGGTAGTGCTTTCATTTGATTGTTTTATTTTCCTCATGTTTTATTTGTATTCTCTTGTTTTAGATTGGGTTTTGGCTTAGAAGTGTTGTGGCTGTCACTAGGAATCTAGGCTATCTCATTTTAACCCATCTTACATTGGTGAACCCGACATGAAGACAAGATTTTGTAGGATCCATAAATTTTTTTATTTTTTTGCAGTTTTCATATGAAGCGATTTAACTCAGCGAGGAACGACACACATTTGATAAGAAGAATGGCTCGAACTACTTGGCGAGAAGTTGGATTCAAAATAATGATGCATCTATGGAAAATAGAGATGCATCTATGGGAGGGAGACTTGGATTTTAAATTGTGATGCAACTGTTCTGGAACAACGAATTACAATGACACATTTGCAAACCCAAATGAGACAATCACTTGGTTAGGTATAAAAATTTCTATTTTCAGTTTTATTCGAGCTTTTCTTTTTGGGTTTTCAACTAGGCTAGGGTTTTTGTGTGCTAACTATTTATTTCCAGTGTGTGGCTTTAGATTTGAGGAGTTTTCAAAAAGAGAAAAAAAATGTTTCTTTAGAAGCAACAAAAAAAATTGAGCTTTTCATTAGTTTAGGCTTAAGCATTTTGTTTTATTTTGTTTGTTTTCAACAACTACAACTTGCATCAAGATCATAAGGATAAAATGAACATACTTATTTCATTCATAAGGGCTTAAAACGAACAAAAAAATGCATTTTTTTCACTCATGGGTATTAAAATGAACATGCATAAAATGTCATTGGTTCAAAATTTACAAGTGCTTGTTTCATCATAAGCAAAGGGATTAAAATTTACAAGTCTTTTGTGTTTTGTGCTTTGCAACTTGTCATTGAGTGTGTATGCTCTCCTCTCATGCCACTCGGTGATCTTGAGGATCAAAAGCATTTCTTTGGAACTTATACAACCACCCCCATAATTGGATTTTGTAGTTAAAATGAACCCTATGTGAGTGTGAGGAAAAGGCATTGTCTACGCTCTCTCCTTGTGCTTGGTGCGATCTGGGAGATCAGAAACAACATACTTTGTTGCTATTGTGTACCTTTTCTTTTAGAGGGCCTACCACCCCACTTTAAAAGGTGGGAACGACCCAAGCGATAACAAGCTAAATCCAAGCTCTTCTGAAATGCTATATAAGAAAAGTGCTTCTTGATGAAAGTCATTAAGCAATAGGTGCAGATGTGTCATACCGACATGTGCCACCCTCAATAACCTCATGAACTACATGAAAATACTTTCTTAGGAAGGTACTTGGAGGCCTCTTAATTGACCATAATCTTGATCTAATATTGTCGTGTCTATGACTGCCTTGAATAGATTCCCTTACTAAGAACCAATTGTGTTAGTGGCCAAAAACATTTTATACACTCATTGATCGCAGGAGGTCATACCTCTAAAGCTGCCCCATGTTTTCACTAAGAATGTGTAGATATAGAAATTCCTCTTTGGTGAATGATACTTTGTGAGCCTAAGAAGTGAGTGTCATGGAGGGGAGTTATCTGCCCTGTTTAAGTGGTTAGAGAAATCCAAGCGGGGCTATCAACCAGTGGTTTCCGTGCCAACCATAGCAATTATGCATGTTGTCAATGAGTGTTTTATTTTGAAATCAAACTTTTTCACATCCAAAATCAGACCAAAACAAGTGCTTGTGACTGTAGTCTATGTTTTCCAATTAATTTCATCAAAATTAGTCAAAAATCCACTCAAAAACTAGGTCAAAAACCATCAAAACTACAAAATCAACATTCTATCACCGCAACTGATAAAAACAAACCCACAACTAATATTTTGTGCTACAACTACTTACTAGAAGACCGCAACTGTGATACTGAACCGCATCTAAAGAAAATAGAACCATAATTGTCATTCTGAACTACAACTTCTAAACAGAAACCTACATCTAGAAATGATGCATCTGAGAAAAATAGTGCCACAATTGCCTGATAACTAGAAACTATCAAAATCCTTGTTCAAAATCAATCAAATCATTTTTACAGTGACCCTGACTACTAAACTAGAGACTTACAAGCCTTTACAAATTCATTCCAACATTACCATTTAGGAATACACTGTATAAATTAATCTTAAAGTTTAGAATCCATCTCCCTTTCAAATTTTAGACATAGGAAGACTACTAAGCTTTTTGATAGTCCTTGGTTTCTTATCCATTTTATCATTGACCTTCATCCTTCATTTTACCAACCTTTGTGATTGTCACCTTAGTCAAATTTGAGTCTCAAGCTTGTGTCCTAGCCTAGACTCAACCTTGTCAAAATTATCATCTTGATCATCACAAAGGTCAATGAAATTTGGGTTTGTTATATTAGACCTACATTAGCTTGGTTACCATCGGTTGTTTTAAACGTTAGTATTCATATCCTTAGTATTACCTTAGTCTCATTTAGATACATATCATACCCTTTGACCATAGCTTCATTATCATCCTATCAATTCTTAGCCTTGCACTTTTATTTTGCATCTTTATATCTCAAAAACACAAAAACATAGCTTAATTGCACCATCACCTTTGATCATTAGCTTAACACCTTATCATTATCCTTGATCATTAGCCTACCTTTTGTATCCTTTGCATCTGTTAGTTTCATTTAGCTTCATATCCTTGCATAATCACCTTGCATCCTTATAATCAAAAAATCCCAAAAACATAGTTTATCTTCATTATCACCTTACATTACCTTCCAACTTGCAAGTCTCATATGGTTGAAACAAGGTCACAAGCCAAAATAAAAGACATGGATTCTTTAATTGACCCCTTTTCTAGTCCACATCATGACGCCAACTTTGGATCAAATTCAAATTAATCTACACCACAAAGAGAGTCACCACAAAGAGACTCAACCAACATCTTGGACAATCTAAATCTAGAAAAATTCAACAAGAAATTGACTCTTGAAGAGATTGAAAGAGCTTACCAAGATCCAATAATTCTATGCATTGTTGATGAGCTCGTTAATGCATATCCAAATAGATAATTTTATGCACTAGCCAAAAAAGGTATCAAACTTCCTCAAGGATTTGATGCCACCACAATTGTAGAAGGAGATACCCAAAATCCATTTGCATTAGGGATGCCATCTTCACAACAAATTTCAACTATACCCCTTAGAAAAAAAACACACATGGCAACTACTAC
Organism: Sequoia sempervirens; assembly: GCA_007258455.2. Taxonomy (NCBI): domain Eukaryota; kingdom Viridiplantae; phylum Streptophyta; class Pinopsida; order Cupressales; family Cupressaceae; genus Sequoia; species Sequoia sempervirens. Next base: position 146,465,300 of record VDFB02193867.1, on the reverse strand, counting down.
CACACATATCCCTAGAATCTCCACTCTTAGAAACAAGGCAACCCATGTGACTACACAAGGACAAAATTTCACATTTGGAAGCTCATTGAATTCCATGGGTAAGACCTCAAACCCTCTTTTTCAAACACAAATCAAGATCCTACATCACAAGGTCCTACGCCTTTGATTCAAACTATATCACAAGGTCCCACACCTACACTTCAAAACATGAATCAAGTTCCCTCATTCCAATTTCAAAGTGCAACCCGTTAAATCATAATTAACTAAATAAATATAGGAGAGTTCACATAGTCCCATGAAGAGTGCCCAAACAAAACATCAATCAAGGACCTACACCATCATTCCAAAACATCAACCAAGGGCCTACCCCATCACTTCAAAATGATAATCATCGACCTACCCCATCATTCCAAGGACCTACTTTATTTTATCAAAACAACAATCAAGGACTCACACCATCACTCCAAAACATGAATCAAGGACCAACATTCCAAATCCAAGGGACAAATCAAGGGCCTACGCCTCAATTTCAAAACACTACACCAAACACGAACATGACCTTTGGGACAAATATAATCGCCAATTTCATTCCAAACCAAAATAACACACATCAATATGGTCACACATCACAAAAAACCAATCCTAATCCTAATCCAACATATGACCTCAACACCAATGCCATGACACCAAATCAAACTGATACAACACCATCTCTTACAGATACTTTGATGCAACAAATACAGGTCATCCAACAACAAATGATGAACATGAAATTGGGAACCAACAAGAAAACCTATTCCATGGAGGAATTGTGCCCCTTTCCATTTGATATAAATATATACATGTCACCCTTTCCTCCTCATTTCATGATACTGTATTTACCCAAGTACAAAGGGCAAGGGGATCCAATAGAGCATATACGAGAATTTAACACATCATGTATGGAAGTCTCATATGATCCTACCTATTTTATGAGACTATTCCCATGAAGTCTCATGGGGCCAGCCATAGATTGGTTTGCACATCTCCCTCTAGGGATTAGTGCATGAGGTGAACTAGCTAATAAATTCATTAATCACTTTTCCTTTAACATTGAAAGTGATATCACCCTTGCAACATTATGCACAACCAAACAAAAAGAAGGAGAGTCACTTACCTCATTTTACCAAAGATGGTGAGGCATAGCTAGCAAATTTCCTTGTCACATTCCCAAGAAATAGTTAGTCATCATGTTTGTAGAAAACCTTCATGTGGAAATGATGACCAGTCTTCAAATCCAATGTTGTACGACTTTCAATGAAATCCTCTAGAAAGATGTCCTTATTGGAAAAGTTCTTGTCGTAAAAGGATTGGTCAAAGTACACAAAGATACTTCAAAAGCCACAAATTACAAAAGAAAATATTGGTCTCAAAACAAGAAAGTCACGAATGATGAAGTCATCGATGCCAAAATGATAACCAAAGGTCCAACCATTCATCTTAAAGGTCCTTCCTCATCAAATACATCAAATACACAAACACGGGGTCAAAATCAAATGTTGAACGTAGCCCAAAACAATCAACAATGTAGAGGTCCTCCTCACACCAAGAGAACATACACCCAATTGGGTGAGCCCATTTAATCAGTCCTAAAACAACTCCTGCAATCCAATCTCATCCAACTACCAGACATAAAAAAATTATGAACCCTCATTAATCAAACCTGATTGGTGGAAGGAAGACGAATACTGTGAATATCACCACAGAAAAGGACATAAGACATCAAGATGTTGGACGCTCAAAAATATCATTCAAGACCTTGTTGAAAATGGAACCATTTCAATAGGTGATTCACAAGGCAAGACAAAGCCTGATCATACCATATTTAAAACTCCCTTGCAAGACCATGATAAAGGAAAAGCATGTAGTTCAGGGAATGACAACAATGCCAATTGTGTCGCTATCAAACATGATTATAGCACTATTATCCTTAATGTTAGACCCTTTGATGATCACATTGCCACCATTAACATAAACAATCCAAGTCCAGAATGTGTGGTCGCCACTCGCAGAGCCAAGATAACTCTTCCAAGACCTCCTTCTAATCCATAGCCAAAAATCCAGTATAATATCCTAGATCGGCTAGGGAAAACACCCGCACAGATTTTTGTCTTGGAACTCCTTCACATATCACCACAACATAGAGTTATCCTTGATAAAGCTTTGCAAGAAGCATCTGTACCCACTAGCCTAGATTTCAATGAATTTCAGGCCATGGTTGGGTACTTAGCTTTGTCGCATCATGTCACCTTCTTTGAACAAGACATTTTCGCCAAAAAGTCTAATCATAATGATGCCCAACACCTTGAAGTATGCATTAATAAACATAAGATCAGACGAGTCCTAGTAGATGATGGAGCAAGTCTAAAAATTTGCTCACTAAAACTAGTGAAAGCATTGGGATACTCTAAGAATTGCATAGACCAGCCCAAGAAAATTATGATCAAAGCTTATGATGATTTTGAGTGTTCATTTGAAGGAGTAATTTTACTTCCCATGAGAGTTGGTCCAACAATACAAAACAGAGTGTTTCACATCTTGGATCTAGATTTACACTACAACCTTCTCCTTGGCTTCCCATGGATTCATGATATGAAGGCTATCCCATCCACCTACCACCAATGCCTCAAGTTTTGACATAATGGTACTTAAATTACTATCCATGGCGACCCTGATCTCTTCCAGTATTGCACAAATCTAAAAGGAACCGTTGAACATCAAGTGCCCATAAATCGAGAGGTCTCATCTTCTACTTCATCACACTAAATTGACCCATCCTCCCTTGTCAAGTCATCCATTCCATTCACCCCACCATCCACACCCAAAATCTAGATTCAAGACAAAGGATGTGGAGAATACAGTATGAAAAGCTTATTTTGCATTGGAAAGTTACCTAAATCACTGAAGTATTATGGAAAACCACATCCCCTGTAGCCTAAAGTCATCATATGCAATCCCCCTACCACCTTCACTAAATGGGGGGAACTAGCCAAAGAGTCTTTATATGGCCAAATTATCACATGGTTATACAAAGAGGAGGAGGACATCGAACCTAATAAATTTCCAGTTGAACAGTATCCAAAAGGGTTCCTAATAATAAAACATTAAGGATATGATGGACACAACGGCCTTGGCCTAAACAAACAAGGAATGTTGGAACCCTTACAACCTCCTAAATTACTAAAGCACCAAGGTTGGTAGTTTGTACCAATAAAATTGAGTATCCATGGTATCATGTTACCTTCAAGTGTGGTTTTTAATGCTTCAAATGAAATTGAGACATCTAAGGACTATTATACTGACTCTGATTCTAATGAATGGGAATAGGATTTGGAATCCAATATATCCATTAACAATTATTACCTTGAGGAAATATTTAGACAGCCTGGTGAGCCTACCTTTGAAGAAATATTTAGCCAACTGTTTAAAGTTGGTCCCCTGTCAAAACCCCCTCAAAAAGTCCCCTTAAAAAGGGATGAATTGATCAAACACTTCTGGGAAACCATTGATTTTTCCCCCTAGGAAACTAATGACTCTACCTCCATCTTTACCCTATCTTCCTATACCATGACCCTTGACAACACCGATGATGGTCTCCTTTCTACCCACAATTAATCAATTGGGATCAACAAGAACCATCGAGTTTAGATACATTCGAGAATGACAAAGCAATTGTTGAGTTCATGGGACTTCATGAAGGAATACCAAGTGGGGATCATAAGGTTGTATTTATCATAAAACTCAATTATGCAACCTAATTTCATGAGGTTGTCTTGTCCTCTAGTCACAAGGTGCCTACTGATTGTGAAAAAGTAAAAATAAAGGATGTATCTGAAGGTGAAAGCCTCTCTGAGGCACCTGAGGATGGAGGACTGGATAGTCTCCGTATAGATCGAGAGAGATTGTCATTGTTTATAAAATACACAGAAGAAGTGAACATTGGGAAACAAGAAAATTCTAGAATCATACAACTGGTAGCATCTTTGACCGCCAAGGAAAAGCCTAAGTTTACTACATTCTTTTCAGAAAGACAAGTTAACTTTACATGGTCATATGTTGATATGCCTAGATTGGATCCCGAGCTTGTTTTGCACCATCTGGCACTATTACCAAATGTGAAACCATATAAGCAAAAGCTAAGGAAAATGCACCCACAAATCACACTCCTAGTCAAGGTGGAACTAAATAAACTCTTGGATGTCGAATTCATATGCTCTATTGATTATGCAGATTGGATATCAAATATTGTTCCTATCACAAAACCAAATGGGCAAATCAAAGTATGTACAGATTTCAGAGATCTCAACAAATCTTGTCCTAAAGATGATTTTCCTTTACCAAATATTGACATCATAATAGACCTTACTATTGGATATGAAATTCTATCACTTATGGATAGATTCTTGGGCTACAACCAGATAAGAATTGCTCCTAAAGATCAACCAAAGATAGCCTTCACATGCACTTGGGGAACTTTCTGTTGGAAAATTATGCCATTTGGACTTTAAAATGTTGGAGCTACATATCATAGAGCCATGACTACCATATTCCATGATTATATGCACATACTTAAGGAAGATTATGTTGATGATATTCTCTCAAAATATTTAGAATGAATTGGTCACCTAACAGTCCTAGAAAGGATCTTCACACAGCTAGAAAAGTACCAACTCATGCTAAATCCAAAGAAATGTGTTTTTAGGGTCCAATCAGGCAAACTTCTAGGATATATTGTCTCCCACAGAGGAATAGAGGTTGATCCTACCAAAGTAAAAGCTATCTTGGACATGTCACTGCCAACTAATGTCAGTCAATTAAGGACCTTACAAGGAATATTGCAATCAATTCGCAGACCTTCATTGCTCAACTAGTAGACAAGATCCATCTATTTCAACATCTGTTATGAAAGGAATCCCCTTTAATTGGACAGAGAAATGTCAAGAATCATTTGATTAGATCAAGGATTATCGATTGACTCCACCAGTTCTTATGCCTCTGATTGATGGAAGATATTTGATATTGTATGTAACAAAACTATGTCAACACTAGGGGCATTGTTAGCACAAAATGATAATGATGGTAAAGAACGGGAAATCTACTACATCAGTCGCAGTTTGGTTGGATATGAGTTAAATTATAGCGTTATTGAATGAGCATGTCTAGTAGTTCTATTTGCAACCTAGAAAATAATGCATTACATGTTGAATCACAAGACAAAACTAATAGCCAAGTTTGATCCCTTAAAATATCTTCTCAACAAAGTAGCTCTAATAGGAAGACTAGCTAAGTGGGTTATGATCTTAAGCGAGTATGACATTGAGTCTACAAATCGAAGAGCAATAAAGGGAAAAGTGATAGCTAATCAACTCGCAAATGCACTAGTGAAGGTAGACCATCCTTTGATATTCAACTTTCCAAATGAATCAATCTTTGTCATAGAAACATTGACAACATGGAGATTGTACTTCAATCGATCCTACACAATTCATGGTTCAAGAGCTGGTATTTTGTTCATAACACCTCAAGGAGATTCCATCCCTAAGTAATTTTGAATAGCATTTCCATGCACTAATAATATTGTTGAGTACAAGGCACTATTGACAGGTCTCTGAATGGCAATAAAATGGAAAATCAAGGATCTTCAAGTCTATGGTGATTCTTAGCTAGTGATAAAGGAAGTTAATGATTATTATGATACCAAGATGAGAAACTGATGCCCTACAAGTGCATGGTGGATATTTTTTTACTGTATTTTAATGCTATTACCTTCAAGTAGATATCGAGAATCCAAAACAAAGAAGTTGACGCAATTGCTACAATTGGATCTCTCTTGGACATTCCTAACAACGCATTGCAATATGAGTTCTTAGTAAAACAACTATTGATCCATGCATATGATGTCCTTGAAATGAACTTGTGTGTGAACTTGTTGGTCTTGAATCTCCCTGGTACAAAGACATTTACAATTATCCACATGACCAAATATCTCTCCTAACTTGTCCCTCGACCAACGTAAAATTTTTATCCAACAAGCATCTAAATATGCCATCATTGGAGATACCCTTTAGTGCCACAGCCTAGATAGCACCCTCCTCTAATGTCTCAACTCAAATGAAGCACAAACAATCTTACAATAGGTACATCACGATATATGTGGAGCTCACTCTGTTAGACCTACCTTACCCAAAAAACTCATGTGGATGGGATATTATTGACCTACAATGGAACGTGATGCCTATCACTTTGTGAAGAAATTTCACCAATTTCAAATTCATGGAGATCTTATACATGTTCCAACTCATGAATTACATTTGCTTACATCGTTATGGTCATTCTCTCAATGGGGACTCGACCTCATAGGAAAGATCCATCCCACCTCTGCAAATGGACATAAGTTTATCCTTGTTGCTACTGAATACTTTACCAAGTGGATCATAGCCATCTCAATGACCTACATTACTGGAAAGCAGATAGCCAAGTTTATCCTAAATTACATTATATGTCACTATGGAATCCCACAGTCCATCATTATAGATAATGGTCACCCTTTTAAAAATCAAGATGTCCTTGAACTTTGTGAAAATTTTCATATCCAACACCACTTTGCTACCCCATATTACCCCTAGGGTAATGGCCAAGCTGAAGCATTTAATAAGACTATCCTTAAAATCTTAAAG
>VDFB02193867.1:146395497-146450907 GCA_007258455.2 Sequoia sempervirens | reverse complement strand
GAATTATCCAGGCATCCCGAGCGCTAGGAGCCGCCTCCATCTATGGTTATCTAGGCTACCTATCTCAAGGTGCCGCTCCATAGGGTTGCTCATGCGGAACCGTTAACCTTTCATGAAGACAAGGCAACGATCTTGCCAACCACGGCCTTCTCAATCCCCTTTAGTCTGTGGTAGCACTCAAAGGCGGATGAGGCATCAATTATCTTTTTAATGTGATTCTACCCACCCCCTAATTAATTATTTAAATTATCACTTTTTTAATTTCACTCTAACGAGGGCTATCCTGGCGCCCCTTTGTGCGCCGACCACCCACTTAGAGCCACTCCCACTCTAGACACTCAAAACATAAAAACCAAATCCAAGGGTTGTACAACATAACAAGTACATTATATCACAACAGAGCAGCATGCAAGGCATTACCCATCTTGCCATAAATACATAATCAAAATCTCAACGATTCATGTACATCCCTTTTGAATTCCAAAAATCAAGGCACTTGCCACATCAAGGCACATAGAGAGAGAACATCGACCAACCATAAAAACAAGCCTCTAGAAGATTCTCAAAAAGTTACACTAGGGTTTCCCATGAAAATCTGACAACAATAAAAGCAAAACCTTAAAGAACTATTTTCAATTCAATTATAATGAGTGTATAAACCAGAATAAGATTAACAACTCCATCCGGATGACACAATCAACTTCGATACGAAATAAATCAGACATCCAAGGGAAACCTCTATTTTCTCCTCTCGGAATACCCATAACTTCAAAGAACTTTTCAAATTTGACTCATTAACAACTCAAGTAGAACCATCAATCATGACAAAGTTAACATTAACCAATTTGCCACTTAGGTAAAGAACAAAAGAACACATACTAGTTCCCAACGAATGGCAACATAAAAATGAGAGAAAAACTCCAACTCAAAAATCAACTCAGGAAAAGTCACATTGAAAGGGTCTATCAAAACAATCCATAAACCACACATTCAAATACAAGATAACCATTCATTCAATAAGAATTAACTCGAAGCAATCAAATAAGAACATTATTCTAACGATCAAACATTTCCATCATTTAAGGATATCACAATATTGCGAATGAAGATATAATCTGATGTTTTTTAAGCCATAAGACACTAATCACAATTCTACTCTTCCAAACACAAATTAAAACAAATATATTCCAATTAGGAAACTATATCGTATCGCACCACCTAACTATTGAATATTTACCAAACTTTCAATTATGCAAAAATCATTTCCCAACTTAAATACATTTCTAGGCTTCTATATTCCTTAGAAACAAAAGAAAAACCCCTACATAGTAGATGAACAACTTGACATGAAGATAGGATTATCAAAGGAACAATGGTAAACTTCCATAGGGTTTGCAACAAACATTAAAAGATTGACATACTTGTATAATTATACTCTCCCAAATAGTAACAATAACATAATTTACTGTTGGATAACAAAATGGATTAGTATGAATGTTTTGGTGTTTTAAATTTATATATATATATATATATATATATATTTATTGGGTCTTTATTCTCCACCACAATAATTTACTATTTAGAAATAAATAAATAAGTAAAAATTGTAGAATACATTATTTATTATAATTAAAAATAATAATATATGTTAAACAATCTAATTTCTATTTATTCGTTTCTTTTATTCACTAAAAGGGAACCATAAATTAAACTTCATGTTTTATCTCATATATAAAATATAAATAGGAAAAATCTAAATTTACATTTCCTAGCCTAAAAGAGGACACTCAAAAGAATAAAGAAAAGAAACCATTTTCACTTTAATTATTTACCTAATTCATTCCCTGGCACAGTAATTCACAAGTAATCGTAGTAATATTTTATTCTAAGTAACCAACCACATAAAAAGTCTACAAGATATTAAAATATGACGAGATGTTACCACGAAGGCTAAAACATGGCAAATAAAACATATAAGAAATACTAAAGAAATACATTTCTCTAACATTTTATCAATTTACTTCTTTAGAAATATTCCAAATAAATAAATAGAGCTATTACCTTTTTACGCACCTCTAACCATCTACATTACTACTGGAGTGATCCCCTAGAAATTTAATGTTTCTAATTCCATAAATTGAGAATATATCAGTCACCCCTAAATAAATTATCAAATACCAGTATTTAACGAAACCTTATGATTAGGTAATTAACAATAATTATGACCTTGCCAAGCATTACTCCTTCCCTAATTACTCAAATTAAGTCCAAGACAATAGATATCTTTTACCTTGTTATCACTTACTAAAATAACAAACTTAAGGAACTTCTTAACAATATAACTAGGGTGTGGACTCAATACACATTAATAACTCCTAAACTTTTCTACTTCCTAAAGCTGATTCTTTTATTTTCCCAAAACTCTCACTATAGATTTGGAGCTACCCTCTTTCTCATGAAAAAGAGAAGAAACAGATGTCAAAATATAAATGAGTAAATAACAGTTTTTCTACAACTGCTCTTAACTATACCCTAATCTTATAGTTGACGAGATTTCATGTATTCAACAGTATCAGGCGGGTGAGTTCCATATTAAAATTTCCACCTCTAAGAATAGTAAATCCGAATGAACTAAATGTTATGCAAACTACTACCTTTTACGTTAATAATGATAATCTTTTATTTTATTTCCCTATATTTAATGTATATTAAGATGTTGATTGAGATACACTTATCAAATTTCCCACTAAGGCATAAAAGCCAACAACATTGAGGCAATTCACAGAGGTAGTTTTAGACAATAAAAAAAAATGAATCAATAACCTATCAAGCGCGGATCTAGAACAGAGTGCATGCACCGCAGCCAATACAGGTTGACAAAGAAATCAGAGAGGCTATTTAATTCTGTACAATGTTTCAACTTCTAATTGCTGTAACAGTGACAGGTTACCAAGGTTTTCAGAGAAACTATTTAATTTACTACACTTTTGCAAGTCTAACGTTGCAGCTATGACGGTTTTGCCTATGGTTTCAAGGAAATTTTATAAATTTTGATTACCAGACTATGTGAAGGAGCTCATCTATGCACTGTATTCAATAATATCAATTTCTCTCAGCTTCGACTGAATGGAGGTAACTGGCAAGGCTAGAAACATTGCGCAGACCAAGAGAATTAAATAATCTGCTCATTGGTCCTCAAATTCTTCACTTAAACAATCTGCTCATTGATGGCAACAGAGAAGACACACGAACCAAGCTTCCTCCAAGATGGAGATGGTTACGGTTGCAAAAATGTGAGACGCCATATAGACAGTGAATTTTGGAACTTGGGAATATCGCCATTTACTTGTATTATTATCAAATCCCGAATGTTATCCACAAAACCAAAGAAAAGAAGAAAGGTGAGGTGCAAATATGTGACTTATGCGCAGGAGAAATAATATACAAATGCAGTTCTGGTTGGTGGCGGGTTTCCAGAGACGTGTTCAAGTTTGAAGTTTAGAGATTAAAATCCACCACGGCCAACGGTAAACACTCTATTCTGTTAGTACATTGACGATATTTTATTTTCAAGTGTTGCAACTGCGATAGATTGTCAAGCAGGTTATTTAAAACTTTAAACTCCCTATATTGAGGATAAAATAAAATAACAATGCAAGCATTAGAAAGAGGAAATTTAAATACATATTGAGGATAATCAGAGTACTCAGATGAGAGTGCTACCACATAAAAAAATTTGCTGTCGCTAGATCTATGAAAACATGATTGTTTTTTTTTAAAAAAAAAGAAAAAAGAAAAATCATATCCTTTCATAAAACTCAAAGAAACTACTGTTTTGAAGAGAAATTTCCAGGAGTTGATCAGGAGGGCTGAAAGATTATAGTACGCTCTTAAATGATTAAGTGACTAATCTTTGAGTGGGTTTCAATGTTTGGCCTAAATTTTCAGTTAATATCTCACACAAAAGAAATATATAACAATAAATTTCAGATAGAATTTGCTAAAACTTGTAGCATTGGTGGCACTTACATATCCCACAGAGTATTTGGTACAAGAACTCCTAATTTACTCAGAAGTGTACAGATAATAAATTTAGGGGAGTCCTATCCACGGTTTAAATAAGGTAAGAGAAAAATGATGAAAAAGAATGACAAGTATTGCAAAAATCCTACCAAGGTGAAATTAATTTAATTAAATGTTCAATTGAGGATTTATCTACTCGTAACTATCATACATTCCTAATTATAGATGAGCATATAAACCCAAATAAACACGGTGCATTAAATCTTAACCTTGTAAAGGAAGAATAAAATATTGCATAATAAAAATCAAGCTCAAAATTTATCTACTCGTTACTAACACCCACACTTAATTCTAGTCAGTACACAAACCCAAACAGGCATAGAGCAGTTCATTCTAGAAAAATAAAATGATACATAGAACTATGTTTTCATACCTGCGGAGTACACCAAAACACGAAATTCATCCTCCAAGTCCCGCTCAATTGTTCGAGGATCCAAATTGCCAACATAAACACGAGACATAGCTGTTACAAAGCCTTCCCGCAGAAAAATCCTCCAACTCGGCACCGAAAAAAGATTAGTAAGCCGTGGGCGATCAGATCAGATGAAGCTGAAAGTCGAGAAAAATGTCGTACGAAATATACAAAGATTAGAATCAGAGGAATTTGCAGATGGAGTTGTATCTAAAACCCTGGCCTTCAAACCCTCAAATTTTCAGTCTCAGCTTCTTCCAAATTCCACACACACTGCAGAAATTCCTTGAGATCTCTCCCTCTGCCAGAATGTCGATTCCGTTCTATCTCCCCCCTTAATTTCTTGCCTCCTTTTAAAGAAAATACCAAATTCTCCGTTCAACCGCCCTAACTCCTCTTTCTCCTCCGTAAATTATTTTCAAAATAACTAATTTTATTTACCACTTTAATTAATCATTAATTTATGTATCTATTTATTTAATTTTAATATTCAAGATTTATTTATTTAATTCATTTTAACCATAATATTTTATTTTCCGAAACAAGAAGTATTATAACTTTTATTTCAAATCATGCCAATCACTTAAAATCTATTGCCAATAAAATTTACCTTTACTTGGAATAATTACCTTTGAACAACTAATAAATTATTAATTATTATTATCGAATATTATTAAAAGAATGCAAAACAATTAATTTATTTATTTATTAATAATTCTTTAATTAATATTTTATAAAACTAATTTATTTAATTATAATATTTTCTTTTAATTAACCACTATACCTTTTAATTTTATAATCCTATTTAAATGTCATAATTTGATCAAAAACATTTATTGACCAGAATAAATCAAATGCACTCAAAGTCCAACAATACTTGACCTCACAACGAGTTGAAGTGCATTACAAAGCCAACGCAAAATGGAGGGCACTACATAAAATCTGAAGTAAAATGGAAAAATTGAAATGTAATAATGGTGATGTATTCACTGCTCCATCGATGGCATTAGGTTCTTGTACCTACAGATAGTCCAATGCATAATAAATAAGTATAAACTACTCAGCATAGTGATGGCCTAGTCGTTGTCAGGACAAAGTATTTAATTTGTTGCAAGCATCATATTAGGGATGGTCATCCATCCCATGCTTCAAACACCTTCCCTGAAGATCAACAACTTGTTGTAGAAGTTTTTGAGCTATCTTCAATGGAGGTAAAAAAAACTCACATCGCCTTAATATGGTGGTAGTTGAATTCTGTCATATGAAGTAAATGCAACCATCGCTTGCTCTATTAGACCCTCTTTGTGATACTATCCCCCTCATATCACACCATCAAAGTCCTCAAAATGTGAACTGCAATGAGGATGAGCGTAAGGAAAGCTATCAACCAATTCTCTACAAATTTATGATAATCACCTTGCCACCTATTGCATATTGTACAACCATTTCATCATTGGGAATAGGAGTAACAATTTCCTTATGTTACCATATGTATCAAAGTAACTAATAGCATGGCTCAATTCAGTTTTCAACATCATATACTCAAATAAGCTAGCTTTATTTATATCGAGCACGATATTTCTAGAGAAAATAAAACAGTCAGTCAAAATGTTTCCATGAGAGATGTGAAAGGGAAGCTTGAGAAGATAGTAGGCCCCACAAGACTCGCCACTTCAATTTCATGTGAAAATATCCTCAACTACCAGGTTTCAAGTGTGACTTAATTCAGGTCATCAATTTCGCTGTTCAGCTCACAGAGGGGTCTAATTTGCATAAACGTTGATCTAGATTTAGTTTTACATATATTTTGAAGGATACTTTTTGTAGCTATAAAGTTTTGCATAAAGGAAAAACATAATATGTATCTACAAGTTAGTTATTATTAGTTACATGATAAATGTATTGATTTGATAACCATCAATGATAATACTAGTGATGGGATAGTGGTTGCCAATATCTTTCCAATTCATTATTATACATAGTGATGCATTAGGAAATGATATTATTAATATGCATAATCACTTCCAGTATGGGCATTGTCTTGCTTGGATGTTAGGTATCTTATTTGCATTTATCCTTGTTGCCTACGTATGGTAGCCAATTTGGAGAACAATAGTTTGAACGCCATAAAACTCAATGGTATTAAAATCCCATCTTTTGTAAAGATGTATTTTAACACATATGACAATATTTATATGGCAGTATGATCACTAAGTAGTTATTGGAAATAAATAAATAAATAAATACAATGTAAAAAAATTCCTGTGACGATCTTACCACAATGTAGAATAATTAACACTTTAATATTCTCATTTAATTTGATCACAAATTATAGATATGATGCTTGTTGTGATTCATTTCTCTTGCTACAATAAGTTGGGCATTAAAAAATTCCAAATGCCTTATGCCCTTTTTCTTTTTATGTTTAAAAATCTAAAGGAGGTCTCATATAAATTAAAATCCTAAAATATGGTTGATAAAAATTAGAATAAGTTCTCATCAATTTGTTTGCAATTTCACTTAAAATACAATTCCCATAATCAAGAAAAATCACATGACAAAAGATTCGTAATGATCCATAGACAACCAAACAATTTCATATGCTATAAATGAAAAGCTTTTACATCTTTTGCAACAAAAAACTAATCAAAAATAATGTCAAAACAACAAATATGATCCCAAAGATAAATCTCTCATCCCCTGAAATTGCACCATGGAGAGGATAACCACTTGCAAACATCTTCTACAGATTTACAAACACTGAATTGCATTATACTTTATGTTTGAGCAAAAAAGTTTGGTACAAGAGAAGATTCAGATCAAAGGACATAATATAAAAATTAAGATGCCTTCTCCACAGAGAAAAAATGCATTTATACGGATACAAAATAATTCTACCCAAATTGGCCACACAGATGACCCAAGTTCATGTCTCTACCATTGCATATATTCCATACCAAGAAGAATAGAATCTATTACTCGTAGGCATACTACACATCTCAGAATAACATAACTATTTTTTGCATTTGGGCTCCAAAAGAAGATGCAAATTTTTATATTCCTACACAAACATACCCATAATACACCACCAAATTCACATTCAAGTAAAAGATAAGCTTGTGAAAGTCCCAGTCAACTTTGGCAGGTTACATACTCCTTAGCCCTAAATGCAAGTATGTAAATAATGTATATATAAGCTTTTCTTCTAATCCTATTGCCTGGTATGTTTCTAATATATGTGTGCTTTAACCCAATTTTTAGAGATATTTATAGTTATCTATATGATAAAATCTCCAAAAAGAATAATGTCAATTGAATGTTATCTTGCCTGCTTCCCCATTTTTAAACTATTTATCTTTAAAGTTTAAAACATTTCAAAAAGATGGACATAAAGCATTACCAACATAGTTTTGTGAGCTCTTATCTTGGAACCATCTTTAACTTGAAGAGTGATGGCAGTACGTTCATCAGGCATGATTTCAGGTGCCCACATTTTCAGAAAAGAAATCTTTGCTCTCAATTCTTCAATCTCTTTCTTGAGCTCTTCCTCCATTTCACTTGCCTCTTTATAGCATTCTTTATAGGTTCCAACATCAGATGTTTTATATTGGTCTTTATAGGAATCACAAGTCATAATTACCGATTCCTCATTATAACCCCTCACCATTGCAACCAAACAAGTAGAAGCAGCAATGGAAAAATTATCAAAGATCTGAAAACAAATACACCTAAAACAAACTGTTACCAACTTTGCTCAAATGACCTCAAGCTAGTGATCCCACATCTAGATAAGACATTCACAAGTACATAGTTCGATGGAGACAACTAGCTCTGATCTTTCTGGGTTGGGTGGTTCAATGAGACATTCAAAACCACAAAAAGGGAAGTTTTAGATTGTTTTCCTAAAAATATTAAATAAAGATTAGAAACACTGTTCAGTTTGAAACTTTTGAGTAGAAGTTGGAAATAGGTGTGTTGACAACTCCAAAATTGAATAAGAAAAACTATAATTTGCATGGGAAAATACTAGGAAAAATGTTTACTTTGACATTTACAACATATGTTTTATTTGGGGCAAACAAAATATTCAATTTAGTCCTCTTAGTCTAGAACCCACATGATCTCTTCAAGCAAACAAATGCCTTTGGAGCTACCACATAGTCTTATGTTCCCTAAATAATTTTAAATGGTTGTTTGACAAACCATTACTCCTTATATTTATGTGAGCTCTTCTTAATTTAAAATTAAATTCCCACACGAACTCATCACTCTTCCAACTTTATACCATGTAGCACTTGAAACAAATCACTGGCTTAGAATAACTTAGGAAGATCCGAAGATTAAGGAAATATTAACCTTTTTATTTACTGTTTGATTAAAATAATCAATTGATTACAAAGAAAGGCTATATATATGTGACTAATTGTAATGAAGAGTATTTTTTTATTTTGATAGATCTAATTTTAGTATAGAGTGGTTGAAAGGATAAATATATTTTTTCCATATTTATTCTGATCTATGATTTAATAGGTTCACATAGAGATAGATATAAAGTTTGAACTAGATCTCATTAGATACATTTCAATTTAAATTTGTTTAGTTCATCATGTAACTATGTTTTAATGATATTCAGATCTCTATCTATTTATATATATCATGGACAATGAGGGATCTCATCATTCCCCTTGTTCTGAGTGAGAAGCTCAAACTAGATCAAATATGTTTTAGGGTAGTAATTGCTAGATTAGACAATGCTCTAAAATTTTTAGAGCAAACAATTCACAACTCCCCCAATTTGGCTAATCAAGATAGATTAGTCACTATTAGACAAGAGATTATTAAGATGATCGAGAAAATTCGATCATACAATCCTTATGATGAAATCAACATTAAGCAGTTTTATTTTTCTCTTGCCAGGAGTGTTACTGGCATAGTGAAACATAGAGAAGTTGCCAAATTAGTTTAGGTGAAAATGTGTTATCCATGTTCCCATTTTATAGAGGAAAAAATAAAATTAGAGGATATGTGGTTACGAGGTGTGAAGATACCTCTTGTTGCACCATTCATATACCCTAGATGGTTGCAAGAACATCATAGGTGGCCTCACAATGACAGCTACCACTGTATTTTGTCAAACAGTTATATGCAAAATTTCATTTACATATAGAGGTGGACTACACATCTTATCCTGAGCATGCTGGCTAGGGTAAAGGCCATTTTTCTAACAAACCACAATTTAGACCTTCAAATTTGCCACCGCCTATGGACAAGAGGGCATTAGCTGGCCCAAACCTTTTGGTTTTACCTAAACATTTGGAATTGGTAGCAACAGGGGAGGCATCAATAGGCTCCACTTAGAGTTAGAACGCATTTAAATTTAATAAAAAAATTAATTACTTGATGTTTAAGTTTGAACACATTGAACTCAAGTACATTGTAATTTTAGATAATTTTACATATATGTACTTGAATACATGCAAGGGTTGGGACGAGGCTCAGGAAATAGATTGGGAGATCTTGGATAGGGACATGGATCCACACATCTTGGATTAGCAGAGCAATTGGTCCATGGATTGAGGGAGATATCAGGTTGTGGATCGAGGGAGAGATTGAGCCATGGATCGAGGGAGAGGTCGAGGGAGAGATCGAGGGATAGAGGGTGATGTCATAATAGTGGTTTACAATTCCTAAGAGGAACAAATTTTAGCTGAAATCACATATTTTTAGAAAATATAATGATTTAATCCTTAAAAAGTTCCATTTTAAGGATTTCAATTGAAGAGTGTTTGATCAAATCACCTTAGATAAAACCCTCTTGGATAGAACCTTGCTAGTTTTAAACCATACCTATAAATGCATCTCCTTTACACCTATCAAAATGCTAATAAAAAACCACTTTTGATTTAGCTGTTGGGGGATCAAATGAATTCATTTAAAATTTATTTCAAATGATTATGGTATTCCTCAGAACAAGCTATCCAATGAATATAATTTTAATATGTTTTGGTTTTGTTATGTATTTGTTTTTTAAGTTTTATTAAACATAGGTTTTTCATCAAAAATGAATTTCTTTGTTCTTCACATGTGGAAAAATAGAAGATTATCAAAAAAAAAAATTGAAAAATATGAGTGCACCAGATATTGAAGTCCTTGATCTGGAAACAAAAACAATAAAATTAAATTTTGACATATACACAAAAGGTTACGTGTTATATGGTCGCATTGTTTCTGAATTATAATTCATTTGACTTTGAAACTTGATTAAGGAAAAAATATTCAATAAAAAACTATCTAACCAAGTGGAAGCACTAGCTATGAAAGTTACAAATATAAATTTGAAATAATTAGAATTTTATCCTTCATGGAAAATAAGTTATGCATTATACGGTGTGCATAAATTTTTAAAAATGTTATTTTCTGAAAAAAATCAATTTTCGCGGGAGATGGAAAAAGAAGTGCAATTTGATTCGAAATTTTAAAAAAAATATATTTTTAGAATCTATAGACAAAATTTGATGAGACTCTAGTTTGCACCATCTTCAAATTCCTCATAGTTTAGCCGCTATAGGTGCCCAAATGTGAAGAATTAGTTAAAAATAATAATTTAAGTGTCTAGTTTGGCCAAAAATTGTAAACCACTATTATGGGATCACCCTAGATCAGGCCAGAGTGTGAGGAACACCCCTATGCCACATCTAGAACTTGGAGTATTTTGAGTTTGGTTATTATCTATGCCTATTGATAAGAGTGATGACGAGATATTTAAATTTTTAAGTTCATATGATGGTTGATCAAATTTTATGTTAGTAATTGAGTTTGTTTATTTTGAATCTAGAAACTTAATTATGAATGAATGAAACCAATGGTGGGAACCAATCATGTTCCAATTGGATGAGTATGAAAGTTATGGTTAATGAAAAGGGGATAAGATAGGTGGCTAATGATTTTTCAATCATGTTATTGGATCTGTATGCTTTGTGAATTATGAATCTTGTGTAAACGCAATGGTTTTATTTTTATATGAATATGATTTACTTGGATGTATTAATGTGTGCATTGAGTGTGCAGGTACACTTTCCATGGCCAATGGAAATTGGAGGTGACTCTTGGGAACCCTATGTAAATTAACCAGTGAAATCGAGCTAAAGTCCATATGAAGGGACTATAGTTCCATCATGTAATTATTTATGTTATTTGTGAATGTTTTTAATTTAATTTTTATTGCCACGTCAATCCATCTAGGAGGTGAGTTTTCTATCTAAGTGGACAAACTCGGATTTGAACTTTTAGGCACCTTTTGGGGATTGAAAAGTGATATTTGTTTAAGTGTTTTAATGGGTTTAAGGTCCCTAGGGTAGGCACCTTTTTAGCTCAAAATCATGGGTCAGTCTCAAGATAGGGCACTCTTTTTCAGGCCTTAAGGAGGTTTGATGAAAATAAGGTTTGGGAAGTGGGATGGGGACTAGTCCTTTTCCAATCCCACTTCTCCATGTTGTCTTGGAAGTCTCCCAAGTCCTCACACATGTGTGAGAACACATGGGTGAGTGTGCCTGGGAGGGTGAATGGGAGGTTGACAAATGTCAACTCCCTATTCAAAGGAGTTCATACTAAAGTTCCTATAAAACAATATCAAAACAAGGGTTAGGGGATTCTTTTGCATTTTGAATTTTGGTTGAATTTTGGGGGAGTGAGGAGTTTGAATAAAAAGCTTGGAAGAAGAGGAGTTGTTTGGATCCTCAAACCATCTTTCCTTGAGCTTGGTTTTAAGGTAGATTCACCACTTTTGTTTTCTACTTTTTCATGTTTTTATCAAAAAGATTATATGTGTAGGTGAAAAGATGTGCTTGAAGTTTTATCTATTGTGTTTGATTTGTATGTTTATTTCAAATTGCTCTTGGAGAATATCTTCTTGTTCTTTTTTATGTATTATGTGTTATGGGAAAAAGGGTTGTGTAGGGATAGGCTCACCCAAGTTGGGGAGAGCATCCCTTGTTAGGGATGGTATGGAGTAGGAACCTCCATGGGGAAGTTTAATTCCTCCTTAAGAGGAGAGGCTCAAAAAGGGTATGAATACCCATATGTAATTGTGAAATGGTAGAAATTGTTTTGGTGGTATGGGTTTTGGAGAAAGAGAAGATATTTAAGAAGGGTTGCATGTGAAATGATGGGAGTATGATATTGACTTATTCATTTTGCTATTATTATAAATCCCCATATGGAGTGTGTACGTAGTCCACCCCCATCCCCCACTTTGGATTCTTGATGGAATCCTAAAGTTATGTGAAAATCCCTTGGGTGGGTGTGAAAATAATCTTGTATGTATCATGTGTGTAAATATTGTTTTGCTTGGCTTGTTTGTACCCGGTTCCCTCGGTTGCCTCCTAGCTCGGGGGTGGTTGGTATTCTAACCAAAGGTTGGGAGGTGAGTACTACCTTGGCTATGGAAAATATGTTTGTGCTTTGTGTAGGTTGATGAAAATATGAGGATCTTACAAGCTTTGGAAAGGTTACCTTTTGTTATATCATTATGGGCTGAAGATAACCTCACTAAAATGCAACTATCCTTATGGTAGGGGTGGGAGAAAAGTGTTTATGTATAAAAGTGGAGTATATTTAGCATGATCTTGTAACCTTAAAACTATTAGTGAAAGAATGCATGTTAAGTTCAATTTTCTTTATCCTATTATTTAAAAGAATAATCTTTTCATTATGAAAGGATGAATGTTAGTTTGAAATGAAACAAATTTCCTAATTCTATTCATTTTATTAAGAAAAGAAAATACATTATGTTGTAACACATAAGTATATACATATAGATTCGTGTTGTTGAATGGAAATATGCACATCTTTGTTTTCTATAAATATCTATAGTTACATTGCATGAAAAATAAAGTGGAATATTATGGATTTAAAGATTGCATCATACTATTCTCTCAAAAGAAAGTGACATATGTTTTACCATTAAAGGAGAGAAAATATCCTCCTTTGTACCAAAGAACGAAAATATACATTTGATTTGAAGGAATAAATATTATCTTGTTATAAAACTTTAAATACTACTTATTAGTTTTAATGAAATATGGAACAATATCCATAGACTTTATGCATTTGTTTAAGAGATTCTAAGGATGATTATTATACTATCTATGTAATTTGTTGAAAATAAAATAGGCGGTCTTTCATGAAACAACATGTGTTATTCTGATATGTTAAAACTTATTTTATAAAATGGGTTTGACAGTAATATAGTATTCTTTTTTCTTTCTATTTTTTTTTTTTTTTTAAAGTAGGGTACTTTTATTCAAGAGATATATTGCTACTGATAAAACTTTGCAATTACTATTCTAAAAATAATATTGTTTAAATGCATTCACACATGAATCGTTTGGTCAAATAAATTTGGCTATAAACTCATCCTTCACCCCTTTGTCTCGTAATCATTGTACAGTCTGTTATGTCCTATTGATGTCTTGCTCTACATAATTGAATCCGCTGTATACTATGCCTGTGAAGTAAACTTTTTACTACATCTATAGTTTTGCATGTAAGAAGCTATCACTTAATGCCAAGTTCTAAGTTTAAAATACTCTGTCAAAAGAAAGAGTGAACATAGAATAAATAATCATACAAAGGTATTTCCGGCCATAAAAAAGGTTACTGTGTTTACCCTGATATCTCCAACAACCCACTCAAATTTATCTCTTTAGAAGAAAGGATATTCTATAGTTGAATAGTTCTGTAAGCAAATGAACCACGCTAAATGGAAAAGAAAAACATAAAAAAAAAATTACTTCTTCTGGACTGAATCGTTTTACACTTTGTGAAGAATTGTTGGAAGCAAAAATTGTTTTAATGAACTATAAGTTAGGAATTTTGAAAGGTTAGGAACAACACTTCATACATTGGTGGAGCATACTTCCCATATTTTCACGAAGGAAGTGAATCTGAGACAGCTATAAAATAAACTAAATCAATTCACACAAGATCCTACGCTATAAAAGAAAAATTTGAGTTTAGAAACAAACAATTTTGAGTAGAGAAAATTGCAATATTTTTGTTACAGTAGGAACAAAGTGACAACATCTTAAAAGTACAATATTTTCTCTACCGATGCGAGTTACAAGACATTCTAGTATGAGCAAGTAATCCTGTAGAGGTTCATGAGTTGTCCCTCTTCACTTAAAATTTCACTACAACCATATTATTTCGCCGCCCATCCTGTAGCTAAATTTGCTCAACATAGTGATTTGGGATGAAATTTTGCATAGGTATATAAAGGAAAATTTGAATGGTAAGGCTTTAATAAATCTTGAAGATGCTCATGGACCAACACCCTCTCCTGCTAAATTATGACCCATAGGTCTCTAGGCTCATCCTCCACTGCTTTGCACAGAGGAATTGCACATGATGGCATTCATGGAGGGAGCTTTGTCGCCTACAGTACAGACTATTCATTACACGAGAAACACCTTAACACATCTTGCAGTAGCATCCCGAAGTTGCTCCTCTGTCATTTCTTTGATAGGTGTCCCTCCCCATTCCATCTAAAAATGACAACACTCTCCCTTTCCTATTGGCTTGCGTAGGAGATTGGCACTCTTAGACGTTAAAAATTAAAAAAAATAGAGAAACTTAGTCAACGTCCCATTTCTTCTGATTGCACACCCATCTAAATGTTCCACTAATGGAAATGAATCTTGATTGCTCATTTAAATTTTTGGTCTTTGCCTAGTGGGTTGCTCGCCGCTGCATATTCCCCACTTAATGTTGCCACTTGAATATTTAAATAATCATTGCATGAAAGGAAGATGACTCTTGAGAATGTCTTGGGTTCAATCATTTATGATTAAAATAAGTGGCATACAAATGAATTTATTACCTCGTTTGACACCCAGCTTGTCATAAATCACTTTCTAAGATGGAACGGGAATAAAATGCATCATTGCTAAAACACTGAATCACTGTACTACTAGCATAGCAAGTGATTGAACAAATTCTTGCTAAATTCTGCCACCTAATGAGATATTGGGCATCTGAGATGCTTTGTTAGCTTGCAGAAATATGAACTAGTATGAGAGAGCCCTTGGGACTAGAAATACTCATGTTCATGGACTGGCTTAAAGAAAAATAAAAATAAAAATCTGAATTAGTGTTTTAAAATAAATGCATACGGGCACCATCTATCATTGGCCAGTCGACTACCTTTCCAATAGTATTGCCATAATTGAAATTTTAATAAAGACTTAACTCCGTATGCCAATATATTATGCTCAGTAGAAGAAGACTAAGCACTTTTGATATCACATGCAAGCTCAGTAGAGGTTGCCAAAAGAAAAAAAGAATCCAAGGAGAATAAGAGTAATTTAGTGTTTTGCGATCAGTCTATTTTTAATTATTGCTTTCATTCTCAAAACATCTTATTAGGATAAGATTTAGATAAAAATATTCTTATAAGTTAGGACCTACGAATCATTCAAGTAAATATTAAAAAGAAAGATATTAAAAGTTAAAAACAAAAAGGGGTTACGTGGCTTGTAAGTAGTTAAAAATAAAGAAGATAAAAAAAAGATCATATTAATATAAGAGTATGTATTAAGATATAGGTTAGGTCTTACATAAAAAAAAGAGAGAGAATAAACTCTTTTAATGTGGGTTTCTTTTAAAACAAATAAAATAGATAATATATTTAGAGGAATAGGGTAATGATTATTATTATTATAAATTTTAAATGCTTCTTAAAGTAAATAGGATATATATTATATATAATATAAATTAAGGAGAAAATAAACAAGTAAATAAAACAACAATAATTTATCATATCTAAAGAGGGAAACATTAGCTCCTATAATCCTCTTATTAGTAGAATTAAGGGTATTAATAATAAACTTAATAATGATGATAATAATAATATAAAGGAGTGGTACTAATGCAAGGTCGAGCAAGCGGTGTTATAGTAAATGAGAAATCCAATACGAGGCTTGAATTGGCTATTAGAATTATATTTCACACAATAGTTATGTGTATATAACAATTATAACATTTAAGAAGATACTATGGTTAACGTTATCTTAATCTAAAATACTAATATTGATAATAGGGTCATAAGTAACATTGATAACAAAGACCGACCTTAAAACTTACATGGGGGAATAATATGAACATTTGTAATATGTGGTATTGTTACTCTAATCGTGGGATTTAGCTTGAAATCCATAGGTTGGGGTAACTGAGTGACATTAGAGATAGTATCATTATCAATAATCCCAAGTAAGATAATGTCACACTTTGGAATGTTAATATTGGAAATTAGGCCCCTTCTCATCTTTTCTTGAGGGAATGTGCAATGGACTCCGCACACATATTTATTGATTAACGTCATTCCTTGCTCTCGATTAGCTTGTTGCTATTAACGTTGTATGAGAAATGTTGTTATACATGTGTAATTTATTTCTTGACAAGTCTCGAGAGTAGTATGGTGATTGTTTGCACACATTCAAAAAAAACAATAACAAAAAAAAAATTAGATGTGTTTTTTCCTATAGTCAAATTATGGGCATTACACAGAGATCTGATGATTCTATTCATACTAGACATCCCTCTCTTTGAGATTTGTTTTATAGTATTACATGTTTGAGATCATATTATTACATGATGGAGACACTTTTTATGATTTATGTATTGAACATTTGCACATGTGTTGTACTTATGTTTTATGGTACACATATATACTTGTTATGATTTACATGCCGCATTCATACATTTATGTTTTATGGTTTGAATCTAGGTTTGTTATATATGTGCATTATTATGGTTTGATGTTCACTTACATTACATCTATAAATGGGTATGTGTAGGAACATGATGGGCCAAAGTGTGGCGATATGATGGGTATTTGTACGGTATGGGGCTGATGACTTTTATTTACCCAAAATTGATGAAATCAAAAGGGTTTTTAAAGGAGATTCTTAGCTTTCCACCAATATAAATTATGCTCTACTTTGAATTTAATAAATAATTATTATTCATTTTCTATTTGAATTACAATTAAAGTCCTCATTGATAGGATGATTGAAAAACATCTATAGCTTTCAAACGGTATCACATTTTTGGAATCCAAAATATGCATCACATTCTATGCTTTGCATACTATAGGATTAAAAGAAAATTGAATTTCATGAAGCCTTTGACCAAGTTAAGGTGGTCGTATTATTACAATTTTTATTTTTAAAAGTTGTAATAAAAAAATTATAATTAATTACTTGGAAAAAATTCACAAAAAAATATGCATCACATTCAGACATGAGTCCTCTACTTATGTCTAAAATATTATAAAAAAAAAATTATCATTTTAGTGTGGTTAGGGTGGTTAGACAGACACCTACTTATTTTTTCCCTAATATTTAAGTACTATTGCATTGAAATTTCAAATTTTCACCAAATAATTTAAAAAAAAAACCTAGTAGTTTAGAAACTACATTTAATTTGCTACAGATTATATTCTTACATATTTTTGAGATAATATAAATAACTTATTTAATTTTTTATGTCAAGTTGCCTAACTTTGATTTTTCTAAATTTTTTGCCACTTAAGGGCCTATTTTTTCCATGATGATCCTGCACATACCCAAATACATCATGCATCATTAGTTTATGGTTTTATTTATTTAGCAAGGAACAAGTACCTTTATTTAAATTTAAATTATGGTTTTTCAAATGCACTTGTTGTACATATCTATTTACATCGTGAAATCAAAATGTTATCCACTATCTAATGGTTGCTATTTGTAAATTTAAAAAGATGGACATGTACACAAAATTAATTTAAATAAATAGTTCAAATAAATTTGTATTTAATAAATAGGGACCAAGAAATATAAAATATTGAATGCAAATATGCTTGAGATTAATGCTATATTTTAAAGTTGAACATAAAAATGCAATTGGAAATAGATGATAGTTCTTGAATTCTTTAAATCTCTAAATGTTCATTTTTAAAGTCAATCTAGCTTAAATACATTTAAATTGTGCATATATCATGCTATACATGAACCTAAGAGTTCCATATAATCTAATACACATGTTCATTTGAATGAGCATGTAAATAATTCTTGAACTAGATGATGAGCTATACTTGTGTCTAGTTGAATGTAAATGAAATCAAATATATATATATATATATATATATATATATATATATATATATATATATATATCAAGTGTTCACTTAAGAATTCCATATAATTCAAAGAAAGCATGTAAGCTATAAGTGGAGTTGAATGTAAATGAAATCAAATTTCTAGTCTTAAAATTTTAAGAATTCCATGTGGAACATTTATATATATGCAATTGGAAATTGATATATTTAAATCTTGAAAGTTATGCACATTTAATATAAGTATCTAGATCTTCCTGGATGAAAATTCTATATAAATTAAAAATTGATCAATCCATATTTAATTGTACTAGAAAGATGGGCCATTACATACATGGTCTCAAGCTATACATGGTAAACAAAGTTAAATTGATGCCAACATGTACTTATCTCAAGCACCCCAAACACCATCACTATGATTCACTACAATGTTCATATACTCCAATGCACCTTGAGGTGAACAAGAAAGACCAAACCAAGAGAACCTGGATACAATCTAACATTAATAAAATGGATTTAATAACTATACAAGTAAAAGATAGGAGCTAATGTTCTTAAGCAAATTTGGATTAAAAATGAAATAAAATTATAAGGTCAAGTGATTTTTTATTAGGAGATTGGATTTGAAATGGATGATAGTCCAGATTAAGGATAAGGTCCCTAGATGTTGAAAGCTTTGGGTGATGATGAAAGGACAATATGATGTATGGACTAGATTGAGACCAAGTAACCAAATTTTGATGTTCAAACTTGATGATTTTTTTATTATGGAGAATGGATGTATGGTTGAGATGGATCTAGATGGATAATTTTTAAATGATTCTAGGATGATTATGGTTAAATGGGTTATTACTTGATAAAGTGATCTTAACTTGATGATTAGGATGAGGGATGGATTTACCTAGTGAAAATAATAAAATTAGGATGTGATGATTAGGATACATGAAAATCTAGATGATCATTTAAAATTACTGAATGTCATGCATTAGTAATGTATAAAAAATAAATAAAACTAGAGACAACATTTATGTCTAGATTCTTCACCACTCAAACACCAAATCAACTAGATAATTATATAAGTTTGTGGAGTTGAATGTTCAAATGAAATGAAAGAATCATGTGAACTTAAGAATTCCATGGAAAATTTAAATTTAAATGCAAAATTGGAACATAAAATAGGTTTTGTACAAATTTTTGCATGCATATATATATATATATTCAATATAGCTCATGTATATAAGTGGAGTTGAACAAATATTTAAATTCAAAGATTTGAAAGTGAAAGTTTAACAATTTCATGTCAAACATAAAATACAATCAAGGAGATGATATAAAGGAATTTCTAGAGATTCTTGAGTGAACTTAAAAGAATGAACCATACAGTCCAACATGTAAAAATGCAATTGGAAATTTATATGATTTAAAGGAATTTAGGAAAAATGTAAATGAAAACATTTTTAAAGTCACTAGGTTTTGTATCAATCATATATATGATCCAACATACATGTCACATTCTAAAAAAAGGACCCATTCTAAATCATGTCACATGTCCAATCAATACAGATATATATTATAGATCTAAAGTCATAAATGTGTACATATATCCAAAAAAAAACTTAAAGTTCCTGGTACATAAAATCTAGATCCTCTCTATCTTTAGTTATCTCTAAAATCTTTTCATGATCTTCAATAGGCAACCTCCACTTTTGTTTGGCACATCCTCTTTTAGGTAAAGTTTCTAAATTTATTTTTGTTGCCAAAACTAAGTGACTGTAATGTAGAACATTTTGTCCTGGCCTATAATCAACAAATATAATACCATTTTTATCTAGCTTTATTTGTTGATAATATGTGCCTTCAATAATGACTGATCCAATGGGATACTCTTGTCCATCACCATCTGTCATTGATTCGACCAATTTTCTTTTTGGTTGCATACATCTTAGTAGATAGTAGTCTACACCTTTCACATTTTCAGGATCTGCAACTACAACAAAAATATCTCCTGTACACACACCACATATATACATAAAGTAAATTATACATTTAGGTTGTAAATATTTATATTTTATATTTGAAACTTAAACATAGAATATACATATATATATGTATATATATATATATATATATTGATTTTAATTAAATTAATCAATTTCCATACCTATAACAACTAAATCAGATACACATTTGTAATCAACTGAATATAGTGGATCATAGACATCGACATTGTCATCTTCAACAAAAGGAGGCATTGATATTAATTGTTTCATTTCCCATTGTGAAACATACCTATCTCTAATATTCTCACATTGATCAATATTTTCATTGTCCTCAATGTAATCAATACAAAAACATGATTTTTCTCTCACATTAATTGCATAAGTCCTACTACTCCCTATTGTCATGATTTGATGTAGATTTCTAATACCATGAATTGCTTGACAATTATAAGGATTTGATCGATCAATATCTATTTAAATTCAAACTTGAGAATTCAATTTGAAATCATGTATGTACTTGAACTTTGAAATTCAATTTTTAACAAATCTTGACTAGACATGTACCTGTAACTTCCCAAAAATACCGTGTGTTGTATGTTGAGTCGCGAGCAGAAAAAATTACTTTTGTACCATTCAACAATTTTGTTTGCATTCCGTATGTCATTACCTACAAGTTACACACAAGTTGGCACAATTTGTCACCTATTACTTTCAAGGAACTTAAAATAATTTAATTTAGTTTTTAAATATATATATCTAATCTTTTAAAAAATATCAAGCTAAATTGGACATATGTATGGTGAAAACTTTACATACCGGCAAGTTCATGTTGACAAAGTGCACACTTCACACATGCTCCTGCTCCATCGTGATCTCCTTTTCCATGTCCACTCTCATAAAAATTCCATAAAAAATTGGTGTTGCATCTAGCATGTTGACTACTTAACCAAACAAAGGCTTTTGCAGACTTAAATTGTCCTATGAAGTTACAAATAATTAAGCACTTGAAAACCAAATTAGCTTCAAAAAAGTAATTATATATATAGATTTAAGTAACCAAACAATTTAAGTCTCAAAGTTAAAAGTAAATATAAATTAAAAAATAATAATTTAAAAAACAATGTACTTACCAGCACATCCATTAGACCATATCCAGTGTTGTTCTTGATTTATGCCATGTCGTCTTAGGTCTTCAAAAAACATTTTGAAACAATGAGCTACATAGCTTCTATCATGATTTGTATCATCACTAATATAAAATTGAACCTCTTTGATGATAATTCTATCATCTTTGCTACTTTGTATTCCATCGACCGCTAACTCTGCATGCCTATAGCAAACTTGCATGAAGATTGCAACTTGCTCTGAATGATAATATTGACTTTGGATCTTAGTTTGAGGACTAAATGTATAGTTCTCAGAGAAATCTACAATAGAGAGAATACAACCTGGTGGAAAACAATTCTTTGAATAACGAAATTGCTTAGCTTGCCATCTTGCACCATGATAATGTTGGATATGTGGATATATGACATTGTGAAATTTACTCATGAATTCATTGTAAGGCAATCCACTCTCTTTGAGAACAATTTTGTTGGCCTCAACTCCTGACTTCGTTAAGTATGTTTCATATTCAAATAGCTTCCAAGTAACTTGCATTTCATTATTGTCAACATGTAAAAGATTCTTCAAATCTCCACAATCATTACAAACATTTTTTATACACTAAACATTGAATTCATCCGAATTTTTTGATTTTTCACATAGAAGAGACTTCACAAATTGTGTTGTGCTTCTAGGGATGGCTAAATTTCATTCAATTTCCACTATAAGTTTTCTATATGATTGTAAGTGTAGATCAAATTCAACATGATTTCAACAACAAGAAGTTTCACATACTTTATTTATACGTATAAATGATGGTAGTAGTGTTTCAAACATCCTTTGACAAATCTTCACATTTGAAAATTCTTGTTTAAATGCTTCAAAAAGTTCACTTTGTGTTGTATCTATAAAATGTTTTGGATGAGAAATTTTTGTACCATCATCACCTATTATTTGTATAGTATCCCTTCTATTGGAAGAAACACAAGAGTGGGTGGTCCAATATTCAACTACTTTTTTCTTTAAATCTTCTAAAATTCTATCTTTTCAAGGAACCCTATAAATATTTACCCATTTTTTCTCAATTTTTCCATCTATTTTATTTCTCTTTTCAATATACCTTTGAACAGTTCTCCTAGAAACATTTAGTAATTCAAAAATTGTTTGAACTTGTCTTCTATGTGATAATTTCTTACTAGAAATTATAGTCATCAACACTCTACGTGCAACACTTAAATCACTAGATCGACTCTTCTTTTCAATACATTCTAATGCTTCTTCCAAGTTTTCAACAATTGTTTGTTTTAAATCTGATGACATTTTCCTATTATCAACCTCTAACAAATCCAAAACAAGGGTCATTTCTTTTCATCTAAATAACTTTGCAACTAAATGTGCTCTTCCAATTAGAGATTTCTCTTCAAAACATTTATCCCATATTTTTTCAGAGTGTAATTTTAATGTGCTTTTAGATAACATATCTTCAAATGAAATATTATTGAAAAGAGAATCTTCATCCATCTCCATCATATTTTCCATACCATAGTCCAAAATTTTTAAATTAGTACTAGGTTTTGTTTGTTCTTGTACCTGTACATCACCTTGATCATCAATATTTTCCATGGGTTTTTGTTCAATAGATGTTCCTTCATCCGCTTTTCTCTTTCTTTGTCTTACTCATGTTCAATCATACTTCATCGATCTAATCCTTGGATTTTCCATCACAAATTACACTCAAATTTGAATTCATGCCTACATACAAATTTGTACACATATGAGCTTTCCATGAAACATGTACATGTAATATAGCATAAATATTTTAAAAAGCTTGTAACTAGATGCAAAACATAAACATAAAATATTTAAACAAAAGTCTTTAATAAACATAAACATGCAAAACATAAAATATTTTTAATTGAATAAGACATACATGTGTATAAAATTCTATATAATTCTCAAATAAAATTATATATAATTCTCTTGAAATAATTCTTTATAAATATATAATTTTATATAAGAGACACTTAAAATTCTTGATAATGATATCTTTGATGTTTTTTATATAAATTTACTAGTTTCATAAGTATGCTAATTTTATGTATATATATTGGAAATAAAAGTAAAGACAAAGGTAAATTTAATAAAACATAGGCATTTAAGGAGGACATGTAAGAACAAGAATGGAAGAACATAGAATTGATGATCAATAATAATGAAATCTAAGAATTTAAATAGTGAAAACAACAAATACATTCATATTCAAACAATTTTTAAATAAATAAAATAATTTTTCAATAAATAATGTAAATAAAATAAAATAATCCTCTTTTGATATATAATTCTTTATAAATATATTTTTACAAATATTTCTTTGATGTTAATATTTTAATAAAAAGAAATAGTGAAAACAAACTTCAAATGCATTTTTCATAAAAAACATAATCAATTAAATAAGTTGAAGATCAATACATACCTTAAAAATATCTCTCCTATTGTCCCAATGTCTTTTCTTTTGGCTAAATAAGTCTTCTAAAATTTTGAAATTATAAACCTTCTAAAATGTCAAAATAAACCTTCTTTAATAAAAAAATAGTCAAATATTTGGAAATATTTGTTATTTTTGAATTTTCTTAATTTCAGAAATTACAAAGAAAATAATTTTTTTTATTCCAGTCATTTTCAACCGAGTTCTTATCGGTCGATAGGTTTTCGGCATATTTATTTTCGGGTGAGCTAGTACCGACCAAGAATATTTCTGCCGAAACCTTCTCGTCTGAAACCCTCTTGGTCAAAAATGCCTAGTTGGCATCCTACATGGTAGCCAACTCATCATTTCTCAGAATTTTCTGAATCATTTATCTTTGACAAAGTATTTCTCTAGTCAAATTGATCTTTCTGCAAAAAATAAAAATACCCTTTTGTAGAGCTTAGAGTGTAGAATCCAAATATATAATTTTTTATAATATTTTGATTATATTTTATTTTTGAAATAATGCAAGTAGGTTTTAAAAATAAAAAAAAGAGGTTGATTAGATATTAAAAAAAGAATAGTAAAACTTATTAAAATATTTTAATTCTTATATGAGGCACAAGAGGAGAGAGTCTACTTCAAAAGGGTATGTTTTGTTTTTTGAAAATGATTAAAAAAAAATGAAAATAGTTGATGGCCTGTGAAAACTATCAAATTCTAATATGTTTTACTTTAAAACATTATTACGAGAAAATAATACATCAAAATGTGAATTTTTTTTTTCCATGCACAAGATATTGAAATTACCTATTTGGAAAAAAAGGAGGGAGAAATGAAGTTTTTTTCAATTTGTTTCTTGATGGTCTGTGAAGTCACTCTTTTCTGAAATTTTCAGCATTCCAAAATTTGTCCTTAAATTGATAAAAACACAATGAAAACATTTTTTTTTTAAATTTGAAAAATTATAGGAATAAACTACACCAAAAGTTCTATATTTCATTAGTTTACACCATTTTGAAATTCAAAACATAAAGACCACTTTTATGTGGTCAAAGTTCAGAATTTTTTTTGCTGTTGGCCAATTCCTTTATAAAGTGTGATGTACATGTTTGTGCTTTTACCCATCAAATCCTTTTCTTCCTTTTTTCCTTTTGATGATAAGAATTTTGGCATTTCTATGTACATATGAAGTATAATAATTTTTTGTAATTTTTCATACATCAAGTGTGTATTTACTTTGCATGGTTTTAAATTTATAGTGCAATGCTTTAAAGGAAAATTTCTCATGTGTTTTAAATTAAGTATAATTTATTGATGTCGGGAAGAAACCAAAAAACAAAACAAACCCTATGAAATAAAATTACCCTAACTAACTAGAATTTACCCTAATTAAGCGACTAACCCTAACTGGGTAATTTACCTTAATTTCTACTACTATCTTCATTGTGTTTTTCATACAAATTATAGTAGGCTTGTATTTAAATTTTCTTGAAGACACTTCGGTTATCCTACTATGACAATGAATTATCTTAACTTTTCTATGTTTGAAAAATTTAAATTCAAATGCGTACTTACCAATGAATTGGCTCACAGGTATGGAAAGGACCTCATTAATGGTCGATTGTAGAAACCTTTGTTGGTTCCACAATACTCTACCTTCTTCTAGTCCTGGTTCATGGTTTTCCCTTTCACTTTGCTCTGCTCCATGAATGACTATACTCATTTCTTGATTTACTTTCTCTCCAAGATTTCTCAAGTCCTTGGTCTTTTCTTTAACCTTACCATCACTATTCACTTCATTAGACCAAGTATTAATGCAATTTACACTATCATCAAAAAGAGAAAGTAAAAAATTGATACTTTATTATTTACTTAA
Source organism: Sequoia sempervirens (assembly GCA_007258455.2). Classification (NCBI taxonomy): domain Eukaryota; kingdom Viridiplantae; phylum Streptophyta; class Pinopsida; order Cupressales; family Cupressaceae; genus Sequoia; species Sequoia sempervirens. The sequence continues at coordinate 146,424,810 of VDFB02193867.1, read as the reverse complement.
AATCAAGGATTCCTTCCTTTTTAGATTGTAGATTCACAATTAGGGGTGAGAAGAACACATCTCCCGATTGTTTTCCCCACTCTTTCTCTTCATTGTCACCTTCCACGTGTGAGAAGATCAGTGACTCATCACTTTCACGTTCATGCTTTAGATGTGTTGTTTCTATATCTTGATAACTTTTCTTATTTTCCTACAAAACCTCAAGGATTTCTTCAAGAAAATTACAGTTAGTGGATCTGTTAGATTTAATAGTTAGTTTTTTAATATTTCAACTTTCTCTAGGGTTAGCCATTTCTTCAAAGTTCAAACTTCTTTCCAATAGCGATTCTTTCCTTCTAATAGTTAAATACCCTTCCGTTAACAAAATCATATTATAAGTGGCCAAACTTACCCTAGTTAAAAAAAATCACAATCAAGTTCACCATGATCGGTTTTATCATGCATTATACACTTGGTAACCAAAGGTGAACAAACTCAAGGGATAAAGCCTCTAGTTGAGGATTTTCTCGAGCTCATCAACTCCCATTTCACTTTCCATAATTGGATTGCTTAGAATTTCATCTTTACAAGAAAAATATCCAACTTAGAACTAGGACAATAATACTGATTCCAAAGAAGATCGAAGGTTTCCCTTCTTCTAACACTAATTCCTATTGACAACAATGTTAGTCACATACCAATAGGGCAGATAAATCCTCATAGACACACCGTAGGAGCCTATCTTTCTTGAAATATTGCACCAAGACAACCTAAATCTTAGGCTAACTCAACTTAATCCCAAGGTTTGTTTATGTCAGGTCTTGACTGTACTAGGTTCGCATCAGGGTTAATTGTGATAATCTATTAATCATGAGGGGTAAATGGGTTTTTCTAGTCCTTAAAAGCATCATAAGATTTTCAATAAAACTCCATGCATTGATCTCATTTTTTGGAACATTTTCTAAAATTTAAACATCTATTCTAAAATAAAGCATAGAAAATTACAAAAAGCAAAATTTCTCCTGTGTATTATCCACGCATGCCTCAAGAAAATACCAAACCAAAGCAAATAGTTCCATACAACACCAAATTGCATCATAGCTAGGCATAGAATGATGTAATATTTTAAAGAAAAGGGGAATCATTTGCCACTATATAGTGTCAGTATGCACCCTTAAATGACACAACACATAGTATTGTCCAATAGGAACAAAAAACAAGCTATGTATGATTTCATATCAAGAAATAGCTTTCAAATTGGCTCTAATATTGATTAACTTAGAGCTAATTAAACATACAATTTTTTAATCTAGAATGGAATATAAAATATGAAAAAGCATAAAAATTGAATTTTTTTTGGTTCTCTAGCATCCACAAATTTTGAACTTAACTTAAAATGAAACATCTCCTGACCTTTTATAAGAAAAAGAAACTCAGGAAATTCAACCAATATGAGAGGTAATCTGAGGGACGAACCACAATAAGGAACTTGGAATATGACAACTGGCAGGAGAATTCCTGAATATGTCAACAAATGTCAACCTTCTTCAACACTTTAAAATATTTTGGGATCTCCATCTTCAATATAATCAGGACATTAACTTGGAGACAAGCAGATTTTTCAAACAAAATGTTGGAACTTCCCATATATTCAGAATGATCAGGTGGAACCTTGTTCCTACACTCAAGTTTTTCCTCAGGCTTAAAACTCATTTTAGTAAATCACACTAGATCTTGGCACACTCTTTCACCACATTCGTAATACCATAATTCATGATATTATAGCATCACAAACTCCTCCACATGAACTCTCACAGTGAACTGTCTGACTTGGCTATTCCGTGCTACTTGCCATCAAAAATTTCCTAACCATCCATACCCGAATACTACATTGCAATCTGGTCCTCCTGCACATACAAATTCCACATATCAATCGCTTTATAAAAAATTCATAAACTCTCATATGAAAACAAAACCATCATTAATAAATCATCATTTTAAAAAAAATCATAAATAACATGCTTCTAATACATTCTCACATAATTAACCTTTTAGGTGGGTTATCAGACATTTCAAACTCCTGAAAAAACTTAGACAATTAACCTTTTAACATGCATTGTTACCCAATACCTGGTACTCGACAACTTCATCTTTTTACTAGAACAAAAATTTCCTAGATCTTGGTCATTACTGGAACCTTGACATTTCCTAGACTTTGATTTCTGGACCGCGACACTTATCAAACCTTACATTAACATTTCAACCACTCTTGCCTCTCGGTACACGGTACCTAGTAACTCCAAATCATGAATTACTTCAAGAATTCCTTTTAGCATTAACCTTCGATTATCTTTTTTTCCAACCAACACTTGCCATAAGCATTATTATTTTTCACTTGGATCCCCAACCCTTATAGTCTTGGGGCGTGTTGTGAGACCACACAACACACACCAAGTTTGTAAAACTTCTATGTGCTCTAAAAATTGGTGTCCTATTAGCAATACTATTATGGAACATAGTTCAAGACTCATGCCATTTTGTGATATACCACTCATAGTGGATCTTGGGTTTTCTAGCTCTCTTTAGGTAATAGTGTTGATAATTAATCCCCTATGGATTATAGTATGCATACTTCATTTCCCATGACTTCACTTCCTATAACCAATGGGAATAATGTTAACAACACTATCCCTACTATCACTAGTTCTACTCAAGATTTGGGGTGCACTCAAAGCCAAGGTGGAACTTCAATACCTGCTTCTACAATACCCATTTCCATTCCTACATACACTAGTACTCAAGTTACCGCAACCATTCAACCTACTAGAAATGTGAACACTTAGGTATTTCCACAGGGAATCCTTCTAGTTTTGTGCATTCAAAGACAATATCTCTTCAAACATCCTCCCTCACAAATTTACAATTCACTTCTCCTTTGCATACATACCCCACTCCACCTTATACTCTTCCACCTTACAACAATAATGATGCTATCATTGACACACTTTTACAAAGAATGGCTACCCTTCAACAACAATTCACAACCCTAAATACAAACAACAATGGTCAACCTTTACAATACATCAAAACGAATCGTTTATCCTTGGAGATATTGAGAGAAAAAATCCCACAAGGTGTAGAAGTACACCGATTTGAGAAATATGGTGGGAAAGAGACCTTGTTAGCCATGTTTATGCTTTTATAGCATTATGTAGTGATTTCATCTTTGAATATAAGCTCTTGGCTAAGCTTTTCCCTAGGTCCTTGAAAGATATCGCTTTAGAATGGTTTTCCTCATTACCAAATAACTCAATTCATTCATGCAATGAACTTATTGAGACATTTATCAACCATTTCCAAGTGCACGTGACTCCTAAGATGACTTTAGCTGATTTGATGAGATCTAAGCAAATGGATGATGAAGAAGTCATTTACTTCATTTCACGGTACCAAAATGATTTATTCCCAAATTGACATACAAATTCATGATCCTCGCCTTCAATGAATGGTCATTGAAAACTTAAAAACTAAGAAGCAAGATAAGCTTGGCATTATGAAGTTTCCTTCCTTCATACACTTGTGTACCACTCTTCATGATTATCAAAACTCGGTTAGTAGTTATGAAACAAATTACACCAAGCTAGTTGTCTTGAAAATTCTAAATATGCAAATCAAAATAATTACCAACCTTTTAGGAAATAAAATAAAGGTTTTCTTCAACTAAATACCCCTCTACAAACAACCCAACATGTTGATACCCAACTGGCTGCTATAAAGAAGAAAAATCCCTTTACATTTGGGGATCCGAAAAGAAAATTTACTCCCTTACCCAATACCCTCCATAACGTCATGATGCAACTTCTAGAAAATAAATTGATTTCCTTACCTCTCGTTAGAACTCCTGATCCTACTAAGCCATTGCCTCTAAACTTTAGATCAAATTCCTATCGTCATTTTCACCAAAAAAATAGAGATGATACAAAATATTGTAAGCTTCTTAAACATCTCGTGGAATACCTCATTGATTCCAATCATATTCAAATTGGAGGTGTCAATGATCAAGGTAATAAGCCCATTGCTCCTCCTAACCAAAACCTACAAATCTTTACCAACCCCATGCCAAATCATAATATTTCATTTGTCAAAGCTAGTGAAACTAAGAAGAATGATGTGATGAATGTTGACAAGGATGATGAAAACATGGATACTAATGAACAAAGTCCTATGGATTGTATGGTTGGACTGATCAAAGTTCAACCTCATAAGGGAAGAACTAAAACACCTCTTGAAATTTATTTCTCATTAAAATATATAATTAGAAACACACCTGATGGTCCTCTTTACAGAGCCAGTCGAATCAATTAAAAGCCCACTAATGGGATATTAATTGTTCCCATTTGCGGAGAGAATGTGATCATTGAAGAATTCTTACTTGTGCATGAACTCTATCAAGATACATATGATAAACTGAAAGCATGGATAAAAAACACATAATGGTTTTTCTCACCTTATGATGGGTTTGATCATCCTTCCTTTAAAAGTTGGAAAAAAACAATTAGATGTATCATTCTCCATCATCCCAATGTTCAATCAATTTCGTGTGAATCTTGGTTACCCATGGCTACACTCTATGGAAGCTATCTCGTCAGTTGTGCATAAATGTTTAAGGTTTCCCTTTAGCAATGAAATATTTACTATGCACCATAGTGGCTTTAATCCCGTGTCTTCCCGTGGGATCTTTTCATTGGATTTATTTTGGCTCGAGCCTATTGAACCTATTTAACCTTGTGAGGAATTATTTTTCAAATCCTATCAAAATTTTAAGGTGAAACACATAGAATAATTATCCCTTCGAAACATGCCTTAACCTATGATTGAGCCTCTTATCCTTAATGAAACCATGATAGATCCAAAAACCATTCCAAATAACCAATACTAGCCCAAGATAGAACCTTTACCTATCTCCTACAAACAACCAATAGACAACCAAAATAATCTCGTCATGCCTCCTAAGATAAAACATGTTTACAAAGGTAAAGAGAAAGTGGTTGAACAACCTCCCATGGTTACTTCTAAAGAAAACAAACCTATGGTTGATAAACCCACTCCTACAAAAACATAACTTGAAAATCATACCAAAATAAACATAAATTCTAGAGAGCATAGGCATAGACATCGTACTATTGCTTGAAGGTTTTAAATGAAGAAAGCAACAAACAAAATCAACATCCAAGCTTAAGTGAAGCAATACATGATGAGTCTACATCTTCACCACAAAAAAAATCCTATATCACAACCACAATAGGGATTCGTACCTTCTTTGTACATTATCATTCAACCTCCTATTGTGATTAAATTAGATGACAATGATGAGATTGCTAATATTGATGAAGAAGTGCATGATGAACTAAATACATTTTTTTCCTCTTCTATGACCTAAAATAAAAATTCTCCTAAGAAGGGTGTTGAACTTGGTGCTCCCCCTAATTCAACACTTGTTGTTGTCCCTTTGGATAGTTGTCTGCCTTCTGTATGTGATGAATAAGATTGGGATGTAGATGACCTGCTATAGGTTGAATCACATACTATGCTTGTATTTGTTTCTTTTTTCATGTTATGTATGTCCATAATGTGATCTCCTATACAGTTTGGTTTGATGCATCTCTCTCTTTGTAATGTTCCTCTATTTGTATCTACATTCTTCTTTATGTCATAGACATTTATCTTTTCATTGTCTTGTGTCTTCCTTTTGGGGATGACGCAAGGTGTCAAGACATTTAGGTCTCTTCCATGTTGACCCAAAGGATTTTGTTTGTTTTAGATCTCTTTGTTTCATTCTTCCTATTCCATGAGTATTTGGGGAATGCTGATAGTTCTGAGCTCTCTAAAAACATTGTAGAAAAGAAATACTTACCTTGAATCCATGGATGCATTATGTGATTGTGGGATTTAATTTTGGGGCCAACCCCTTTCATGACGTAGCTTCAATTGGAAACATATGACTTGGCATAGGGATTTCCAAATAAGCTTCCATGTCTTCTTTGTTGTTAGAATTTATCACTTGCTAGTTTAAAGTAATTGCTCACAACATGGTGTTTAGCAACTTCTTAAAAGTTGGGGCATACATTGGAATTATTATTTTACAACTCATGTTTCATTGTGTAGTCTTCTTAATTCATGTGATGCATCTTTCTTTTTGTAGTGTCATTAGATGTGATGCCCTTCAAGAGTGTGATCTCTCTTAGCATATTATATTCCTCCGAGTGGCTTGATGCGACACAGTACATCCCCTAAGTTGTGAATCCTCTATTCTTTGATTGGTCCTCTCTTGGAGACATAATGCACTATAATGTTCCCTAAGTTAACACCTCACATGAACTAAGAAAAACTTATTTGAACGTACCTTACAGTATTTTTCATTTATAATAACTATTATATGGCCACCTTGCATAACACACTTTGCTTGCCTCTAGAGCCATCTTGTTTTTTCATGGGTGTTAACATCCAAAGTTTTGCTTGCATCATGGATCTTTTTGTTTGTGTTTTATGGTGCCTTATCAAAGTTATCAAGAGGTATATCTTTGGTATGGTTAGCATATGGGAGCCAAAATTAAATGTGGCTTTCCTATATCTGCTTGCTTTTGTGTGTGAGTGCATATCGACCTTGTGCATATGTGTCTCACCTCTTTTGGGGCTCACCTAGTGGATAAATTGAGGTTTCAATAGCCTTTGTGAGCATGCATTTGGTTTGCATAGTGGATATTGTGTTCCACTTGTAATTTTTTTTTGGAAAAATAACTTAGACATGGTCCACATCGTGTTGGATAGACTGTTGAGGCTTGATCCACCCTTTCTTTATTTTTCCTTCTTCTTTATGTCTTTGGCGGTGTATGCTTGTACCTTTTTGTTGCTTCGTACATAATTCACATGTGTTTTATTTTGTGCTTATGTTGGTTTTCCATATTATCTTGATCTTGGAGGCTTGCACAACCCTCTTGATCATTTTCATCCTATCTCACTAGTATTGGTACACTTGGACCCCTCTTGATGTGAGTTTTTTACTTTAGTGTGAGTTTGAAGCAAGTTCCTCCTCTCACTAAAGTGGGGGATAAATTTATTGTAGGAAAATGTATCCCTTTACATTTTCACACTTGTTTGGGCTCTCCCTACTAAAATTAGGCTTCTTTATGTCTTATCTGGTCCTATTTTGCATCCACAATCCTTATTTAATGCATTTCTATGAGGATAATCCTGACATTTATTAAATAACCAATCATAATTTCATTTTTTTGGGTTGTGTGTTCCATATCTAGTGATCTGGGACTCATATGACACCTTGGGTGCCATATGGGTCCCACCTATGTTTCCAGGCCTGATCCTGAATATTGCATTAAACTTAACATTTCTTGAAGTTTGTGTCCTAAGTTTAAGCTATTGGGACTCATACGCCTCAACTAATGTATGAGTACCGCTTTATCTTGGACCTATTTTGAATGCAATTCTTGGTGGGATTTTATTCTCCTCGATTTGATGTCGGCTTGTAGTGTTGTAATTTCAAGAAATTTGGAACAAACAAGTATAAATACAAGGTTATATTTCACATAATTTCTCCTAAGAAGATCTAATAAATTCAAGTATTCAAGAATTATAGAAAATTTATGATCAAGAGTGATTACAAGAGCATTCAAGAGAAAATTAACAAAAATTTGGAGTAGCATTCAAGATTCAAGCATCATGTCAAAGTCATCATGCATTATGTGTGTTTGTGAGCTAACATTTGTGATATAGGTTTTAATAATCCAAACAAGCATTCAAAGACATTATCTCATATCAAGATCAAAAATCAAGATCCACATCCATTGGATCCATTTCACACAAGATTGAAAACTTTATTTCAAGGGTTTGGTGAGTTGCAACATTGCATTTGTTCATTCATCATTCCTTCATGCTTTTCTATTTCATTTCAATTTTTAATTACCAAAATGGCATTTGACCAAGGAAAACCCCTATCCACTAACAAATCAACATTTTTCTCTCTTGATGTGTGTTTACAAATCTAGGTGTTTTAGAGCTTGAAGATCCTTTGAAGACAAATTTGCAAGATTGGAGAAAGTTGTGAAAGTTGTCAAGAAGTTGTCATCTTCACGGAAACTCACCTACATATCAAAATTAAGACTTTTCAAACCTAAAGATTGGACAAGAAAAAAGCTATAGAAAATCACTCAAGGCTACAAATTTTTTTGTAAAACCCTAATACTGGGACTAAATCACCCCTCTGGGTGTATGAGTCCCAGTATAGCTCTTTTCAGCAATTTTCTATAGATCTTGGTTTGTTATCAGAAGATTCTAGAACCTACCCAGATTCTAGTAGTAGGACTAAATTGCCCAATATGGAATATGAGTCCTAGTACACATAAAAAATAACAAATTTCAGGGTTTTTGATCTTTCTTAGTCATTTCTGATCCTCCAGGTACTTTTATGTATCTTTTTGTTTAGTGATCTGATTTCATGTTCTAATTTTCTAGGGTTTAGAGTATTCAAGTTTGCATTTCTCTTTAGAAGCTTCATTTAATGGTGAACCCCTCCATTTAATCGTGCACCTAAGGAAACCTCCCTAGTTCTCCTCCCTCAATTGAGTCACTTGGTTGAGGGATCTTGGTTTCCTAATGAAGTGAAGTGTGAAATAGCTACCCTAAGTGTTCCATCTCCTAAAAGGTGGAACATCCTATTTTCCATCATTTCACTTACAACCAACATTTGGTAGTAATGTACATGCATTTAATAAATTCACTATCTTCTGCAAATAAGTATTGAAGAAGACTTTGGGAATAAAGGAGTACCAATATAGGTAATATTTTATCCTTTGACTAATTTAAACATTTACTGACTTGTTTTTATATATTCTTTTTTTTTCTCTCTTCAACTAGGTATTGAGTAGCATATAGTTTCTACCCTTATTCATGACCTCTTTTTGGCCCCATCAAACACCTACCAATGAGAGAATTAATTGGATGGACCAAGATATTTTAAAAGGTGTGAGACACATCAATATTTATGTATCTACTTGTAACCCAAATGATGATGGGGAGGAAACTCAATGTTGCATCATTGATCCTTGTTTTTTGGACACAAGTTTACAATATTAGTGGTAGATGTATTCATGGACTATGTTGATCAACTGAACCATATTGAATGGCATACCAAATGCACTAAAGATACATAATTGTATAGTAAAGGATCCTTGTTGGTATTTCACTACAAACCTCCTTTGGATTTAAAACTTGTTTCATATTTCCTCCTTTCTAAAAACTTCCATGAAAAATGCATTGCCATCCTAACGACAATAAGTTAATCATCCACAACCCCACCAAGCTTTCCATGTAGAAAATAATTGTTGAGTACTAGTTTTCTCTCTAACCTTGTGGTCACCAAATACATTGCAAAATATGCAACAAAAGCTAAACATTGGCTAGAGACCTATTTCTATATTCCTAGTTATATCTTTGGTACAATCAAGTTTAATGGCTATTGAAATTATTTTTTTTCATGTTCAAGGTAGAGAGTGTGGTTGATCCTAATATCTATGCCCAAAAGCATTGTCACTTATTGTTAAAATTCCTCCTTGTAGTATGTAGTAGGTCCTTTGTGTATTTGAATGGACCAAGAAACATTGTGTCATGTTATTGCATATGATGATGTGTGTGTTACAACTTCAACATTTATTGATAGATGTATGGATAGACTTTAGTCATTCAAATTGATGACACTAATTGAAGTTAAAAAAAATTAGAATTTTGTAGCATCTTGCACAAATAATAATTGAGGAGAGATGTAGTTTTAACAATTATTTGTGTCAAAAATTGGTTCATAGACATTCCTATTAAAGAATTAGATGCTTCTAAGTCCTTTTGTTATGATGGACTCCTTTTATATAAACAATTCTACATCATTAAATCGAAGATTTATATAAGACATTGCTTAACTCCAACATATTAATTATTATATTGAACAATATATTATAATCATCTTTACAAATCATAAAAATCTGATTCCTACTATACAAATATTAATTAAATAAATTAACTTGAATTAAAAAAGTCCATAAACATTGTTAAAAATTAACAACATGAACTTTCCACTATTCATGATATCAATGTGCATAGATTTCTAGATTTGATTGTGTAACATTTTTCAACATGATTTATCATTTTCGAGTTAATGTTTATTGAGACATAAAAGATAAATGATGCTAAAAAAGATTACACAATCAAAGCCAAAAACCCATGTACATTATCAAAAAGTTTACTTCCACTTATATAATGACAATAGAAATTTACATTTCAACAATCAAATTTTGAATTGACTGTTCGAAATTCCACACCTCACTTAAAATATTTAAGGTGCTTTTTCTATTTATATTTTAACTATCATTTCTTAGCCTTACTATTATATCATTTGAATAATTCCAATATGATCTGATCTGAAGAGATATATCAGGTGATACCTTTCCTTACATGCCCGGTACTAGAACAGGCCAAAAGGGAAACGTTGATTTTGTTGCAAGTTGCAGGCCATACAAGTGAGATCTAGATAAGATCAACCCACTTAAACTGTGTGTGTGGTGGCTAAGATTTCAATCTCAACGTCACATTGAAATTTACTCTAAACTCCAAAGAACGTCACCACTCAACATTTATTTTAGGCAATTTGTGGACCCTACCTCAACACTAAGATCGTCTACTTGCATACCATGTTTACCTCTTTTTATACATATCAACAGATTTTGTATGCGGAAGGCATCAGATTAAGAGAATTTCTAAGTAATATTAGTGAACTGAGTAAATTGGAAGTGTTAGAAATAGAGAGTGAATTCTTTGACAAATTACAGCCACATTTAACCCTATTCAAGCATTATTGGGCATCATTTTATAACCTGGAGAGAGACGAGAGGATTTACTAACTTTGGACACAATTACAGCTACTTCTCACCTTGTTCACAATCTTAGATATGAAATAGAGAAGAGATAAATTAAGGTGGGTATGATGAAAGGGATTTGCATCAATAAATTGCATTGTTCATTTATTTGAAGAGTCCACTAGTATGACATGAACATGAAAGAGTTAAAAATAAATAACTTGTAAGAAAATGAAAAGTTTGGGAAATTTCATAAGCGACATAAGAAAGGGAAAATGAATAAGCAAATTTCATTTGTATTTATGTTGTAGCTTTCCTAGTTTTTTCATGTCAATTTGAAATAAGCATATCCCAGCTATAGTGTTGCACAAGGTATTGAGTTTATGAAGTAAACATGAATAAAAAAGAAGATATCAAGTTTACAAATCAGTGTTCAATTTGTAGAGGATTTTTTCAAATACGATTTTTTTGACGATTTTTTATTTTCACTTGAATCTCTTAAATCTGATGGCCAAATTAATGTCAATGGGGATTGTCTTAAATTTGATGGTCAAATGAATGTCAATGATGCTTTCAATGATTATCCAATTCTTCTGCCAACATCTGGTTGCATGGGACAACTACTTGCCAACCACTAGGTGGCTTAATTTTGGCCTCTCAAGCTTTAATTGGGAATTTTTTCTAGAAGTCATAATTTTTGATTTGGGTATCAAATTTTGACAAGCAAGATATTATCAGAAATCTAGTTCAAATAACTTTCTATTATTGTAGGTCTTATTATCATATTTTATTGTTGGTGACTTATATTTCAATTTGAATTCAAATCTTCCATTTAGACTTTTGAGCTCATATAATTTTTTTTCTAAATCCCCAATTTTCATGAATATTGTGGCATTGGAGAGGTATTTAGGAGATCTATTATTGTATCCATCCATTTTTTTAGAGTCAGCCCTAAGTATATTCTATTGATTTTTTTCTAATATCACATCATGATTGATTACTTGGATATCCTGACTCTTGGAGAGTTTCTATCTTTCTGTGAGGGCTTCATTTCCAGTATTCATCAATTTTGGGAGTTTCTAATTTGTCTCGAAGGTTTATTATTTTGTAATATTGAAGATATCTCATGGTTTATTATGAGTTTTTCATTTCATCTTTCTCAAAAGGAAAACTATAAATATTGGAGATATAACATCATAAAACATCTCTATCAGCTTCATATGTTGCCACATTTTATGGTCTTATTCCCCCTCCAAGTACACCTAGTTAGAAACTTTGTTGGAATTGCAAAAAGGATCATGTATTAGGAGTTATTTTTATAAATGTAAATCTTGAATGCTATTGTTCATTTTGAGTATCCCCATTCTTTTTGGAATAAAATTTGGGAGATATATGGAGATCTTGGTACTCAACCATTCCTAGATGATCCTATTTCATATTGTCTTGTGTCTCTTCATATTTTAGATAGGATACCATATGACTATGATGTTGGAGTAATCAATAATGAATTCAATATTAAAACTACCATGAAATGAATCAAGCAAAATGAAAAAGTTAAATAACTATCATAGAATGTGTAGAATACAATTATCACTCCTTGTTTATATAGGATAAGGAGGAGCTAGGAAGTTGTATAAAAATGTATCTTTGGAAATTTTCATGCTCATTTGGGTCTTTCTTGTGGATGTTGGCTTAGTTTCAGCTTGATTTGGTGTTGTAATGTGGTCAACACATTCACATTAGGTCTTGGACCCTTGTGAATTAGTAAGAATTTTATGATGCCTTGCAAAAGTGTTGTAACCCACCTTCACACTTTTATAGGATCTTATTAATATATTCACCTAAAAAACTTGTTTTTATAACTTACCAAGCCTTATTTTAAAGTGTTGTAACAAACTTTCACACTTTTCTAAGCTTGTCATCAATATTTTAACCCTTTATTATGCTTTAATTGGCCCCATTTTACACTTACATGCCTTAAGTGTATTTTTTAAAATAATCTCGATAAAAATCATTTAATACATTTAATTTCTAACACCCACTTAAAATGCCTAAGTGGGACCCATTCATCACTAGGGGTGAATGAGTCCCTTTGGTGAAAAAATCAAAATAATTTAAAAATTTTGGAAGGTTATTATTTCTAAGATCTAAGCTCAATTTGTGATGTCATATTTTCAAGAATTATTGCATAATCAAATATAAATATAGGGTTTTTCCTTCATTTCACCTCCATTCATTCACTCAATCATTTCATCTGTCATCAATCAATCACTTAAGCATTCTAAGCATTTCATGCATCCTCAAGTTTACATCCATTCGAGCTATTACTTGCATGTCTTCAGATTTCTATGTCAAGGGTTTGGTAAGTTGTAGCATTGCTTTTTTTTATTCATCATTCTCTTTTCATATTTCATTTCATTTTCAAAGGTTTAATTACCAACTGTGGTTTGAGCAAGGTAAACCCTGATTCACTAACCCTCAACAATTTTTCACTCTCTTTGCATGTGTTTTGCAGGTTTAGTGTGTATATTTTTCAAAGAGAAAGATTGAAAAAGTTTTCAACAATTTTTTAAAGTCATTCAAAGTTGTCAAAACGCTAAAAGAAGCTTGGAGAACACCTACAGGTCAAGTTCTATAGTTTCAAATATGGAAACCTATCAGGAGCAAGAGTGCAGATCAGGAGCTATAAAATCCACTTTCAAATTTCTAGAAATCCTAAAGTGGACTAATACACCATCAATGGCATATGAGTCCCACTGCCATGCCCAAAACAAAAATTTTACAGTTCTGAGTACCTAGTTGTTTGAAACTTGTTCTAGCATTATCTCTCCAAAACAGGACTAAGTCACCTAGATTGGCGTATGAGTCTCAGTTGGATTCAACAGTGACTTCTTCAGGGTTCCAAAGCTTCATTTCATCCATTTCCAATCTCCAAGTGCACACTTTCAATCTCATAAGTTTTTTGTTACAATTTTTTTTCATTTTTAGGTCATTTTGCATATCACAACATGTTTTCAAATATCTTGCTTTTCATAAGTTTTGCATTAGTAGTTAATCTTATTTGTCAAATTTTAGCATCTAGAACATTCCCCTTTGACATATTTCAATCTTGTTTGCATTATAATTTCAAGGGCTTATTCGTGAGTGATTCATTAAGGTTTTTGTTGTACCTCTCTCCTTTTAGGTTAAAAACCCTAGAAGTGTAAGAGAGCCACATACCAAAAAATCATTGGTTCATTTTGGTGAACCTAACTTTAGAACATCATATTTATTATTCAAAGTGCATTTACATCCTAGGAACAACTTGCATTATCATTGCATTGCATTTTTCATTGTTTAATTTGCATTCTAGGGTTTCAAAATTTGCATTAGTGAAAAGCTTATTTAGCTTGCATTATTGTATTTCATTTTATTAAAAATTCATAAAATTCTACATTCTCATATCATACCTGCATCTAAAAATATCAAAAACATAAAATTCATCTTAAAAATTCTAAAAAATTTCAAAAAAATCACTACCTGGACTCATTCCCCACCCTAGGCAAATCAGTCCAGTTGCACATTTTGTACTACTTTTTCTATCATTTCTAGTTCATTCTCTGCATTTTTTTCTTTTGTTGAACTACCTTTTGGCTTATGTTTCCAAATTTTGTTTTTTGATTCAATTTCTTGCATTTAGTTTACCTTTCACTCATCTTATGCAATCTAAAATTTGCATAATGGATATGTGTTTTAATAATATTTGGATGTAATTAAATTCCTTAGTTATATGTCAAGTTGTGCCTTTGGAACAGATCCTAATGACATTGAACTTACACAAGCTCCTTCAACTCCTCATGCATGTCCTCCTTGTGATGTTGCATCATTGGAGAAGATGATGTCAACATGAATAAGTTCCTAAATGATTTCCTTGACAAACTTGAAGCTAATGCATCCTTTTATCCGTCCATGAAACAACAAGATCTTCCTATAGTAGAACCTCCTGAGATGTTTGGTTACTTACATCTTGAAACAAATGTTGAGCCTAAGTTCCCTACAATAGGTAAACCTATTTTTTCTGGACAAGTTAACAATCAACCATTTTATGATAAAAAGGTAACAAACACTTCAATCAACCTTTGAACAAACATATGGAAAAAGTTTCACAATTTTGAGCAAGCAATGATGTGACACAAAAAATGAACATGGAATTCATCAACTCTTAGAGAAAACTTTAAAAGATGAAAACACATTAGGGATAGGATATCTAGATCCCTCTCATAACAACAAGCCTCCTAGAGAATATCTAAGGCTTCGTGATGATGGAATGGTGATATTTGATTCCCCTCCTGACCTGAATGTCATTCTTCCTCGTGAGCAACCATTGAATAATAACAATGACAAGGATGAGAGGATCACTTTGGGTCCTCCTCCTTCAATTCAAGAGAAGGGTGAATCTAGCACAAGAAAGATTCCTTACATGTTACAAAAAAAAAGTTTCCTCTTTGTCCACCACCTAAAAGTGAAAGGAAATTATAAATACTTTTAAACAAAGGACTCATACTATTACCACCTATGAATAGGTTGTGATATATCCTAAAGATTCCAACTTTCCACATTGTGCATATCATTGTGCTCTTCGACATCGTAGTGATAAGTGTTGTACATTGAAAGAAATACTAAGCAAGTATCATTTCGATGGTGATAATTTCAATCCATTGAACCCATAAAAAACATTCCAACTCCTTGTCATGTCAGAGTTATAGAACATTCCCTTCTCACAATTACATGACCTTTCCTATTGCCTACCTCGACTCATTCTTTCCTTGCACCCAATGGGGGAAAGAAGTTTCTAGCCTTGTCCTAGTAATGCATTTATCATTGTCCCTTTGGTTCATCATTCACTTTCCACTTATACAGACTGAGATTGGGAGGTGGATGATTTGCTTGATGGTTGACTCACATTTTCCTCACTAGTCTTTTTCAATTTCTTTTTCTTTTTCTTTTGTGTGCTTGCATGTGTGTAATGTGATCCCCTATGATGTTTTGTTTAATGCCTCTCTCTTTGTGACATTCCTTTATTTGTACCTTCATTTTATCTATGTCATGCATCGCTTTTGCCTTTTTTTTTATTTTCTCGTGCTTTCCTTTTGGGGATGATGCAATGGATTGAAACACCTTATGTCTCTTTCATTTTGACCCAAAAGGCCCTTTTCTTTTACCCTTTTGCTTTTCTTTTTCCTTTTGTCTTATGTTTTCCTTTTGGGGATGATGCAAAGCATTGAGACACCCTATGTCGCTTTTATGTTCACCCAAAAGGCCCTTTTCTTTTACTCTTTTCAGTTGTCATTTTTCTTTTGTCTTATGTTCTCCTTTTGGGGATGACACAAGGCATTGAGACATTCATGTCTCCTTCATGTTGACCCAAAATATTTTCTTTTTTCTTTCACCTTTTCTTTTACATTTATCTTGTTTTTTCCTTTTGTGGATTATACAAGGCATCAAGACACCCTATGTCTCTTCCATGTTGACCCAAAATATTTTTCTTTGTTTTCACTCTCTTTGTGTCATTCCTCTAGTTCTATGTATTTGGGGGATGATGATAGTTCCAAGCTCTCTAAACAACATTACAAAAAAAAAAATACTAACCCCAAATCCATAGATCCCTTATGTGTTTGGTGTTTTTATTTTTGGGGCAACCCCTTCCTTTTCTTTTTCCTTTTACTGTCACATGACGTAGCTTTACTTGGAAACATATGAATTGGCATAGGGATTTCAAAGATAGCTTTCATGTCTACTTTATTACTTTAATTTTCATTTGCTACTTTAAAGTAATTGCTCACAGTATGGTGTGTAGCAATTCCCTTTAATGTGGGGGCATACATTGGAATTATTCTTTTGTATTTTTCCTTTTCGTTGTTCTTAGTGCAGCCTTCTTACTTCATATGATGTGTTTCGTCACTTTTCTATAGTCATAAAATTGCACCCCTTGCAATTTCACATACATTATTGTGTCTACTTTAGTGTCCACTCCCTTAGCACTTGTGTAGGATCATTTTAGCCCCTACATCAGACTTTTTACCCTATCAAGATGCTCAACACCCCTTTTTAGCAGCTTCCCTTCACATGTTAGCATTGTATCAAACTTTATTCCTTTCCCATTCGTGCCATTTTGGAGTGTGACATGTTGAGACACTAGCACATTGTGTAGATGTTTGTGCACCATGCTAGTGTCTTGTGACATCTCAAATGTTGATACAACCATTTTTGTGCATGTTTGCCACTTTTCAGCTAGCTTTGTTAGTGGTAATGGCTCAGGATTCCTTGTAACTACCCAGGAAGCTTCTTTTTGCTTCCTTTCTATCCTTAAATGCTATCTTTTCAATTCTATTACTTCTTTGAAGTGCTTCTAGCTTCACTCCAACTTTATTCTAATTTCTCTCTAGAATTGGTTCTAGCCTTCTACTCTCTAGTTTTTGCTTGGAAAACTCCATACAACTTGTTTCAACAACACTCTAAAGCTTTTATATCCCTCTCTGCAACTCCTTTGGCTCTTTAGCTTCATCTACCTTATTTCTTGCTTGTGAGCATCCTAGGATTCCATATCTCCCAACTATTGCATCCTCACTTCATGATACAGGTTCTCCTCCTTGAGTGGGGATTGCTTTTATCACCTACATTCAGTGATATGAGTTCTCCTCATCAAGTGGGGTTTTCTTTTATCACCTGTTAAATATCCAAGATACTGAGAGGGGTGTTGCAAGTATGAGCAAGTCTTGGTGGTGTTCCCATTAATGTTATCATTGATTTTAACATAATTCAATACATTGCAAATTGTACATGTATAGTTGAGATGCTACTGAGATGTTGTGAGTACATGGAGCTATCTTTATGGTGTTGTAGATGTGTTGGTTTGATGAGTTTCCAAGTGCTTTTAAGAAAATTAATAAAGAAGAGAAGTCAAAGTGATGAAAGTGTTCAGAAAGTGCTTTGGTATGTGCTTTGCATTTCTCTTGTGTTGATCCTATGCCTGTGCAGATCTAAAGGATTGGTAATACTGGTGATATCTCCTGAGTTTTAGCTTCCAGTTTGATGGTACGTGAAAGTTACATTCATCGGTATGTGAACTATTTTGGAAAAGTTGGTCTTTTGTGGACTAGGAGAAATATTTTTGCTCCTAATTCCTCCATTGTTTGGTTTTAGATCTTGGGGATCTGAGATATGTCTTGTGAAGGTCTTTTCTATGCTCTAGCAAAGAGGTTTGAAGTTTGGTGATCTGGAAGTCATGTTTCAATATTTCAATGTGAGTTTGTACAGTTCGGATGGATTGTTGAAAGGTGTTCAATGTTTTAAGTTTGTTGTTTTACTGTGAAAGTATCTAGAAGATTTTGAGATGTATTCTCATGCATAAGGAGGTGTGTTGTGGTGTCCATGTGTCATCTTCTTGTTTCAAAGTGTGTATATCAATGTTCTTTTGTGTTTTCATTAGGTTTGGACGACCCGATGCTTACACTTCATTTGAAGAATAAAATTTAATTAAGGAAGCATGTGGATGATTCAAGATATTATTTTTGATCTTGAAAAATGTTTCTATTAGTCCACTCTCATTCCTTTTCACCATGGGAATGTTGAGTTTATGACCTAATTTGAATTTATGAAATGAGGTAATTGTGGCTGACCTTTGAAATTTTTTCTAAGGTTAAGGATGGTATAAAAGCAAGTTGAATTGTGAAGGGTTGTATGATAGTGTGATGCAAAGTGATGAAAGTGAGCCACAAATTATAAAAGCAAAAGTGTGAGTGTGTGTGTGTTGAGATAAAAATTCTTCATTGTATTGAATACATTGTGCTAAAGGTTTCTACAATCATATGGATGTGTGTTAATTGTTATGGTGGATCCTTTTTTCTCTCTCAAGTATCTATAGGTAGTGAGTCCCCCTTTTCGAAAGTGAGTCCTTTATCTAGGCAGTGAGTCTTTGTACTTGGACAATGAGTCCTTTATGTTGGCAGTGAGACTTTGTATTTGGATAATGAGTCCTCTCTTGGGAAGTGAGCTCTTGGCAGTGAGCCTCTATATTCAATTTTATAATCTTTATATTGTGAGTTAACCCTCATAGTGGTTTTTCCTTTATTGGGTTTTCCACGTAAAAATTAGGTATTAATTGTGTTGATTTACTTTCTATTATTTATGTTTCATGCTCTTAATAACAAAATAGTGTGGTTATGGAATTAATAAGTGTTAAAGTTTTAAGTTTGAACTTTGGGACAACTCATTCATCCCCCCCTCTCAGTTATCCTGCACATGTCTAACAATTGGTATCATATCCTTGATTCCTTGGTGTAGAGCTTAACCACTTAAGGAATATCTAATGGTGCATAAGTTGGTGATCCCTATGTTTGATGGAACTAATTACAATAACTAGAAGGGCTAGATGAAAGGATATATTATCTCTTGGTTTCAAGAGTTGGAAGGCTGTTGAGACAAAGTATACACCCCTGTGTGGTGGTCTTACTACTACAAATGAGATCTCTACTTGTGAAGAAAATGAGAAGGACAAATATGATATTTGTAGTGGGTTGTCTAAAAATGAGTGAGATAAAGTTATTTCTTTGGATACTGCACATGAAATCTAAAAGAAGTTGGAAGACATGTATGAAGGAAATGAAAGAGTGAAATTGACAAAGAAGTTGACGACAAAGTGGAGATTTGTAAATATGAAAATGGAAGAAGGTGAGAAATTTCCAAGTTTCTTTTAGAGGGTTGAACTAACTACAAATGAAGTTAGAAATCAAGGAGGAAAACTATCAGATGAAGATATAATTGAGAAGATCCTAATCACCCTACTAGACTGCTACAATGATAAGATCTCAGTGATTGAAGAAATGTATGATCCTAAGAAGTACACATTGGAATAGTTGTTCAGCACCTTGCACACATTTGAGATGAGAAAGTTCTGGAAAGAAGATAAGATGGAAGAAAAGTTAGAAACATCATTTAAGGAAATGAAGATTGAAGATGAACTGGATAGTGATGGTGTTGATGAGTTGGAAGCAAACTTCACTGGGAAGTTGAATAAAGGCACCAAAAACTATCAAGGTATGTTTCCCTTTAAATGTTTTAGTTGTGGTAATATTGGTCATTATGCTTCAAGATGTCTAAATAGAGCTACATATAAGAAGAACAAGGATTATAAGGATAAGGATAGGAAGGATAAGAAATATAATAAGTTGTACTATGTTAAAGAAGAACCAAGAATTTTTTATGATGAATCAGAGAATGAGGTTGATGATAGTGAATTCTTATTCTTAGCTTTGGAAATTAAATCTGTATTTGATAACCCTAGAAAATGTGTAATCAAGAAGGCTCTGGAGAATAAGATAAATGGGATGGAAGGTACTTTGGTTACCAATTTTCATGCAAGACAAGATGAAGACTACTGGGTAATTAATAGTGGATATTATAATCACATGATCAAAGATAAGATTAAGTTCACTAAACTTGAGAAATATGATGGTGGTTTAGTTATGTTCAGTGATGATTTAGGAGCTAAGATCTATGGGAAAGGTTAAATTAGTTTTTATGGAGTGCATAGTATTGATGATGCATATTATGTGAATGGTTTGAGGCATAACCTTCTGAGTGTTGGTCGGATGTGTAGCAATGGTTTTAAACTTGTGTTTTAGAAAAATGCCTGTGAAATCAGAAAAGGATTCAGAAATGGAGATATGATTTCTATTGGAAGAAGAAATTATGGAAACATCTATTAGCTAAAGGGAGTTGATGGTCATTGTCTTGTATCTCAAATTAAAGAAAGTTGGTTATGGCACCAGAGAATGGGACATGTAAATTTTGATAACCTAGTCAAGATCAATGTAAAGGAGATTGTTCAAGGGCTTCCTAGAATCAAAAGACTTGCTAATGCTAATTGTACAAGTTGTCAATTAGGTAAATAGACAAGATGCAACTTTAAAGGAAAAGAGCATTCTACTATCGGAATGTTGGAGCTAGTTCATACTGATCTTTGTCATCTGACTAGAACTAGAAGCCTGAATGGTGACATATATTTCATGCTACTTATTGATGAATATAATTGAATGACATGGGTTGCTTTTCTCAGAGAAAAGACTCAGGCTCTAGATAGGTTGAAGGTATTCAAAGCAAGAGTGGAAAATGAAGTAAATTTGAAAATCAAGTGTTTGAGATTTGATAGAGGTGGAGAATTCACTTCTAGTGAGTTTAATGTATTCTATGAACAACATGGCATAAGAGGATAGTTTTCTGCTCTGAGAACCCCTCAGCAGAATGGAGTAGTTGAAAGGAAAAATGGAACAGTAAAAGGAAGTTGCTAGAACCATGATGAAAGAATCAAATATATCGGATGTGTACTAGAGAGAGGTGATACAGATTGTTGTTTAGGTTCTTAATAGAGTTTAGATTAAATACAACAACACAAAGACTCCTTTTGAGTTATGGACTGATAAGACTCCTATTGTGAAGTATTTCAAGCTATTTGGAAGCAGATGATATATTAAAAGAGATGATGAAAATCTTGGAAATTTTGATGCTAGATGTGATGAAGAAATCTTTCTTGGATACTCTACTACTAGAAAAGCATATAGATGCTTCAATAAAAGATTGAGAAAAAATATTGAAAGTGCTAATGTGAAAGTTAAGGAAGACATAGAAAGACCGATTGAGATAAGTGAAGTTGAACTTGATGATCCTATCTGTGGACATGTACCTAAGGAAAATAAGGAGAAGGAAGAAGAAGAGAAAGAAGAAAAAGTGGAAGAAAAAGAAGAAGAAAATGAATCAAAACCTATTGTTAGGACTCCTAAGTATGTACAAAAGAATCATACAAAGGATTAGATAATTAGAGATAAAAGTGAAGGTGTGAAGAAAAGAAGCATAGTTGTAGCTGAGGTAAATTGGTATCTACTTTCTAAAATTGAGCCCAAATCTATAAGTGAAGCATGTGAAGATGAACGTTGGATGAGAGCTATGAAAGAAGAGTTGCAACAAATAGAAAAGAATCAGACATGGGAACTAGTTCCTAGGCCTATCAATAAAAATGTGTTTTGCTCGAAATGGGTGTTCTGCAATAAGCTAAATGAAAGTGGAGAAGTTGTAAGGAATAAGGAAAGACTTTTATGCAAAGGATATTCAAAAGTCGAAGGTATAGATTTTGAAGAAACATTTTCCCCTATGGCTAGAATAAAAGCTATTAGGATATTTTTGGAATTTTCTACCCATAAATATTTCAAAGTGTATTAGATGGATGTCAAGTCAACATTTGTGAATGGTGAATTGGAGGAAGAAGTGTACATGGAACAACCTGAAGGGTTTCAATTATATGACAAACTAGACATGGTTTGTAAGTTGAAGAAAGCATTGTATGGATTGAAGCAAGCTTCCAAAGCTTGGTATGAAAAATTGGACAAATATCTGACAAAGTAAGGATTCAACAAAAGTTTTACTGACAACAATCTCTACTTCAAAGTGTAAGGTAACAAAATTTTGATAGTGGTTGTTTATGTTGATGATATCATTTTTGGTGGAAATGAAGGAATGTGTAAAAGGTTTTTTGAACAGATGCAAAAATAATTTGAGATGTCTATGATTGGTGAATTGAATTTATTCCTTGGTCTACAAGTGAATCAAACCAAAAAAGGGATATTCATTTCACAATCTAAGTATGTAAAAGAGCTATTGAAGAAGTTTGGGATGGATGATTCCAAACCGTTTTGTACTCCTATAGTAACCAAATGTAAACTGAGCAAGGATCATGAATCTGCTAAGACTGATAAGAGAAAATATAGATCTATGATTGGTGAACTATTGTATCTTACTACTACTAGACCAGATATTATGCATGTAGTATGCTTAGTTGCTAGATTCCAAGATGATCCTAGAGAAGCATATGTTGCAACTGTAAAGAGGATATTTGGATACCTTAAAGGTACACTGAATTATGGATTATGGTATCCTAAGAGTGATGATTTCACCTTGTATGCTTATACAGATGTTGATTGGGCCAGATGTGTAGATGACTGGAAGAGTACCAGTGGTGGTTCTTTCTTTCTTGTTAGAAGATTAGTTTCATGGATGAGTAAAAATCAAGATTCAATTTCTTTATCCACTGTAGAGGCATAATATATTGTTGTAGCATCCTACTGCACATAGGTGTTGTGGATGAAGCAAACAATGAAAGACATTGGAGTGATATGTGATAAGCCTATTTCTATTTTCTGTGACAACACAAGTGCAATAAACATTTCAAAGAACCCATTTATGCATTCAAGAAAGAAACACATATCTATCAAGTATCATATCTTGAGAGACAAAAGTACTAGAGAATGAAGTCAGATTGGAGTATGTGACAACAAAGGACCAAATTGCATAAATATTTACTAAGGATCTTCAGAAGAATACTTTTGAGCATCTTAGGGAGAGGTTGGGGGTCATTGGCCCTTCATACTAGGTGCACATGGAGGTGCATCAGTCCATTGAATTCACAAATTCTTCATTTATCTAGACTGATAGATGGGTCTACTCTGTAGGGGGAGTAGAAAAGGTTTCCATTGTTGTAGTATGAGTGTACTCCTAAGGGAGAGTAATAAGAGTTGTTGATCTTTTCCATTGATATCAAAAGGGGAGAGAAAGTAATGTGAAATATAGTTTTAGAAGAAGAGAAGGTGTTCTTCCGGGATATTGTGTAAATTATTTGTCTTTGATGGTTTTTCACATCATGTGTTGCCATCAATGAAAAAGAAGGATATTGTTGCAAGTATGAGCAAGTCTTGGTGGTGTTACCATTAATGTTGTCATTGATGTCAACATAGTTCAGTATGTTGTAGATTGTACATGTATAGCTAAGATGCTACTAAGATGTTGTGAGTACATGTAGCTATCTTTATGGTGTTGCAGATGTGTTGGTTTGATGAGTTTGCAAGTGATTTTGAGAAAATTAATAAAGAAGAGAATTCAAAGTGATGAAAGTGTTCAAAAATTTCTCTAGTATGTGCTCCACATTTCTCATGTGTTGATCCTATTCCTATGCAGATATGAAGGATTGGTAATGGTGGTGATATTTCTTGAGTTTTAGCTTTTGGTGTCATCGTACGTGAAAGTTGCGTTCATCGGTATGTGAACTATTTTATCATAGTTGGTCTTCTATGGACTGGGAGAAATATTTTTTCTCCATAGTCCTCCACTATTTTGTTTTAGATCTTGTGGATTTGAGATATGTCTTGTGAAGATATTTTCTATGCTCTAACAAAGAGATTTGAATTTTGGTGATCTAGAAGTCATGTTTAAGTATTTCAGTGTGAGTTTCTACAGTCTAAATGGATCGGTGAAAGGTGTTTAGTGTTTGAAGATTTTTTTTTGTTGTGGATGTATCTAGAAGATTCTAAGATGTATTCTCATGCATAAGGAAGTGTGTTGTGGCATTTGTATGTCTTCTTCTTATTGGGAAGCATGTACATCAATGTTCTTTTTTGTTTTCATTAGGTTTGGTCGACGTGGCACTTACAGTTCATTTGAAGAAGAAAAATTAATTAAGGAAGTAAGTGAATGATTTGAGATATTATTTTTGATCTTGAAAAAAAAATTTATTGGTCCACTCTACTTCCTTTCCACCATGGGAATGTTGAGTTTCTGACCTAATTTGAATTTATGAAATGAGGTAATTGTTGTAGAACTTGGAGAACGTTTCTAAGGTTAAGGATGGTATTAAATCAATTCAAATTATTACTTGAGTTGTATGATAGTGTGATAAAAAGGGTCAAAAGTGAGTCACAAATCATAAGAGTAGAAGTGTGTGTGAGTGTGTTGAGACAATATTTGTTCATTGTGATGAACAAAGTGTGCTAAAGGTTTTTGCAATCCTATGGATGTGTGTTAATTGTTGTGGTGGATTTTTTTTTCTCTCTTGTATCTTTAGGCAGTGAGCCTCCCTGTTGGACAGTGAGTCCTTTTTATAGGCAATGAGCCTTTGTACTTGGACAGTGAGTCCTTTCTATAGGTAGTGAGCCTTTATACTTGAACAATGAGTCTTCTTTTGGGTAGTGAGCCCTTCACATTGAGCATTTGTATTCAATTTTATAATCTTTATATTGTGAGTTAACCCTCACCATGGTTTTTCGCTTATTGGGTTTTCCATGTAAAAATCTGGTATTCATTGTGTTGATTTACTTTCTGTTATTTATGTTTCATTCCCTTACTTAATAACAAAATAGTGTGGTTGTGAAATTAATAAGTGTTAAATTTTTAAGTTTGAACTCTAGGACAATTGATTCACCCCCTCTCAGTTGTCCTGTGCCTGTCTAATAAGGGGGGGTGAATCAATATCTTCTTAAATTTATTGAGCAAACACCATCCAATTATTCCAATGCATATCACATTAAATATAAGGAAGAGCATTAATAGAACATGGAGACACACAACACATGAACACCAATATTTTTACGTAGAAAACCCAAAATGGGAAAAACCAGGGTGAGGGTTAGATCAAAATATAGTATAACATGTTATAAGAGATTACAAAAAGGGTGGCTCACTATCAGGACTCACTATCCAAAATGGAAGGCTCATGCCTATAGAAATACAATGAAAAAATGGCTTACAACCAAAAAATGAACTGATAAAGTGCACCTAACAAGTGCTAATCCATTTCCTTTGAAGCTCAATAAACTGACTTAACACACTTCATCATTTTCACACTTCTTATCAATCACACCATACTTCTTTCTAAGTTCACACAAAAAATCTCGAAATGATCCAACATATATAGCTGATGCATTCACAAGCATCAATTGGGTCGGCCTAATTAGATGCAACCATTATTCACTAAAAATCAACTATCAGCTCCAAGAATTTACAAAAAAGTTTCCAAAAACAATTTAAACAATTAGCACACTACATCATATTGGCATGGACCAAAGATAGGTCACTCATACATCCACACAACAAAATTAATTCACCATAATACCAACTATCCATTATGTTGGCTAAAGATAGACATAATAGCAAAATGCAACAACAAAATAATGCCAACTCATCATATGAGCACTTGTGCATGTGATATTTTGAAAATATAGCCTTCCAACATCCAAAAACCATTTCCCAAAACTACAAGCAAAGGATGATAATCAATAGAAAATTGTGGACCAAAATACTAGAGGATAGTAACATTATACCAGTTTAGATACCGGTCCAAAATACTGGAAAAATCTAGAAGTTGAACTTACAATTGCAACTCATATATCATGGTGACATCAATGAAAAGACATAACCTGTAAAATGAGATGTTCTTCATTCTTCCAACAGTCTTCCCCTTTGTCATTGATGGTAACATGTGCTAAAATTTACAAAAATTTCTATATACAACACTTCAACATTCTCTTCATAGCATTATCTCCCCCTATCAATTTTCTCTCCCCCTTTGACATCAAGGACAAAGAGTGGCCCAAAAAGAAATATGAAAACTAAAAAAATTACCTAGAGGATGGTGAACCTTGAAACTCCTTAAGAGTACCTTTCCAAGCAGATTTACCATTCTCCCAACTCTTCTTTACAACAACCAACATTTTTTTAGGGATTCCAATTCCATTAGACTTTCCTCTAAATCATCCAAAGTACTAGGGGTTAGGTTTATATTCTCAAGTTTCTTTGGACTTGCCAAAGAATTGGAAACTAGAGTGTACTCCATTCTTACAAGGTCACCTAACTGAATAAATTTTTTGATGATTTCTTCCTCCTACTTTTGAAAAATAAAGAATTTATCTCTATGTGTAGAGATAACATTCTAGGTTGATATGTCTCTATCCTTAGAAGAATTGTAGGTACCAGAGACAATAGTCAATTGGGACTCAATGGAGTCCATAAGATCCTTAATATTCTGAGTGGCATCTGGCCACTTCAAGCAATATGCAACGAGAACATTTTCCTTAGACTCAAAATTTTGCACAACTTATAGATTCTTCTAAGCACTTGTGTGTGTGAGAGCACACTTTTCATGAAGTGCCAACAACCTTTTCTCTACCAACTTCTCCTTAACTTCTTGATTTTTCTTCTCACCAAGTCTAGAGGCACACTCCTTAAAGGATTTCAATAATAGTCTCAAATTATGTACCAAAGTGAGAGATGTATCCATTGAACTACCAGGGGTGGACTCCTACAACACTTTAAGAGAATCTTCAATAAGCTTTGTCCCCTTCTAGTGATTTTCCATAATTTCTCTTCTACCGGTTGCATGTAATGTATCCTCTAGCACCAACTTATGAATAGGATAAATTTTATCTAATTCCACACAACCTTGAATCATAGGGAGTTGCAGAAGCTTTGGAGAAATCACCGACTGGAAGCTGATCTACTTGGATAGAAATCCTTTCAATTAAAGTGTTTACTCTTTTCTTCTTCTAAAACATTTTTGCACATATCTTCTTCAAGGTTGCCAAATAATTTGGGGTTAAAGAAAACCCAATTCTCTCAAATGCATCATTTGTGATCTCATATAATTCAACAACCTCTATTCTCCTCTTCATTAGGGCTACCCACATTTTATCAGGTACATTATTCTTTACATCATTCCAACTAACATCCAATGTGATAACATACTAAATAGTAGCCAAAATTAATGTTTTTCTATCCTCTTTACCTACTTGATCATAGTACTTTGTTGTAGGCTTCAACATATCTTTAAAATGTAACAAGTAATTAAGTATTGCCTCTAATTTGAAATGGGAACCAATTCTTACCATAGATTCCTTTTGTTCTACCTAGTCTAGGGAGGTTTCTTTAGAAAAAATTGCTTTCTTTGATTGGAGTTTGGTGTGCACATGAACACCAAAATAATGTTCTTCATCTTCATCAAAGGACAATATAATATGCAATCTATTATAACCAAAACTAGCTTATGGAGAAGCACCTTCAGAGGATAAGCTTCCTCTACTCTTACCAAGATTACTACAGGGTCCTCCTCTTCCTCTTGATCATCAATGATGTTGAGGTTTTTCTCTCTTGTAGCCTTTTCTTTCTTTCCTCTCTTACTTAGTGCCACTAGAGTAGTCTCTTTCCTTTTCCTACATCTTGTATTAGGCTCAGAAGGAGCCGGGCCTTTTCCTTTATCAGGAACACTAGGTTCAATATTCACTGCAAGAGCTATAGAGGGTTTAGAAGGAGCAACCTTATTAGATATCCTTGGCCCTAATAATTCTCCCTCCACCTGCTCTCTCTTAGCCCTACATTGTGCAATCTCCTCATCAATGAAGCTTGCCTCTAAGCTCCTTATCCAAATTGTTTCTTATTATAGGCTTCTTGTGCTCCAAGTGAACCTTCATGGATATCTCTACATAAGTCCTAATTCTAGGTTCATTGACATCTTTAGGATTTTTCAACAATACTTGCACATAGCCTCTAACTTCATCTTCAGTAATCTCATAACCCAATGATTCAGAGTGCTGGAAAAAGTCAAAAACCAAGATCTCATTGCAAACCAGAAAAATCACCTTCCACAAAAGAGAAAAATGAAAAAGCAGAGATTTGCAAAAGATGTGCAAATTGATATATTCGAAGTACTTTGTGCCTTGAAAACTGTGCTTGGGGGCCGTACGGCCCTTGGGAAATTTTTTTTCGCCTCTCCAGATAACTTTTCCCAAATCGGACAAATTTTATATCAAAATAGGGGTTTTTGGGTGCTGCAAATCCAATGACAAGGTCTGTTTTCGCCCAAAGTGCTCTAAAAATCAGGCGACCCCTAGATCTATCAAAAAAATCACCAAGCTTGAGACCCTATCTAGCAAATGGTGACCAAAATGAATGAAATAAAAACCATTTCTAACTTTTTCCAATGCTCCGAATCAAACAGAAAACCCCGATCTAATCCAAGATGCTGCATAAATGTACTCAAGGAATGAAACCCTCAAGGGACCCCGAACAAACTCTACAATGAAATCCTTCAAAAAAGCTAAGAAGGGGCTGCAAATCGAGGCTTTGATACCATGTTAGAAACCAAGATCAAATTTGCAAACCAGAATATCCTTCTACAAAAGAGAAAAACATAAAAAGCAAAAAGGTTGCAAAAAGATGTACTCCTAAATAATATTATGTTGCACATCTTTTTGCAACCTCTCTATTTTTTCTATTTTTCTCTTCTATGGAAGGATATTTTGGTTTGCAAATCTAATCTTGGTTTCTAACATGGTGGCTTTGATCGCTCAAATAAGATAAAGATGAAAACCTATAACTTAGGAATTAAATATGTCTAAGTAAACTTATGCAAAGTGTAATTAAATATTAATTAAACCAACATGTTAGAAACCAAGATTAGATTTGCAAACCAAAATATCCTTCCACAGAAGAGAAAAATAGAAAAAGAAGAGATTTGCAAGAAGATGTGCAAATAATTATTATTCAAGAATTTGATAATTACAAGATA
>VDFB02193867.1:146305856-146395397 GCA_007258455.2 Sequoia sempervirens | reverse complement strand
TAACCATCTCCATCTTGGAGGAAGCTTGGTCCGTGTGTCTTCTCGGTTGCCATCAATGAGCAGATTGTTTAAGTGAAGAATTTGAGGACCAATGAGCAGATTATTTAATTCTCTTGGTCTGCGCAATGTTTCTAGCCTTGCCAGTTACCTCCATTCAGTCGAAGCTGAGAGAAATTGATATTATTGAATACAGTGCATAGATGAGCTCCTTCACATAGTCTGGTAATCAAAATTTATAAAATTTCCTTGAAACCATAGGCAAAACCGTCACAGCTGCAACGTTAGACTTGCAAAAGTGTAGTAAATTAAATAGTTTCTCTGAAAACCTTGGTAGCCTGTCACTGTTACAGCAATTAGAAGTTGAAACATTGTACAGAATTAAATAGCCTCTCTGATTTCTTTGTCAACCTGTATTGGCTGCGGTGCATGCACTCTGTTCTAGATCCGCGCTTGATAGGTTATTGATTCATTTTTTTTTATTGTCTAAAACTACCTCTGTGAATTGCCTCAATGTTGTTGGCTTTTATGCCTTAGTGGGAAATTTGATAAGTGTATCTCAATCAACATCTTAATATACATTAAATATAGGGAAATAAAATAAAAGATTATCATTATTAACGTAAAAGGTAGTAGTTTGCATAACATTTAGTTCATTCGGATTTACTATTCTTAGAGGTGGAAATTTTAATATGGAACTCACCCGCCTGATACTGTTGAATACATGAAATCTCGTCAACTATAAGATTAGGGTATAGTTAAGAGCAGTTGTAGAAAAACTGTTATTTACTCATTTATATTTTGACATCTGTTTCTTCTCTTTTTCATGAGAAAGAGGGTAGCTCCAAATCTATAGTGAGAGTTTTGGGAAAATAAAAGAATCAGCTTTAGGAAGTAGAAAAGTTTAGGAGTTATTAATGTGTATTGAGTCCACACCCTAGTTATATTGTTAAGAAGTTCCTTAAGTTTGTTATTTTAGTAAGTGATAACAAGGTAAAAGATATCTATTGTCTTGGACTTAATTTGAGTAATTAGGGAAGGAGTAATGCTTGGCAAGGTCATAATTATTGTTAATTACCTAATCATAAGGTTTCGTTAAATGCTGGTATTTGATAATTTATTTAGGGGTGACTTTGTGGTATTCTCAATTTATGGAATTAGAAACATTAAATTTCTAGGGGATCACTCCAGTAGTAATGTAGATGGTTAGAGGTGCGTAAAAAGGTAATAGCTCTATTTATTTATTTGGAATATTTCTAAAGAAGTAAATTGATAAAATGTTAGAGAAATGTATTTCTTTAGTATTTCTTATATGTTTTATTTGCCATGTTTTAGCCTTCGTGGTAACATCTCGTCATATTTTAATATCTTGTAGACTTTTTATGTGGTTGGTTACTTAGAATAAAATATTACTACGATTACTTGTGAATTATTGTGCTAGGGAATGAATTAGGTAAATAATTAAAGTGAAAATGGTTTCTTTTCTTTATTCTTTTGAGTGTCCTCTTTTAGGCTAGGAAATGTAAATTTAGATTTTTCCTATTTATATTTTATATATGAGATAAAACATGAAGTTTAATTTATGGTTCCCTTTTAGTGAATAAAAGAAACGAATAAATAGAAATTAGATTGTTTAACATATATTATTATTTTTAATTATAATAAATAATGTATTCTACAATTTTTACTTATTTATTTATTTCTAAATAGTAAATTATTGTGGTGGAGAATAAAGACCCAATAAATATATATATATATATATATATATATAAATTTAAAACACCAAAACATTCATACTAATCCATTTTGTTATCCAACAGTAAATTATGTTATTGTTACTATTTGGGAGAGTATAATTATACAAGTATGTCAATCTTTTAATGTTTGTTGCAAACCCTATGGAAGTTTACCATTGTTCCTTTGATAATCCTATCTTCATGTCAAGTTGTTCATCTACTATGTAGGGGTTTTTCTTTTGTTTCTAAGGAATATAGAAGCCTAGAAATGTATTTAAGTTGGGAAATGATTTTTGCATAATTGAAAGTTTGGTAAATATTCAATAGTTAGGTGGTGCGATACGATATAGTTTCCTAATTGGAATATATTTGTTTTAATTTGTGTTTGGAAGAGTAGAATTGTGATTAGTGTCTTATGGCTTAAAAAACATCAGATTATATCTTCATTCGCAATATTGTGATATCCTTAAATGATGGAAATGTTTGATCGTTAGAATAATGTTCTTATTTGATTGCTTCGAGTTAATTCTTATTGAATGAATGGTTATCTTGTATTTGAATGTGTGGTTTATGGATTGTTTTGATAGACCCTTTCAATGTGACTTTTCCTGAGTTGATTTTTGAGTTGGAGTTTTTCTCTCATTTTTATGTTGCCATTCGTTGGGAACTAGTATGTGTTCTTTTGTTCTTTACCTAAGTGGCAAATTGGTTAATGTTAACTTTGTCATGATTGATGGTTCTACTTGAGTTGTTAATGAGTCAAATTTGAAAAGTTCTTTGAAGTTATGGGTATTCCGAGAGGAGAAAATAGAGGTTTCCCTTGGATGTCTGATTTATTTCGTATCGAAGTTGATTGTGTCATCCGGATGGAGTTGTTAATCTTATTCTGGTTTATACACTCATTATAATTGAATTGAAAATAGTTCTTTAAGGTTTTGCTTTTATTGTTGTCAGATTTTCATGGGAAACCCTAGTGTAACTTTTTGAGAATCTTCTAGAGGCTTGTTTTTATGGTTGGTCGATGTTCTCTCTCTATGTGCCTTGATGTGGCAAGTGCCTTGATTTTTGGAATTCAAAAGGGATGTACATGAATCGTTGAGATTTTGATTATGTATTTATGGCAAGATGGGTAATTCCTTGCATGCTGCTCTGTTGTGATATAATGTACTTGTTATGTTGTACAACCCTTGGATTTGGTTTTTATGTTTTGAGTGTCTAGAGTGGGAGTGGCTCTAAGTGGGTGGTCGGCGCACAAAGGGGCGCCAGGATAGCCCTCGTTAGAGTGAAATTAAAAAGTGATAATTTAAATAATTAATTAGGGGGTGGGTAGAATCACATTAAAAAGATAAATGATGCCTCATCCTCCTTTGAGTGCTACCACAGACTAAAGGGGATTGAGAAGGCCGTGGTTGGCAAGATCGTTGCCTTGTCCTCATGAAAGGTTAACGGTTCCGCATGAGCAACCCTATGGAGCGGTACCTTGAGATAGGAAGCCTGGATAACCATAGATGGAGGCGGCTCCTAGTGCTCGAGTGCCTGGATAATTCGTCAGTAGACGGAGGCGGCACCTTGCGTTAGTGGTAGCCTGGATAATCCATGTTAAGCCATGCGATGACACTCTCCTCTAACACTCCTTATTATGTTGCTTCTTTGGAAATCCTCTGGAAGTGGGTCTTTGTCTTGAATTGATGGAACATAGTTGTTTTGAATTGATTTATGGTTTTACCCTATTTGATCTTTGGAGTATTCTTTGGTCTTGTATAAATCTTGTGGATGTTTTTGACCTTGTACTCTTATGGTACTATGATATGATGTTATTGTGTCAGTTAATGATCATCCTTTGGTTATTTGTTTGCTGGTTATTGATTTGATTTATGTGATGAGATTTATGACTCTTGGATGTGGTTGATTATGTCATTGTAATTCCTGAGTGTTATGATACTTTTGTATGACGTTGAGTTTTGTAGTTCCCTGTTGGATGTTCTTGGTTGAGGCTCTTTCTTGTTAACTCCTAGCATGGGGGGTGGGTCTTCGGACTCACATGGTCGGGTGGAACGTGCTAAGCACCCCATTGGGTCCCCAGTCGAGGATCGAGAGGTGCAGATTGGTGTTGTTGCAGCGACTCCAGGGTTGTATTTGTCTTGGAGCTAGTTATGATACTTTGTATTCATCTATTCATTTGTATCATGTTATCTTGTTGTATGGTTTCCGTTCATGATTGGAAACACTTTTGTATCATTGTACTTCTTAAACATTGTACTGTAATGAAATGTTAAACTTGGTGTGGGTATTGACCATGGTAGTTGTTATTTAATGTGTTAGGATGATCATGCATATGAGGTATTTGTGTATTCAGATGGTTTCTTATCATTGATCATCATGTATGTGTTATATTTGTTATTGTTTACTTTATATCTTTGGATTCTATTCTTTATTGATGTTGTATGGATCTAAGTTGTGTAATGACTCTTCGTGTACCCCAAAGGATGTATGTGTTAATGAATCTATTTAATTGAAATTCATGTTATGACTTAATGTGTATTACATGTATGTTATGTTTACTTTAAAAAAAAAAATTGTGCTATTATTTTTGTGTTGTTGTCCTTTGGGGTTCGCACGGCGGGGCGTTACATTTTATCACAACTCCCTATTTATCTTTAACGTGAAGGAGTTTAATCGATCTACCTAGGTTTAGCAAGAATTGAGTAGAGTGCAATTATCCTAGGCTCTTAATTAAATTGAATAGATCTGGAAGCCTGATTCATTTGCATCTACCTTCATATTTTTATATATTATTTTTTTCTTTAATGCACAAAGGTGGCTTCTAATAGCATTCATTCTTTCAACCATTGTTTTCCCTATGGTTACTAATGTCATACTTATCCCAACACCTTGGAATTTTTTTCTAATCCAAGCAAGGAATTGAGCCTTGTACCCCAATCATTATACCAAAACCAAATCGCTAAATTTCTCCTTGCTACCATTCTAGGTTTAGTTTTAGTTTTAGTTTGGTCTTAACTATAAAATATTTTCTTTGATCTTCACCAAAAATCCCATGGTGAAGCATTGTAGAGGGGGAATACTTAAAATAGCTTTGTATTGTGATGATTTTTAGTTATCTATTATGAATTCAGAGAATAAACAATTTTTTTTATGTTTGGTAAAGTATTTTGATATACCCTAGCATGCACATCACAAATAATAGGCAACAAACCTTAGCAAAGTGGTAGGTCTCCATGGATGCAAATAATGAAAGAATATAATAGTTTAATGATTAGAGATTAAGAAATTATAATACAATGATTCAAAAGCATTTTGGATTGAAAAAAATGACACAAATGAAGATGATGCTAAAATAGAATCATTCTGTTGGTGCTAAAAAGTAACACCATTTTAAATTCCAGATTGCATCCTCTTTACTTAGCTAGCTATATATTTTCGTGAAAAAGTTAAAATAATTGTATTAAAAGATGATGAAGGATATACTAACATCCTCTTAAGTTTGCTATGTAAATTTGGAGGGACATCCCTAAATTATTGCAATGATATCTAAAGTAGGCATTTTTGTCATTATTGCAATGCTTGATAGCTCTTCAACAACAACTAGGAAGATTATGCATCTAACAAGTAAATGACCACTACTTAAGATGATTTGGCATCAACATACCCTCCATATTGTAGGCTATATGCTACCACTAACATTGTAATCTAACACCTAAATTACGATTGGAGATATTTTTAACAATCTATAGAGGTAATTGTCACATCCTCGTTGTAGGTTGAAAGGAAGGGACAAATTAAATGCTTTGAATTTTGTGAGATTTAGAGTTGAAAAGTAGGCATGGAGGTGGATTCAAACACAGATAGTGTAGTTGTCAAGGAAGATTAACAAAAGCTTTCATAATGCCATTTTTGGACCTCACTTTCAAAATTCTCAGCAAGAAAAGCATTTCTTTAATTTTTTTCATTGTACCAACAGGATGCATGCTTGGTCTATGGTGCAAGTTTGGGGCTTTGTAAAGTATGGTTTTGACCTCAGTTTTAT
The DNA here is from genome assembly GCA_007258455.2 of Sequoia sempervirens. NCBI lineage: Eukaryota > Viridiplantae > Streptophyta > Pinopsida > Cupressales > Cupressaceae > Sequoia > Sequoia sempervirens. The sequence goes on along the minus strand of VDFB02193867.1, from coordinate 146,389,619 downwards.
AATATCTATAACTCAATAATAACTCTAAAACAAAATTCAGCCTCTTGTTGGAGTATTACAAAACCCCAAAATTTTAAACAACAAAATCTACGTATTTCCTTCATTAAAATCACATACAACAAGAATTCTCATAACATTGAGCTAATATAATGTAATTCGAGTGAAGTTCCTTCAAAAAATCATTAAACCCTAACCGAAAATACACATTCGAATTTCTTTCAACAATTCAACAAAACCAAACGAAATACGTCCCAAACAAATATCAAATGTAATGCATCGAATAGAAATGAACTCAATCAATTATTGAAATGAGAAGAGACAGAACATGGTATATATGGGTGTTGTTAGTCCTCTCGCCCTAAACACTTTTGCCCGAGCATGCAAAAAGCTTAGGCTGTATTTTTTTTAATTTTATTTTGACCTTTTTGGTTGGTACATTTTTGGTTGAGTGGCTTTCGGTGGAAAGTCACTCGACTGAAAAGATACGACACATAGGCGCCATTTCATTTCCCCATGGCTTTGGCCAAAACTTTCTCAACTGAAAATTGATCAGCCGAAAGTAAGTCGCTCGAAATTATTCTTTTGACCAAAAATGTGACATAGTTTTGTGTTTTTACCCCGAGCTAAGAATAACAGTGGTTGGCCGGTCAATAAATTTGAGATGCTTCATCCATGAGGGAGGTATACCCCAAGTACAAGTGTTGTCTCTATGAGTATCAAGGTTGGGGTGTGCAAATCAGTTAGGAAGGGATGAATGGGAACTAATTCCCCTTGCTCTAGAAATAGCGAAATATCATTAGTGGAGGGAATTCCCAATGGTCAGGTGAGTGATAGAGAGGACATAGTCCAAATTATCTAGAAATTCAAGTTGCACTATCATTTCTACAACTTCATGAACTTCAACAACATAAAGGCCAAGATCTAGTAATGAGGCTACGAACCTCAAAGCCAAGCCTGAATTTAGCCTACAGTATGCTCTAGAACTCACATAAGCTTCCCCGAGGACTAAGTACAAGTTAGATTTGGTGGCTATAGTCCTAAGAAAGAAAACCTTTATGAGACTTTGAGTCATGATTTGACTAAGGAATCCATTCTAGCAAAAAATGCAAGTCAGGTAGATGGGAGTATCCATAAGCCTAGAAGCAACAAAGCACAAGAAGAAAGCAAAAAAGAAATAAAATTAAACAAGGAAGGAAGAAGTGAAGAATTCAAAGGAGAAGTGTGGAATTTATAGAAAGCCATGAGAAATTTGCGGTACATAGTTGCCTAGATAGAAAATCTTGGAAAATACAAGTTGAGGTGGCAACAGGACACATTTCTCTAGAATTAAAGGTTAAATCAAATAAATTCTCACAAATTTGGTGGCCATTACTTCAAATTTTTCTAGTACGAAGATCATGAATCGAGAAAATTGAAGATTTCAAAATTTAATGGTGGTCATTTAAGCTTAATTTATTGATCCATATTAATCATGAAGATGCCCATGTGTGCATTACATAAAGGAAAATTAAGATGATGAGGTGGCACACGTCGACATGTGGAAAAATTAAAGGAAGTAATATGTGCATGTTAAGGCATGCAAACTAAATGCAGAGTATGATGACCTCTGACTTAAGTGTAATCATGACAACTCTGATACATTAATGTTAATGCAGCACTATCAAATTGGAAGTGCTAGCAAAGTTTTTTTTAGTGGTTTCCATAGAATTAAAATGGAAGGGTATTAACCAGTATTTCTAAATTTAGAATTAATTTGGTGATTTGATAACTTGTTGCTAAATTTTAACTTATAAATATTTTTTTTGATAGATAGCGAACCATAGTTGGCTGGAATTTGGCATAAGGGTGGTAAAATTTAGCTGGAAAGTTGCACCTAGATGGAATAATTAATTGAGTTTTTGGGAATTGGTGAAATGATAAAGGGGTTTGCATTGAATGAAAAATAAAAAGGTAACCTTCACTACCACTGTAATTCCCAACCTAATAGTGAGCTTCATTACCTACAAATTGAAGTAAATGAGTTTACAAAGAAATATCAAATGAAAAAATGAAAAATGAATATCAAAGAAATATCAAAAGAGAAAATTAAACTCTTTAGGCTATCCAAATATCTCTACTGGGGCTATAAATGCATGGCTAGTAGTAGAGCTATGTTTTAGGGAATTATAGAGATAACCTTGTTGGGGCTATGTACACTTGACTAGCAGCAAGGCTCTATCCAAGGTTGGCTTTAGACGATTACTAAATTATGTAGTTCAATGTCAATGAACTAGTTTTTTCACTAAGTTCTAGAGACTAGAATTAATCAAAGCACACGCTAATACTTTCTAGAGAAATTTTATAATTTTTATGCCAGAATTCAAGTAAAGGTAACTTAAGTTATTTCTGGAAAATATTCATAATTTATAATTTATAGCGGGTGATATGATTCGGGTTTTTTTAAAAAATATTTTGTTGGTTAAAAGCTATTGTGTGGTCTCACAACACTCCCCAAGATTGTAAATCTTGGGTACCCAAGTGAAAAAAATTGATACTTAAATGGTAGGTATTGGTTAGCAAAAAGGATTACCAAAGGTTAATGCTAAAAGGAAGTCTTTCATTATTCAAATATATCGGGTATTGGGTATCAAAAGGCTAGAGTGGTTGAAATTTCAATGTAAGGTTTGGTAAGTGTTGTGGTCTGAAAATCAGTACAGGAAATGTGAAGGTTCTGGTAATGACCGGGATTTGGGAAATTTTTGTTCTGGTAAAAAGTTGAAGTTATCGAGTACCGAGTATCAGGTAACAATGAGTGATGTTAAAAGGTTAATTGTATAAGTTTACCCAAGAGTTTGAAATGTTTGATAACCTACATAAAAGGATCTAATTACATGAGAATGTATTAGAAGTGTGTTATTTATGATTTTTTTTTAAATGATGATTTATTAATAATGGTTTCATTTTTATATGAGAGCTTTATGAATGTTTTAAAAAGAGATTGATATGAAAAAAAATTATGTGCAAGAGGAACAAATTATGATGTAGTATTAGGGTATGGACGGTTAGGAAAATTTGGATTGCAAGTAGTGGCATAGCCAAGTTAGGTGGTACACTCTAAGAATTCATGTGAAGGAGGAGATTGTGATGTCGTAATATCAGGAATCATAGTATTACAAATGCAACAAAAGAGTGTGCCAAGCTCCAGTGTAATTTACTTCTAGGATTTTTAAGCTCGAGGCAGAACCTAAGTGTAGGAACAAGGTTCCACCTGATCATTTTGAATATACAAGAAGTTGGACTATATTTTGTTTGAAAAAACTAGTCGGCTCGAAGTTGAAATCTTGATTATATTAAAGATGGAGATCCTGAAAGATTTAAAGTCTGAAGAAGGTTGACATTCATTGATTTATTCAACAATTCTCCTACCAGTTGCATATTCCATGTGCCTTGTTGTGATTTTTCCTTTGAATTCCCTCTCATGCGTTGGTTGAATTTTCTAAGCATCTTGCTTTTATAAAAGCTCGAGAGATCTTTCATTTTAAGTTAAGTTTAGAATTTGTGGATGTTGAAGAACCAAAACTTTTTCATTTTTTGTTCTTTTTCCTATTTTTTGTTCCATTCCAAATTAAAAACTTATATGTTTCATTAGAATTTAATCAATATCACAGCCAATTTAAAAGCTATTTCCTAATATGAAATCTTATGTAGGTGATTGTTTGTTCCTATCAGAAAAGATTGTGTTTTGTTGTTTAAGGGTGCATACTAACACTATTCGGTGGAAAATGATCCCTCTTTTCTTTAAAATCTCACATCATTATGTGCCTACCTATGAGGCAATCTAGTGACATATGGAATGGTTTTCTTTAGTTTGGTTATTTCTTGAGGCATGCATGGATAATACCTGGGTGAAATTTTTCTTTTTAGTAATTTTTTATGTTTTATTTTAGAACAGATGTTTAAATTCTAGAAAATGTTCCAAAAAAAGAGATGAATGCATGGAGTTCTATTGCAAATATTTTTATTCCATGAAATTATTGAATGATTAAGGCTAAATCTACTTGGATAAATGCAAATTGTTTGAAGTTCATGAAATGTTATTGCAAATTTGTCGATTTCATGAAGTTGTTGAAAGACTAAACCAAGATTATTTCATATCTTTATGATGCCTTTAAGGACTAGAATAAACCATTTACCCCTCTTGATTAATAGCATTATTGCAATGAACCCTGATGCGAACCTAACGCAATCAAGACCTGACATAAATGAGCCTTAGGATTAAGCTAAGTTAGCCTAAGATTTAGGTTGTCCCAATGCAATCTTTCAAGAAATATAGGTTCCCATAATGTGTCTTTGAGGATTTATCTACCCTATTGGTGTGTGACTAACATCATCATCAATAGTGTGCAAACCCAAAATGGAAAGAGAGTAAACTACAATGCAATAATCTAGAATGAAATGTGTAAATACAATTCTCATATTCTAAACAAGGTAATTTGTTGATTACACTATGCAAAAATCTAAAAAATTAAATGTTGTAAATGCAATTTTGAAATTAAGAAATGCACAAAATTAAACATATTAAGCTAGATCTAATGAAATGAATGAAATAGAAACTCAACAAACTAGAACAAAGATCTGACAACAGCAAACAGAAACATAGAAATGAATTTTTTAATGTTGTAAAATGTAGATTTAGGTCCAATATGGGACTAAAACACCCAGATGGGTGAATGAGTCCCAGTTAGGGTTTTTGGTGGATTCAAATACTAAAAAAAAAAAAACATGAAATTCCCAAAAATCTAGAAAAACCATTTGTATAGGGACTAAATTGCCCAAGTGGGTGAATGAGTCCCGAATTAAGGTTTTTACACCAAATTCAAAAAATTCTAAGTTGATTCTAATATTTCTAACTTGTATGTTGACTTGACTATTTGCAATTACATTATTTCAATGAAATTAAATGATTTGAGATGCAAAAATGTAACCTATATCCACTTTTCACTAATGTAATGTTTAGAAGCCCTAAATGAAAATTAACTAATGAAAGATCTAATGCAAAGTTAATGTAAGTGAGATCTAGGACTGATCCAAATTAGAAATAAAGGGTCCAAACACCAGGTTCACCAAAATGAAATGATGGGAAATAGGATATTCCACCTTTTAGGAGATGGAACACTTAAGAGACCTATTTCACACTTCACTTCATTAGGAAACCAAGATCCCTCAACCAAGTGACTCAATTGAGGGAAGGAGAACTAGGGAGGTTTGCTTAGGTGTTATTAAATAGAGGGGTTCACCATTAAATGAAACTTCTAAGGAGAAATGTAAACATGAATACACTAAACCCTAGAAACTCAGAATATGAAATCAGATCACTAAATAGAAAGATACAAAAAGGTACTCGGAGGATCAAAAATGACTAAGCTATGAAAACCCTAAAATTTGTTGTTTTTGATGTGTACTAGGACTCATATGCCAGACTGGTTGATTTAGTTCTATTACTAGAATCTAGGAAGATTATGGAATCTTCTACTGACAAACCAAGATCTACAAAAAATTATTGAAAAGAGGTATACTGGGACTCATATAGCCAGAGGGGTGATTTAGTCCTAGTAAAAGGGTTTAATTAAAACTTCTATAACCTCAGGTGATCTTTTGTAGCTTTCATATTTTCCAAAATCTTTAGGTTCAAAAAGTCTAAATTCTGATCTGTAGGTGAGTTTCCATGAAGATGAAAACTTCTTAACAACTTTGGCAAATTTCTTCAATCTTGTAACTTTTTCTTCAAAGAATCTTCAAGCTCTAAAACACCTAGATCTACAAACACACATCAAGAGACAAAAGTGTTTATTTGTTAGTGGATAGGGGTTTTCCTTGGTCAAACCTCATTATGGTAATTAAACCTTGAAATGAAATAGAAAAGCATGAAGGAATGATGATTGAACAAATACAATGTTGAAACTCACCAAACCCTTTAAATAAAGGTTGAAATCTTGTGTGAAATGGCTCCAATAGATGTGGATCTTGATATTTGATCTTGATGTGAGATAATGTCTTTGAATGCTTGCTTGAATCATAAAAACATACATCATAAATGTTAGCTCACAAACACACATGATGCATGATGACTTTGACATGATACTTGAATCTTGAATGTTGCTCCAAATGATTGATAATTTTCTATTGAATGCTCTTGTAATCACTCTTGATAATAAATTTACTATAATGCTTGGATACTTGAATTCCTTAGATCTTGTTAGGAGAAATTATGTGAAATAACCTTGTATTTGTACTTGTTTATGCCAAATTTATTGAAATTACAAAACTACAAGCCAACATCAGACCTAGGAGAATAAAATCCCACCAAGAATTGAATTCAAAATAGGTCCAAGATAAAGTGGGACTCTTATGCCAGTTGGGGCATATGAGTCCCAATAGCTTAAACTTGGGACATAAACTTCAAGAAATGTTAAGTTTGATGCAATATTCATGATCAGGCCCTGAAATCTAGGTGGGATCCATACACCCAAGGTGGCATATGAGTCTAATCACTAGATCTAGAACACACAACCTAAAAACATTAATTATGATTTGTCATTTAATAAAATTTGTGATTTTCCTTAGAGAAATGCATTAAATAAGTCTTGTGGATACAAAATAGGACCAAATAAGGCATAAAGAAGTTCAATTTTAGTAGGGAGGGCCCAAAAAAGTGTGAAAATGTAAAGGGGTACATTTTCCTATACTACAGTAAGAAATATTTTGAATCCTCCATTGAGGGGAACTATTTGGATTAGAAGGTGGTAGGTTAGGAATGACATTATGCAAGTCTAGTATATTCTTACCTATTGTACCTGAGGAGAAGAATAAAATAAGGCAACCAAGTTTTTAATATACTTTGTTTAAAGGAATTGTGTGCTACACAAAGTTGATCCAAAATACATCAAGTTATATGTGGTATTTTTGTCAAGAAAGAAATACAATTATTAATGAAGTTTAGGAACTATCCCTTGATTAAATGTATACACAAATATACAATTCACTTTCCCTCTACAAACATACACCACTCCACCTTATTTGTCTCCATCTCACAATACCAACAACGATCCAATCCTTAACACACTTTTGCAAAACATGTCATCCCTTCAACAAAAATTCACCACCTTCAATCAAAAAAACTATGTCCTGTTGAGAAAATTTGTCTCAACCTAAATTTTATTATTTTTTATTATTGTAAATTTGGACTGTTCATCATTATGTCGTAGATCTAAAGATTGATATTTTATTAGCTTGACTTTCCCTAGAAGGAAACCCTATTTTATGAGGGCGTTGTATTATAGTTGTGTATTGTGATGTATTTTGAGAGTCTGATAGTGGTCGTGTTGTCTCTAGGTCTTTGAGTGGTGATACTCCTGTGAGAATCTTGTTCTGCAAGCATATTATAATATTTGTGATTGTTGAATAATATATTGGGTGACTTTTGGAGTGTGGGGTTTTTCTCCTGAAAGGGTTTTCCCCACATAAATCATTATGTTGTGGTATGTATGATATTTATGTTTATTTCTATTTAAGTTTTTGCAATTGTTAAAGATTTGTAAATTTTTTGCATTATTCTCCTCTCAAGATTAGTGTAGGAAGTTGCTCCACTACCTTAGCTTCCTTACATGGTAAACCCTCACAATACATCAAAATAAATCTCTTATCCTTGGATATATTGAGAACACAAATTCCACAAGGTATAGAGGTTCCTAGGTTTGAGAAATATGGTGGGAAAGGAGATCCTGTTAGCCATGTTTCTACTTACACTGCCCTATGTACTAACTTCATTTTTGAAGATAAACTCTTGGCTAAGCTATTTCCTAGATCCTTGAAAGATGCTTCTTTAGAGTGGTTTTGCTCCTTACTGAATAATTCAATTGGTTCATTCAATTAACTTATTGATTCGTTTTACAACCACTTCAAAATTCACATGTTTTCCAAGATGAATTTAGTTGATTTAATGACATGTAAACAAAAGGATTATGAAAAATTCATTGATTTAATAACACAATATCAAATTATTTATTCATAAATAAACATTAAGATTCCTAATGTTGACCTCCAAAGAATATTTATTTCCAATTTTCAATACAAACACCAAACAAAGCTTGAGATGAGATTTCCTTCCTTCACACAGTTGTGCACAACCCTTTGTGATTACAAAAATTCAATTAGTATTCATGAAGTGAAAAATACTTCTAGCCATCTTGAAAAAGTTTGAATCTACACCTCAAACCAATTACCAACCTTTCAAGAAACAAAATAAGGGTATCCTCCAGCTTAATCCCCCTCAAACCAATCAAAATTTTAACACCCAAGTGGCTACTATAAAGACAACAAAACCATATGACTTTGCAGAGAGAAATAGATAGTTCACACCTCTACTCAATAGCCTTCATAATACAATGTTACAACTCTTAGAAAAGAATTTGATTTCCTTGCCTCCAGTTAGAGATCCTGATCCTACTAAGCCTTTACCTCCCAACTAATAACCAAATTCCTATTTCCATTTCCATTGAAAAAATGGACATGATATGAAACATTGTAAGCATCTTAAACATCTTGTGCAAGACCTCATTGATTCTAATCATATCCTAATTGGAGGTGTTAATAATCAATTTTAATAAGTTTGTGGCTCCTAATAAAATTTTGCAAATATTTACCAATCTTATGCTTAATCATAATATCTCCTTTTTCAAAGCTATTGAAACAAATAATAATGTGATGAATGTTGACATGGCTAATGAAAACATGAATACCCACCTTAGAGATAGCGTGATTGCATTTATTGATGTTAAACCTTGTAAGGGCCTAACTAAGATGTTGCTTGATATTGCTTTCTCACAAGACATACTTAGACATGCACTTGATGGTCCTCTTTACATAGCTAGAAGAATCAATGGCAATCCTACTAATGGGATATTAATTGATCATGTCTGTGTAGAGAACATGATCACTAAAGAATTCCTATTTGTGCATGAACGCTATCAAGATACATATGAAAAACTGAGTGTGGATCAAAACGCATAATGGTTTTGCTTGCCCTAGATTGGCTCGATAAATCTCCCTCTAAAGGTTGGAATGAAAGAATTAAAAGTCTCATTCACCATCATCTTGTAATCAAACCAATTTCATGTGAAGTTAGGCTATCCATGGCTTCTCTCCATGAATTTTTCCTTGTCAGTTCTACATAAATGCTTAAAGTTTTCATTTCACAATGAAATTTTTACCATGCATCATATTGGATTTAATCCTATGTCTTCCAGTGGGAAATTTTCATTGTATTTATTTTGGCCTAAGCCTATTGAACCTTTTAAAACCTGTGAAGACTAATTTTTCAAATCCTATCAAAATTTTAAAGAAAAACACATAATAGAATTATCCTTTACCAATATGCCTCAACCCATGATTGGGACACCTATCCTTAATGAAATCATGATTGAACCAAAATCCCTTCCAAATATCCAAGATCAACCTGTGAGGAATCCTTCATGCATTATATATAAGAGACCATGAGACAACTAAAAAATTCTTGTTGTACCTCTTAAAGTCAAACAAGTTTACAAAGCTAAAGAGAAATTGATTGAACAACCTCCTATGGTTCCTTTTGTTCCTCCCTTAAGGGAAGAAAATAAACCTATGGTTGATAAACTTGCTCCTCTAGAAACACAACTTGAAAATAGAATGAAAAGAAATTGAAATGCTAGAGAGCATAGGGATAGATGTTGTGCTATTTCTTGTTTTTAACAAACAAAAGAAGAAAATAGTAACATAGAAAATCAAAATCCAAATTTGTCTCCAACAAGGCATCATGCCTCTCCACCCTTAACACAACATAAACATGAAGAAACTTCTATGGATATTAACATAAGACCTCTTGTTGTGATTAATCTAGATGATGACGCTGAAATTGATAAGATTGATAAGGAATTGCATAATGAGCTAAATCAAATTTTTTCCTCTTCTATGAACTTAAATGATGATTCTAGTAATAAGAGTGTTCAAATTCATGCTTGTCCTATTTCAGCACTTGATGTTGTCCCTTTGGCTAGTTGTCCACCTTTTGCATATACTAAACAAGATTGGGATGCAAATGACCTACTATAGGTCAACTTGCATGTGCCTTACTAGTATTTTTCTTTGTTTTCTTTTGCATGTTTCTTTTTGTGATTGCATGTGTATAATGTGATCCCCTATACTATTTTTTTTGATGCATCTCTCTCTTCATGTGTAGTCCTCTATGTACCTACATTCTTCTATATGTTATAAAAATTTATATTTACTTTTATCTTGTGTTTACCTTTTGGGGATGACACAAAGCAACGAAACATTTAGGTCTCTTCCATGTTGACCTGAAAGCTTTTTCTTTATTTTTTTCTCTATGTGCCATTCTTCCTATTATGTGAGTATTTGGGGAATGATGATGTTTTCAAGCTCTATAATCACATTCTAACAAATATATACTGACACCAAATCCTATATCCCTTACATGTTTTTGAGGGAAACCTCATCCCCTTTCATGATGTAGTTTATATTGAGAACATATGACTTGGCATAGGGATTTTTGAATAGGCTCTCATGTATTCCTTATGGTTAGCATTGAATATTTTCTACTTTAAAGCTATTGCTCACAACAGTGGTGTTAGCAATTGCTTTAATGTGGGGGCATACATCAACTCTCATGTTTCGTTATGTGATTTTCTTTATTTTTGTGATGCATCCTTTTCTTGATGGTGTCATTGGGTTTGATGTCCTCCAAGAGTGTGATATTTCTTAACGTATGACTTTTCTCTTAGTGGTGATGCTACGTGTTGCATTCCCTAAGTTGTGATTCTCTTATTCTAGACTTTTTCTCTCTAGGATACATTAGGCACGATGATCCCTAAGAAGAGACCTTACATGAACTAAGTGAAGTACCTTTGAAAAAATCATTACCCATAACCATGTTCATAAGTGTTTAGCATAATACAACTTGTTAACCTTGTGAATCTCAAACCCCTTCCTTCAAGGCCACCAAGCATAACACACCTTGCTTTCCCATAGAGCCTCACCCATGTTCATGAGTACTTATCATAATGTAGCTTGTTAGGACATGTGAAGCTTGAGGTTTCGTATTGTGGTACCTTATTGAAGTTGTTAGGAGGGTAGCCTTCATATGGTATGGGAGCCTAATAATATTCTCATCTTCCAATTGTTGGGGGCTCACCTAGTGGATGACCTGAGGTTCCATTAGCCCATGTGAGCATATGTGTTGTTTGCATAGTGGAAATCAATTTCTGCTTGTGAACATATTGGACAAATAGCCTAGAATTGATCCACATCATGTCGAACAAATAGTCGAAGCTTGATCTGCCTCGCTTTCTTCTAGGATTTGATGTTGATGATTGAGTATCTTTTTAATTTCTACATACATCTAGATGTGCCTTGAGTGTCTACTTTAGTGTGATTTTGTGCTTGTGCTCATCCTCTCACTAAAGTGGGGGCTATATATAGTGTAGGAAAAGTATCCCTTTTTCACACTTAATTTGGGAATAAATAATAAATAAAAGGAGCTAAATTATTCCTTAATTTAATGTTGTAATATGTATTTTATATATTCGCATTAAGTTTAGGGCCCTATTAAATAAAATGGACTTAATTGTTCCTTATTTGTGGTGTTTTAAGGTGTACCTTTACACTTTCTCACTTATCTAGGGCTTTATTAATTCATTGAGGTTAATTTTCCTTAATTGGCCCCTTTAGTTTAAGTCCAAACCTAATTAATTACAATTTCCAAAGAGGAAAACCCAACATTCATTAATGCCATAACATAACACTTATCATTGGAGAATGTGTGTCCTAGGTAAGTGACCTAGGAACCATTCGCCCAAGGGAAAATGGGTCCTCACTTAGACCTAAGACCTAAATTTTTATTATGTTTTTTTCTTTTTTATGGTATCCCAATGATTTCAAATGTATATTCACATGTTGGCTTGTGTTATTTAAATAATAGGAATTAATGTTACATATGTATAAATAAGAGGTCATTTCACTATGTTTCATCCTAGAAAATTGAGAGAATTCCCATAGCAATTTTATGAGATCAAGAGAATTTCAAGGCATTAAAGAGTAGATTTATAAAAGAATTATTGAAACAATCAAGATCCCATTATCATGTTAATGTATTCTTTCATCATGCATGTTATTTGAGCTAATATGTTGATGTAGTGTTCAAGATCCATTCAAAAATTCAAAGGAATTGTCTCAAATCAGGTCTCAAGATCAAGATCCACATCCATTGAAGCCATTCCATGCAAGTTGCAGATCTACATTCCAAGGTTCAAACAAGGATTTGGTGAGTTGTGGCATAGGCTTGTTCATTCATCATTCCTTTATGTTTCATTGTTTCATTATAAGGTTTAAAATTACCAAAATGGGGCTTGACCATGGCAAACCCCCATTCACAAAAAAAAAAAAAAAAATCCCTCTTGATTTATGTGTGTAAGTTTTAGGTGGAAGATCTATTGAAGAGAAAAATTCCAAAGTTTTCAAAGTTGCATTTGCTATCATCATTGTTGCAATTTCACAGAAACTTGCCTATGCTATTTATTTCTAACTATCTAACTATGAAAATTGGGGATTTGGGAGTGTAGACATAGTAGAAGAGAACCCATAAACCATTTTTGTAGAGCCCTAGACAAGACCCATTCACCATAGGGTGAATGAGTCCTTAGATAGCTTTGAAAAGAACTTTTGATGACTTGTACACATCATCTTCCCTTTCTAAGATCTATATTTTTTTTTTGGCTCCATCACAATTGAGCTTAATCTATTAGATGCACTTTGTGGTTTACATTTTGGAGTTATTTTTCTATTTTTAATCTTTCTCCCCAAAGTGTTGTTTAATTAGGACCCCCCATCTTTGCAATAAAAGGAAATCAATAGATTCACACCTTGACTTGACTCACCTTTTGGTTGGCAGTCCTTTCATTGTGTGGATCACATTTCCTAATGCAATAGTAGAAGATAGGTCCATCAAACCCCTTTTTTTTTCATTCCCATTTGATAAAATCATAATTTTTCACCTTTTTAGTGGGATTTGAAGCTTCTTCTCCTATACAATAAGAACATGTACCATAGAAAAATAGATCTTTGAAATTTTCATGGTTATTTAGGTATTTTTCCTATGAAGCTTGACCTATTTTTCTTTGATTTAATGTTTAAATGTAGCTTATACATTCACATTAGGTCCTGAATATTCAAATTATGATGTCTTGTGAAGGTGTTGTGAAGTGTTGTAACAAATTTCTCAACTTTTCTAGACTCTTCTTATCATAATTCATCTAAATATTCCCTTTTTATCCCTTATAAAGTCCTATTTCAAAGTGTTGTAAAGTCTTGTAACAAGATTTCACACTTTTATAGGCTTTTCATCACCAATTATACCTTTCATATGCTTTATTTGGCCTCTTTATACACTTATAGGCCTTATTTAAGTGTATTTTTTGATACAAACCTGACAACCAACATTAAATGTTACAACTTAATTCCCTAAACCAACTTGCAAGCCTAGAGTGGGACCCATTCGCCATGGGTGGCGAATGAGTCCCTCTTGGCACAAAATTCAAAATAAATTCAAATTTCTTTCGGGTTTTTATTCATTAAGACCTTATGTTGGCTTGTGATTGTATTCTTGGGTTGTTAGGGCACAAGTGTGTATAAATAAGTTTTTTTCCATCCATTTTAACCCCCATTCATCTCATTCACTCATTCATCATCAATTAGCATTCTTGCATTCAAAAGCATCATTACATCATTTGATCAAGCAATTATCAAGCATCTTGGAGCAGACATTGGCATATCTTCAGACTTCAACAACAAGGGTTTGGTGAGTTTAGGAAACTTGTATGTTGTTTATTCATCATTCTTTTCTTGTTTTCATTTCATTTCTTTATCAAGGTTTTGATTACGAAAGTGGGATTTGACCAAGTAAAATCCCTATATTCTAACCCTTAACCATTTTTTCCCTCTTTACATGTGTATTTGTAGGTCTTGTAGGAATATTTTTCAAATAAATAGGTTTTGGAAAGTGTTCAAAAATTCATCAAATTGATTCAAGTCAACTAAAACCTAATTCAAGCTCGGAGATAACATTTAGCCCATTTTCTATAGATTTGACTTTGTCAACCCGACAAGAAGACAAGTGCAACCCAACAAGAAGACAAGTGCAAATCTGGACCTATAGAATTGACCCTTGAATTTGTAGAATTTTGGAGGAGGAAATATTTTCCAGCGGTGGAAAATGAGTCCCAAATTTAGGATAGAAAAGTTGATTTCATCAAAATTTAGTTCCCAACAACCGGAAGCCAGTTTCAGGTTATTTTACCAATAGCAGGATTGATTAGCAAATTTGACTTTATCAACCTAGTAAGAAGACAGGTGCAAATCTGGACCTATAGAATTGACCCTTGAATTTGGAGAATTTTGGAGGAGGACATATTTTCCATCAGTGGAAAATAATTCCAACATTTAGGATAGAAAAGTTGATTTCATCAAAATTCAATTCCCAACAACTGGAACCCAGTTTCAGGTTATTTTACCAATAGCAGGATTGATTCACCATCAATGGTGAATGAGGCCCACTAGTCATCAATAGTGATTTATGTCAGATTCCAGAATCTTCCAACATCAAAATTTCATCTCTAGGTGCACTTTGTTCAGTCTCATTCAATTTTGTTTGCATTTGTTTATGTTTCTAGTTCATTTTTGCATATCACACGGTGTTTTCAAACATTGCATATTTCATTAGTTTTGCATTCATAATCAATTTTTTTATAAATTAGATACATCTAAATCATTGAATTTAGTCATAATTACATCATACATACCTTATATTGAGTGAACCATCACAGTTTTTGGGGTCTATCTCTCTCCTTTTAGGTGAAAACCCCTAAGAGAGCAAGAGAAGTACATAGAATAACAAAAATTGTTGGTTCATAACATAAGAATAAGTTAAGAAGATCAATTAAATTATCTTGAATCATGGTATATACATAATAATATAATGAAGGAAAATATGGAAGTGAAAATTTATGAAGTTGGACACCCTTGTGTAAACAATGATTTTGGCACCGAAATGCTTTATTGTACTTCTAGGGTTTTTCACCTAAAAGAATAAAGATTGGGCCCAAATGTAATGTTACATTCAAAGATTAATGTGATGTGGGTGGAATATGTCTAAATAGGTTGATCTAAATGTAGAAAACTGAAGAAATATGTTGATTAATAAATGAAAATTAAAGAAATGTAAATTGTTTGAAAACACATTGTGATATGCAAAAAGACGTAGAAATGAAAGTAAACTATAATAGAAATAAATGAAATTGAATGTGTGCACCTAAAAACTTTTTGGAGACTACAAATGACTTCTGAAATGTTTTTTATCTTGAAAAAAATTCCTACTCGGTCTCATTAGCCATTCTAGGTGAATTAGTCCCAAATCTGGGAAACTATTCCAGAGCCAGTTTCGAATAAATAGGTATCCAAAACTATAAGAAACATTTTTCAAACCTAGTAGTGGGACTAATTCACCACTAATGGTGAATCAATCCACTTTTTAATTTTTGAAAATCCAAAGGTGGAAACTAAAGCCCTTGGTCTACACTTCAATTCCTAATAGGTGTTCACCTTCGAAAGTCTAATTTCCTACACTAAAATTGACTTTTATTGGATATTCTTTACTTATTCAAAAAGGAGAAGTCTTCAACCTAATATTCAATTATTTTCAAACCCTCAAAGTACTGAAATCTATAGACACACAAAAAAATAAGAAATGTTGGATGTTAGGGCATGGGGGGTTGCCTTGGTCAAACTCCTTTTAGGTAATTAAACCAAAATGAAAAAATAATGCAATGAAACATGAAAAAATGGAGTTAGATACTTTCCATGATGTTTTATCTTTATTTTCTATAGCAATTGATGAATATTCTACCTTTGAATGTCTAAAAAATGCTATCTTGGTGATTTAGAATGATAAAACCCTAGCTTGCTTGAGAAGAATAATGAATGATGAGTGAGGAATGAATAGATTAGTTATGAATTAGGGTTTATAGACTTGTATTTATAGAAAATCCACCTAATTTACCCATTAATTGGATCCCCAATGCTGACATGGAGGAAAATAAAACTTAAAATCCACATTTTCTCGCTTAAACCTCAAAAATGACTCAAATGGGAATGATTCACCACCCTAGGTAAATTAGTCCCAAATGGGGACTTTTTGACATCTGGAATGTTGGGGAATGAGGAATTTTAGTTCTTCTGTTGATTTCATTGGGTATTTGATCAAATTATGACTTGGGATACACAATATGGAGCCATAGGGGCCTATTAATGATGATATAAAGGTCAATTAGGGCTTGAGACACAAAATTCAATGTGAAAGTGTGATTAAATACACTTTATATCATTAAAATGAGGTTTGCTTAGTCTAGAAAGGCACAAAATCTATTGTGAATGTGTAAGACACATTACAACACTAGATTAAAGTCAATCTTAGTTCACAAGACTTTTAGATTAATGTGAGGATGTTATTAAATATATTTTATAATGTTGAATTAGGGAAAAGATAGGTCCATTAAGTCTAGAGAGGCATGAAAGTCTTTTACAACACTTTACAACACCTTTACAAGACATCATTAAATGCATTTGAAAGGGTCCAAGACCTAGTGTGGATGTGAAAAACACCTCACAACACCAAATCAAGGCCTCATTAAGTTGAATTTTTCATCAATTATTCCCAAATCAAGCAAGCAAAAAGAGATAAGTATTTTTTGTCTCCATAGTTAGCCCCCACTTTAGTGAGAGAATGAACTTGCTTCAAACTCATACTAAAGTAGACATTCAAGTGGGGTCCAACTGTACCAATGTGGATGGTCTAGGATAACAAAGATCAAAGGAGGTTGTGCAAGCCCCTAGGATCCAAGATATTAAGTCATACCGTCATAAGCATGAAAGGACACACACAAGGTGAATTATTTGCAACAAAAAAAGATACATGATCATGCAATGGAAAGAACTAGAAGGAAGCAAAAATGAAAAGGTGGATCAAGCTTCAATCATTTGTCCAACCTGTTGTGGAATAGATCTAGGCTTGTTTGTTTGGAAAGAAAATGCATACTCACTCTAGGGCAAGGAAACTCATGGTTGTCCACCAAGTGATAAGGCCCAAGTATACTCACTATGGGGTGATGGAACTTCTAGTTTTCCACTGGGTGAGAAATCCCAAAAGGTGAGAAACATACACTCATAGCTGGTATGTACTCACAAACACAAGGTGGCTATGGGGAAAGTCATGCCTTGGAATGGGCTTCCTACTCAACCATACCAAAGTTATACCTCCTAATAACTTTAATAAGGTGCCACAAAGGAAAATGATTTTTGAGTTCTATGAGGTAAGAAAAACTTTGTATTCTTGACACTCAGACAAATAGGTGGCACCATAGGCATGCAAGCTATATTATGCAAGGTGGTCGTATAAAAATTGTTGCAAATAGTTGAAGGAATGTTCAAAGGGATTTTTCTTACTTTGTGCAAGGTCTTATCTTAGGGAACATGGTACCTAATGCTTCCAAGAGAGGAAAAGTGCAAATGGTCTCATCTTGTATCCAAGAGAGGACAAGTGCAATGTCTCATATTATATCCAAGAGAGGACAAGTGCAATGTTTCATCCTGGGCAACATTGTACCTATGTTTCCAAGAGAGGAAATTGCAAGAAAAAGAAAATCACACAATGAAATGTGAGTGGTTATGTATGCCCCCACTTTAAAGCAGTTGCAAACACAAGTACTATGAGAAATTTCTTTAAAGTAGAAGAATATTATATGAGAGTGTTGGATATTGTGGTTGTGTTGCTGATATGCTATTTTCATTGATGTCAACACTATTAGCATTAATTCATTAGAAGTTGTATATGTTGAGGATATTGAGAAAACTGTAATAAAATAAGTTGTAGGTTGTCAGTGGTGAAGTAAAGTTCAGTATGTTGGTAAGTTTTGTACATTGATGATCAGAGGTTGTGGACTAAAGGGTTTGTTTCTAAGTGTATCTAGTTTATCCACGTCAAGTTTCAGAGATCCACATGAAGAATTGATTGAGTTATGATGATTTATATTTTGATAGTTTTTTTTTTGCTTCAGTTTCAGTTAGTTCAGTTGTTTTAAATGCTTCTCTAGTGATTCATGATATTTTTGGATGCTTCTAGATCATGCTCTATCTTTGTTGCACATCTGCATTGATCGTTGTGCTTGTGGTTGGCAATTTTCTCTTGCATGTTCATGTTTTTCTTGTTCTTGACTGACATGGTGTGTGTAGCGTGTTGTGGATCTTCAAGGAGTAATTAATTGAATTGTTTTCACATTGGAGATGTTGATTTGGGTCTTCACTAAGTTGTGGCTGACCTTGGTTGATTCACATTAATAATCTTTAATGTTTTGGGATGACAGTTTATATTCATTTTATTATTTTGTTGAGGTTGACATGAAGGGATGAAATTTCTTGTTGCAGAAATATAACAGTGATTGTTTATTTGAATTCATGTGTACAAGTGTATGCTAGAGTGTGCTTTTGTGTGTATATGTGTGAATATTGATCTAAGTTATTCAAGAGTAGAGCAAAGTGTGAAGAAAAGTAAAGAAGTGTTCATGCTCTTAACCAGAACTATGATCAGGCATTAGTAGATGCTATTCTATCAGTTCAAATCCCTATGGATGTAATTTGATTCTTTCTATAAGACAGTGTGTCTTCCTTTGGGTGGTTAGCCCTATTGTAAATGAGCAGTGAGATCTAGGCAGTGTGCCCGAATACAAGTGCATTCCCCATATTTTCACTTCTTATAGTTTTAATAGGGTATAATCTTATGGACTGACCTCCACCATGGTTTTTACCCTAACAAGATTTCCACGTAAAAAAAATCTTGGTGTTATGTGTGTTTTTGATGTGTTGATGATTTATGCTTTCATGGTTATTAATTAGATCAGAGAATAATGCTAATAAGTTGAATAACTTTTAAATTCTATGACAAATGATTCACCCCCCCTCTTAGTTGTTTGTCCTTTTATTTCCAACAATTGGTATTAGAGCAAGTTCCTTGGAAGAATTTTAACAACTTGAGGTGATCTGGGATGGTGACTTACAATAAGGATAGTCTGAGATTTGATGGAACAAATTATTCTGTGGAAGACTCGAATGGAGTGTCATTTTAGATGCATTGGTGAACCCTTTTGGAACTTTACATGTAATAGTCATGTTATTCATCAGAATGGTCCTACTATAATATCAGGGCTAAAGAAGCATTGTTGAGTGCCTTGACTTATTTTGAGATGACAAATGTTACGGATTTGAAGACTACTTATGAGATCTAGAAAAAGTTGGAAACCTTGTGTGAAGGTGGTACTAATGTGAAGATTGCCAAGTTGTAGAGTCTGAAAGGAAAATATGAAAAGTTGAGAATGGGTGATGATGATAACATTACTATTTTTATGCAAAGAGTGAATGAACTTGTGTGCGGTATCAGATGTGTTGGTGGACAGCTAGACAAATCAGAGATTGTTGTTGTAGATACTAAACATTATCCCAGGTTTGCGATTTCTAAATTCTTCATCTTTGATATTTAAATAATTCTAATTATTTAATTATTTTCTAAAGTCATATGTCTTCTATTAATTAAATTTTTTTTTTAATTATTTAACTAATTCATTTCTATATTTATTCCTTCCTGATTAATTAAATTCATTTTTTTATTTAATTACATCACTAATTAAGTCAACTTCTTTCTAAAATTAAATAAATTCTTATTTATTTATTTTTTTCCCACTTTCCACTATAATTAAATAATTATTTTAATTATTTAATTATTCATTAGCCTCTTCTTTCATAAATTAAATAATTTTTTTATTTAATTTGGTCCACTATCTTGAATGTTGAATTAAATCATTAGTTAATTCAAAATGATTTCCTTTGTCACATTCCTCTATAATTAAATAATTATTTTAATTATTTAATTATTCATTAGCCACCTAAATTAAATAATTTTTATTATTTAATTTATCCTATCACCTCTTTGTCTATGTCAATCTTATCTTCCACATCAAATCTTATCTCTTAACATCTCATTTAATCCTATCCCTTGATTGAATTATCTCATAATTCTATCTCAATCCTTCATCTTTATCATTTTCCCTAATTTTGATCTAACCCTATTTCATACTACAACTTTCAACTTGGCCATTGATTAAGACATCTTGATGACATCCAATCTCAACTATCAATCCAAATCAAACCTTTTCTATAAATCAACCCTCTTAAGCCATTTGGGGGGTTGATTCTTCAAGTATCCTTATGCTGTCAAAATCATTTTTGAATCATTCATCTATTTCTATCTATCATCTACACATATTATGCAAGTACATGCTGCTAGTGTGAGACAAAAATCTTCAATATTTTGCTAGTCACTTCTCATAGGCTTATTATTGCACACTCAAATTTGAGGGAAATTATCATATTCAAGCAAAAAGGAGAAGTGCAATGGACGTGAATCAATGGTGGCATCAAGATTTGGTAATATTGTTTTATGCTTTATGTCTTTATGATAATTTGTGCTTCATTGTTTATTAGGGTTTGATTTATATGCTTTATTGCATTAACCTTAATATTTTTTCCCTAATTACATTGGTGAACCTAACATATTTTGATAAATTTTGAGAAATTTTGGAGTTGGATCCTTTTTGTTGCAGGTTTTGCATCATTTTGGGACAAAGCCCTATTTTTCAAAGATTTGACCATAAATTTCAAAAGGCTATGTATTTTCTCACAAAACATTTTCTACAGGTTGGCGAAAGTATCAAGAGATTTCAGTCCAAAAATCAGATTTTTTGGAGGTATTTTCTATTTTTTATAATTGTTTTGTTATTTTTCATGAAATATCAATTTTGAGAGAAAATTGTCAATTTTTTTAGATATTTTTACATTTTTGGAAATATATCTAAATTTTAATAGGGGTCTATTCATTATGTTTTTTATGTGTATGAAAACTAATTAGACAAAAAATAGATATTTTAAAATTAGGGTTTTATAAAGATTTGTTTATATCTCACAAACGGTTGTAAATATCTTCATAAATTTTTTTCTAAAGATTTGGGATGATGTCAGACGACTTCAATCCAAAAATCAGAATTTTTAGAGCTGTTTTGAATTTTTAATAATTTGTTTATAATTTTTCATAAAAAAATTAAGTTTAGGTGCAAAACAACAAATGTTTTGGATTTATTCACATTTTTGGAAAGCTCTTGAAATTTCAGTAAATTTTTGTTCTCTTTACTTTCATTTTGATCTAGAAAACATTTCAAAAAATCAAATTTGTCTTGACTAGCTAACCCTCTAATATTAGTGATCAATTATCTTATTAGGGTTTTGGCTTTGTTGTTGGTTTTGTGAATGTGTAGACAATAAACACTTCAAAGGAAAAATTGGATCAAGTGGAAAAATTTGGAGCTAAAGAAATTCTAGGTGCAGACATTCCATCTTTCATCTCTAATCATTGCTTGTCAACACACTTCAATTTGGGGCTTAAAAAGAACATCTTGTTTGTCACACATTTGGATTTCGGGATTAAAATGAACATCTTGTTTGCAATCACACTTTGAAATTGGGCTTAAAATGTACTTTGGGTTAAAAAGAACAAGTTCTTGAATTGTGTTACACAAATTTCATTTCTAAAGGGAAATTAACAACTACGAGTGTGAATCAAATGTGTTTCCTCCAAAACACCTCACTTGGTTCACTTTTGTCATACCCTTCTTAATGCCCTGATTGGAGCACACACCCCTCCAAGGGACGACCTCAATCGAGTGTGAATCCAAAGACACTCTCCTTTGGGAGTTGAAATCTTGTCACTCTTGGTTAAGCCCCAAAGTACTTTATACCTTTGATAAGTGAAGTTGAAGGGTGGGTTACCCCTTTCTCCCAGTTTATTGGCAGGATTTTGCTTTCAAATTATTCCTAGTCAACCTTGTGCAAACTAGCTTGAGACCTACTTGGTCATACCCACTTGACTAGAATTAGACTTGTTGTTGTGTATTCAAGTGTTTTCTTAATCATAACATTTACTCTTGAAAGACAAATTTATCATTGTGTTTGGTGTGTGTGTTCATGCATTTACATGTAAGAAATTGTGTTTGATATTGTCCAAGTCAAACTTCCAATAAAAAATTTCCACATCATCTAAATCATACAATCTTGTCATTCCTCATCATCTCTTTAATCCAATCAACATCATTTTGCATCATGACAACATTAGAATACATAGCACAAAATCTTGTTCACATACTTCACGAAGCCCAAACAAGTCAATCACCTTTAAACTAATAAATCATTCAAGAAGTCCATGACATAATCCAAAACCTTCAAACAAACCAATCACATCAAATGAAACAACTCATAGCTCAAGCCCAATACCTCATGGCCACTTGTCAAACCCAAAAATCACATCATCAAGTCCAATCACCACATCAAAAAATTTCACATCAATCCTATATGTCACCTACATCATCATATCAACCTCATTAATCAACCTATCACACGTCTTCTAATTTCAACCCTTATCCATATCAATCTACCTCTCAACAACCATTATCCTATGCAAACCCTCCATCATCATTACAACAACAAATCATACCACAAGTCCAAACACCATTCCAACCTCAAAACATTCAACCACAATCCTATGTGTCACCTTCATCATCATGCCAACCTAACCCATCTACCTATCATTTCAATTCCACATCAACATATCCACCCATATCACAACAAGAACATAGGATCCCAAGTCTACCTTGGCAATAAAATCAAGATCCTTTCAATTCTCATGTTCCATTTGACAAGGGGAACACCAATCTAGTTCATGCACCCTATAACTATATTATACCACCATCCAATAAAATTCCTATCTCTAAGACACTATTTCCTAGTCCTAATCCATTGGTCTCTCCAGCTTCTAATCAATCAAACTCCTCATTACCCCCACCATCATTTAATCCTCCATCAAATCAATGCCCTAAATTTAGACATTTCAAAAGTAAACCTATGGCATTACCCAAATTCACCCATCCACCTACAAAGGATGTGACCCAAGGGCTACTAGCAAGGAATCAATTGTCTCTGTGTCATTCAACACATATACTTGAACATACAAAAGAGTCCTCAAACATTATTCCAAGTCCTTCAAGCCAACCATGTCATCCACAACCCCTTGAGCCAATTCAAGAGTCTTCCTATTGAGCCCAACTCAACCTCCATCATTTCCCCATGTTGTTGACCATCTAGAACATGTTGAGTCCATTCAAGAGTCATCTCCTTCCACTTCCATTCAAGCAACCCAAGAGGTATGTCAAGAGCCTAATCCTAAGCATGTGGAAATGTCAAACCCTAGTCCTAATCAAGATCAAATTACTTTCATCCAACCTATCCATAGCCTATGCATGAGAAACTTAGTCCTATACCCAACCATGAGCAAGATAATCCAAATACACCTTCACCTAGTCCTATCCATGATCCATCAACGTTCACTTCCCTTAATGAGACATATGCCTCCCAAGCACACATAGAAGATCAAACAAATACCTTGAATCTAAGTGAACACAATTCTAATCAAGATCCTAATGATCCTCCATCACCCACTATCAACCCCATTTCAAGTCCTCCATCATATCCTATTGGTCTTTCCACCCTCATTCATGAATGTTCCTCCTTAGAACAACAACAACCATTATCTTCTCCATCCAATAAGGAACTCATGTTTAGTGTTCCACCTACACCTAGTCCCATTGTCCATTGCATACCCCAAGGACACCAATCTCAATATTTTGGTACTTCCTCCATGCATCTTAAGTCCACCTCCTTCCATCATAAATCATATCATACACCTAAGACATATGTTGCCATCCTTCCTCCATCATCCTACAAATGTCAAAAGCATGTGACCATACACCTTCCACCATCCACTTTTCCACCATTACTTTCAACTCCTAATATCCCTCCATTCCCTTTACCACCATTACTCCTAATACCTAATAACCATACCATTCAATCCTCTTATCCATTTATCCATAAATACCCTAACATTCCTAATCATGACCAACAAATGCACACATTGTCTAAACAAGAAGCTTCCACTCATTCCACCATACCCATGGGATTCAAAAGCAAGAATTTCAATGCCTTTGCCTATAAAATTACAAAATCCTAAGGACCCTCATGCCTTAGGACATCAATACAAAACGTCAAAGCAAAATACATCCCAAAAGTTATAAAAGCCCATACCTCCAAAAGAAAAGTCCAAAAGAAAAACGGTTTGGGTCCCTAAGAAAAAGGAAGGCAAGCCCAATGAGGTATCCTCATCACAAAAATCCCAAACATCCCCTTCCATCCAAAATGCACATTCTATTCAAAAATTACAAAATTCCTACAATCCAAAAAAAAATCATAAAAATACTAAGTCTATGTGGGTACCTAAAGCAATACATCCACCATCCCCTAAGCAAACAACACCATTGCTTCCTACACCACCTTCCCATCGAAAGCTTCAAAGTTTATCATAGTGTGTGCAACCATTGGTCATGATTCCATTCCCACATACATCTATCTTTCCATCCCCCATCCACTATCCTACATATCTTCCCCCTCAAATCCCTATGGTCCATGCTTTTGGCTAAGCCTCCCCATTCATCTTTTTCATAATTCCTAAATAATCCACATCATAATCCATCATCTACCTACTCCATCTCCCTTTCATGCCATCCCTTACCAACATCTATGAGCATAATGACATTTGACATGGTCCATGCAATGACATCCATCTCTATTGGGACTATCCCCTTTCATGGAACTAATCACTTGAGTCCCTCCTATCCATATTCCCCTTCTCCTATTCAAAAAATTCAAAAAAAAAGGGTAAAAAAAAAATATTAAAGAGAAATCTCTTCGTCCAATGGTTAAAACCTAGCAAATAGGAACCCTGGATAAGTACCATGATGAAAACCTAGCAAACAAGTGTCATGTATAGGTTTATCTTCTATGTCACTTACACTTGGGGGCATAATTTCTTTTCTATAAAAACTATCATTTTCATGTCATATCATTTCCATTCTACCTATGATCTTTAGCCATCATGCATACCTATCATATTGAGTCCACATATCCACCCTTATTTTGATCTTGATGAAGAAATAGGGGGGAAAATGTTGAAACATGCTTTGGGTATCTCTTGGAATACCTCATCCTTTCTAAACCAAGCCTATCAGTATCCTCTTGTCATAAGCTGTCATGAAAAATCCTAAGTCTTGTACCTAGAATGGGGCATGTTATTTCTATGTGACATAGTCTTTGGAGATCACATCCTTTCTCTCTTATGATGCATACATCCATTTCATTCACTATGACCTATCTTTTTTATCCATCCATCTATCATGATCCTTTTATCCTTTATCCTATCATCCAACCTTCCATCCATCAATCCCATCTATCTCCTTGCACATAGATTTGGTTTTCCCTTATCATTGGTATATAGCACAAAGGCTACCTACATTGTCCTCCATCAAGACAAAACATTTCCCAAAAATCCAAAAAATAAAACATGTCAAAAATCCAAAAAATAATAAAATTTCAAAATTCAAAAAATCATAAAATTTCAAAATCCAAAAAATCATAAATGTCAAAAAATCCCAAAAATCATAAACGTCAAAAATCCACAAAAAAATAAAAATATTTGAAAAACACAAAAAAAAAACATCCAAATAATTCTCAAAAATCCTAAAATCATGAGTCAACATTCATCACGTCAGTCAAATAAGGCAAACATAGTCACATCAGTCAAAATAAATCAGACAACATAGTCCATTCAATCATCTAGTCACATTAGTCAAATTGCCAAAAAAATGTCAATCTCGTCACTCATTGGTCCTCTCCAAGATGTGTCCTTCTTGGCCTTGGACCTCGTCAAAAGGTCATTTGTGTTTTTAGGATGTGTCCTTCCTGACCTCAGGCACTATCAAACCCTCAAACTGTTGAACTATCAAACCATCATGAAAACAATGTTCAGCAATTAAATATTGGAAAACACATTGAATGGCTATTGATTTTTCTAGTCCATTTTGTCTTATCTTTTGTCTATTTTCTCTATAAAAAAATTGGTTTGTTTTGTCTCTTGGTCATGTTACTAGCTACCTCGAGGATGTCCCATGAAGGATTTAGAGGTGCAATGATGTCTCATGACCATTTTTATTTTTATTTGACTGTTGTTTGTGGATTGTCTTGGCAAAAGCACTGGGGTAACTTGACCCTTAGTATGAGCTAGGGCATTCCTTATCTATGACTATCTGTTTTGCAAGTGGATGACCTTGCACACCTTGGTCTATATCATACCATGGTGTTTATTGTCCATTTGTGTCATTTTACTACCCAATGGTGATTAGTGCAAAGTCTTGTTTGGAAAAATATGCATCTTTGAAGTTGTCTCCCCTAACATCCATATCCTCCACGCTAACATTTCTTCTATGTCACTTATCTATTTTCCTCTTATCCATTTCGAGAGCATACTCATGTTCTTTCAACCTACCTATCCTCTCAAGGGGGCATCATCCTCCTACTCTTATTTCATCATCATCCTATCTTTCTATCATGATCCATTTTCCTCTATCCATAGCTTAGATTCTTTGAAATTATGTTACTCGACACAAATCTCATCATCTCGAACATCATCTCAAAGAGGGACAAAATGTAGACACTAAAAATTGTCCCAGGCTTGCGATTTCTAAATTCTTCATCTTTGATAATTAAATAATTTTAATTATTTAATTATTTTCTAAAGTCATATGTCTTTTATTAATTAAATATATTTTTTAATTATTTAATTAATTCATTTCTATATTTATTTCTTCCTGATTAATTAAATAAATTTATTTATTTAATTACATCACTAATTAAGTCCTCTTCTTTCTAAAATTAAATAAATTATTATTTATTTAAAATTTTCCCACTTTCCTCTATAATTAAATAATTATTTCATTTATTTAATTATTCATTAGCCTCTTCTCTCATAAATTAAATAAATTTTATTTATTTAATTTGGTCCACTATCTTGAATTTTGAATTAAATCATTATTTAATTCAAAATGATTTCCTTTGTCACATTCCTCTATAATTAAATAATTATTTTAATTATTTAATTATTCATTGGCCACCTAGATTAAATAATTTTTATTATTTAATTTCTCCTATCACCTCTTTGTCTATGCCAATCTTATCTTCCACATCAAATCTTATCTCTTAACATCTCATTTAATCCTAGCCCTTGATTGAATTATCTCATAATTCAATCTCAACGCTTCATCTTTATCATTTTCCATAATTTTGACCTAAACCTATTTCATACTACAAATTTCAATCTTGGCCATTGATTAAGACATCTTATTGGCATCCAATCTCTATCGTCAATCCAAATCTGACCTTTTTCTATAAATCAACCCTCTCATAAGCCATTTGGAGGGTTGATTCTTCAAGTATCCTTATGCTATCAAAATCATTCTTGAATCATTCATCCATTTCTATCTATCATCTACACATATTATGCAAGTACATGCTCCTAGTGTGAGATAACAATCTTCAATATTTTTCTAGTCACTTCTCATAGGCTTATTATTGCACACTCAAATATGAGGGAAATTATCATATTCAAGAAAAATGGAGAAGTGCAATGGAGGTGAATCAATGGTGGCATGAAGATTTGGTAATATTGTCTTATGCTCATTTGTGCCTCATTGTTTATTAGGGTTTGATTTATATGCTTTATTGCATTAACCTTAATATGTTTTCCCTAATTACAATTGCTAAAGTGCTTATATCCTTGCATAATTCTTACAAAGTCAAAGCTAGTGCTATTGAAGAGCTTCAGATTGTAACAAATGTAATCAGAGAAATGTTGGCTGGTAAGCTAGTGTGATTTGTGGCAGAGGATGAATTTCTCTTGATGGTAAGCATAATATTGATGATGTCCTCTATGTGGAAGGCTTGAAGCATAATCTTTTAAGTGTTGGTTAGATGGTTGATAAGGGATACAATCCTTAGTTCAAGGATGGAAAGTGTAGAATACTGAGTTCTAGAAATGTAATTGGATCAGGTACAAAAACAAAAGGTAATATCTTTCACTTGAATTATGCTAGTAAAATTTGTTTGAGTTCTCAAGTTGATGAAATTTGGTTATGGCATAGGAGAATGTGTCATGTTAACTTTGATAATATTGTCAAGATAAGTTCTACTAAGGTTGTGAGAGATCTACCTAAGTTGGTGAAACCTACTAATGTCATATGCAAGGAATGTTAGTTAGGAAAGAAAACTAGAATTTCATTTTGAAGCAAACAACATTGTTCAAATGAATGTTGGAACTTGTGCATACTGATCTATGTGGTCCCTCTAAGGTCAGAAGTTTACAAGGTTACAGGTATTTCATGTTACTCATTCATGATTATTCAAGAATGGTGTGGGTTACTTTCTTAAGGGAGAAATTTGAAGCATTGGAAAAGTTCAAGACCTTTAAGGCTATGGTTGAGACAAAGACAAGTCTAAAGATTGAATGTTTGAGATCAAATAGAGGTGGTGAATTTACTTCTAGTGAATTTAATTCTTTTTGTGAAGAACATGGAATAAAGAGACAATTATCTGTACCGTAGACCCCTAAAAAAAATGGAGTTGTGGAAAGGAAGAATAGAAAAATTGAAGATGTTGCTAGACCCATGATGTTGCAAGGAAATGTCCCTCATATCTACTAGAGAGAATCTATGAGTATTGTTGTGTACACACTCAACCAGGTACAAATCAAAGGTGATCATGTTAGACCCCTTTTGAGCTATGGAATGTTCAAACTTGCCTACTATTAAATATTTTAAGATATTTAGAAGAAAATGTTATATCAAGAGAGATGAAGACATAGGAAAGTTTGGTGCTAGGAATGATGAAGGTATCTTTCTAGGTTATTCTACTAATAACAAGGCCTACTAGTGTTACAATAAAAGATTGAGGAAAATGGTTGAAAGTGAAAATGCCAAGGTTGATGAAGACTTAGGTACACCATCTAGAACTTGTGGATATGATTATGATGATCATAAAGTGAGTACAAACAAGGAAAAGCAAGTTCAGACTACAAATCAAGTACAAATAATTTTGGTGGATCAAGAAAATCAAGAGGAAGAAGAAACCAGTGAAGTTGTAGAAGAGAGAACATAAGAGCCTGAAGTTGAAGAACAACCTAAGAAGACTCTGAGGTATGTAAGATTGAATCATTTAGAAGATCAGATTATAGGTGATAAGAAAAAAAGTTTCCAGACTAGGAGAAATATTGCAAAAGAATATTGCTTGATTTCAAAGACTGAGCCTACTAGTGTGAATGAAGCATGTAAAGATGAGCATTGGGTTGAAGCAATGAAAGAGGAACTAAAACATATTGAGAAGAATGATACATGGATTCCTGTTCCCAGACCTAAGGATAAGAATATCATTGGAACTAAATGGGTTTTTAGAAACAAACTGAATGAGCAAGGAGAAGTGGTTAGAAACAAAGCAAGACTGGTATGCAAAGGATATTCACAAATGGAAGGAATTGATTTTGAAGAGACTTTTTCCCATGTTGCTATAATTGAAGCTATAAGATTATTTCTTGCCTATGTTGCTTACAAGAACTAAAAAGTTTATCAAATGGATGTCAAGTCATCTTTTTTGAATGGTGAATTGGAAGAAGAGGTGTATGTTGAGCAACCTGATGGATTTTAGTTGACTGATAAGGGAGATATAGTGTGTCGGTTGAAGAAAGCATTGTATGGAATCAAGCAGCCCCTAGAGCATGGTATGCCAAATTAGACAAGTATTTGTTGAAGCTTGGATTTAATAAAGGTATTGTTGATAGTAATCTATATGTCAAAAATGATGATAAAGATCTGATTGTTGAAGTCTTTGTTGATGATATCATTTTTGGAGGAGATGATGGTTTGTGCATGAAGTTTGCTAATGAGATGAAAAGTGAATTTGAGATGTCAATGATTAGTGAGATGAAATTATTTTTGGGATTGCTAATTACTCAATTAGATAAAGGAATTTTTATATCTCAGTCCAAGTATGTGAATAAATTGTTGAAGAAGTTCGGTATGGAAGATTTAAAGCCAGTCGGTACACCTATGGTGACCGGATGCAAGTTGACAATAGAAGATGATTCTCTGAAGAAAAATTAGACTAGATACAGATCAATGATTAGTGGATTATTGTATTTAACTCAAACTAGGCCTGATATCATGAATGTTGTATGCATTGTTGCAAGATTTCAAGTTGATCTGAAGGAATCTCATGTGATTGTTGTGAAGATATTTTTTAGTTACTTGAAGGGGACAGTTGACTTTGGCCTATGGTATCTTAAAGATGATTATCTTACTTTGAGTGCCTTTATTGATGTTGATTGGGTAGGAGATGTAAATGATAGGAAAAGTACAAGTGGTGGAGCATTTTTCTTGGGTAAGAAGTTGATTTCATGGTTAAGTAAGAAGCAGAATTCCATTTCCTTATCTACTACAGAGGCTGAAAACATTATTGTTGCTAAAAATTGTACTCAAGTCTCAAGGATGAAGCAGATGTTGAAAGATATCAGATTTGTGTATAATGAGCCTATTTCTATATTCTATGATAATTCAAGTGCTATTAACATATCTAAGAATTTGGTGATGCATTCAAAGAAAAATCATATATCTATTAAGTTTCACTTTTTGAGAGAGAAGGTGAGTGAAATCGAAGTCAAACTTGAGTATGTGCCTACTAAGGAGCAGATTGTAGAAATATTTACCAATTCATTTCCTAAGGATACTTTTGAGTATCTTAAAGGGAAGTTAGGGGTGATTACCCCTCCTAATCAAAACTAAGGATCCATTGCATTGCATCAATTTGTGCATTTAGAAGTCATATATATATCTAGATTGATGTTGTGGTGGTTTCAACTTAGGGGGAGTAATCAGATGTTTAGATGCTCATGTATGTGGTTTAGAGTTTGTGTGAAGTCTAGAGATCTCTGTCATTGATTTCAAAGGGGGAGAAGATTCATGTGAAAAAATGGTGATTATCTATGGAGAAGAACATTATGGGGGAGAAGATCATGTGAAAGAGTTAATGAGTTAGAACCTAAGGGGGAGTAAGTGTCAAGAGTTAGTTGCATTGATGGTATTTTTCACATCATGTGTTACCGTTAAAGCCAAAGGGGGGGATTATTGGATATTTTGGTTGTGTTGTTGATATGTGGTTGTCATTGATTTCAACACTATTAGCATTAATTCATTAGAAGTTGTATATGTCGAGATAATTGAGAAAATTGTAATAAAATAAGTTGCAGGTTGTTAATGGTGAAGTAAAGTTCAGTATGTCATTAAGTTCTATACATTGATGATTAAAGGTTGTGGACTAAAGGGTTTTTTGTTGAGTGTATCTAGTAAATATCCACATCAAGTTTCAGAGATTCACATGAAGATTTGATTGAGTTATGAAGATTTACATTCTGACAATTTTTTTGTTGCTTTAGTTCGTGTTCTTGATTGAAGATGATGTTATTTTAGTTAGTTTAGTTGTTAAGGAATGCTTCTAGATGATGCTCTATATTTGTTACACATCCGCATTGATTGTTGTCCTTGTGGTTGGTGATTTTCTCTTGTGTGTTCATGCTCTTCTTGTTCTTGGCTGACATGGTGTTTGTAGTGTGTTGTGGATCTTCGAGGAGTAATTAATTGAAGTATCTTCATGTTGGAGATGTTGATTTGGGTCTTCACTAAGTTGTGGCCAACCTTGGTTGATTCACATTAATAATCTTTAATGTTTTGGGCTGATAGTTTATATTCATTTTATTATTTTTTTGAGGTTGACATGAAAGGATGAAATCTCTTGTTGCCGATATATAAGAGTTATTTTTTAATCAAATTGATGTGTGTGATTGTATGCCAGAGTGTGCTTCTATATGTATATGTGTGAATATTGATCTAAATCATTTGAAGGCAGAGCATAGTGTGAAGAAGAGTAAAGAAAGTAAAGAAGTGT
Source organism: Sequoia sempervirens (assembly GCA_007258455.2). Taxonomy (NCBI): domain Eukaryota; kingdom Viridiplantae; phylum Streptophyta; class Pinopsida; order Cupressales; family Cupressaceae; genus Sequoia; species Sequoia sempervirens. The sequence goes on along the minus strand of VDFB02193867.1, from coordinate 146,357,456 downwards.
TCATGCGCTTAACTAGAACTATGATTAGGCATTAGTAGATGTTATTCTATCATTTCAAATCCCTACGGATGTAATCTGATTCTTTATGTAAGATAGTGTGTCTTCCTTTGGGCAGTTAGCCCTATTGTAATTGAGTAGTGAGCTCTAATATGTGTGCCTGAATGCAAGTGCATTCCCCATATTTTCACTTCTTATAATTTTAATAGGTTATAATCTCATGGACTGACCTCCATCATGTTTTTTCCCCTAACAGGGTTTCCACATAAAAAAAATCTTAGTGTTATGTGTGTTTATGATGTGTTGATGATTTATGCTTTCATGATTATTAATGAGATCAGAGAATTATGTTAATAAGTTGAATAATTTTTAAATTTTGTGACAAATAATTCACCCCCCCTCTCAATTGTATGTCCTTGTGTTTCCAACAAAGAGCTTATTTGGAAATCCCTATGCCAATTTATATGTTTCCTAAACCTAATTCATGAAATAGGTAGTATATCACATGCAAGCGAACTTAAGGCACATTGTCCACATCCCAAGCTTTCTCTTTATGTTCATGAAAGGTTAACGACTAGCCAAAAGAAGCAACGATAGGTGACATATGAGGACAAGGCTTCCTAACCCCTTTCCCCCACTGAGTGGAGGACAGCAGTGAGCAGAAAGGCTTAATGAAATTCATGCTAGAGTGCAAATCAGTATTGATTAGAGGAATGAGGTGCCCCCACATAAGGAAGTGTGACATATAAAAATGGCCCCTTGTCATTTCCATGGACTTTTAGGTCTTGTTTCATAGTATTTGATATATTTTACTCTGATTTTATGTTGTGGCATGGCTTGAACATGCATATTTAGTTACTAAAATTTAAAAAATGACATCTTGTGAAGGTGTTGTGAAGTGTTGTAAGACATTTCTACATTCTTCTAGACTCTATTTATTGCAATTCACCTAAAAAATAACCTTTTATTCATTACAAGTCCTATTTTGAAGTGTTGTAAAGTCTTATAACAAGATTTCACACTTTTCTAGGCACAATTTCACTATTTATCCCTTTCTCATGCTTTATTTTCACCCTTTATGCCCTCATATGTCTTAATTAAGTGTATTTTCGAATATTATCCTAACAAACAACATTAAATACAACATATTTCCTAACACATATTTTTAGGTCCTAGGTGGGACCCATTCACCATGGGTGGTGAATGAGTCCCCCTTGGCTCCAAATTCAATTTTTTTAAAATTTCCTTTTGATTTTTTATTCAAAAACACTTGATGTCACCCTGTGATGAGGTATGAATAGTTAACTAAGGCACAAGTGTGTATAAATATGTGATTTTCACCTCATTTTACATCCTCCTACAATCTCCTCATTCATTCAAGCATTCAAGCACTTTGGAGCATCCATTGACATTACTTCAAATTTGCATTATCAAGGGTTTGGTAAGTTGATAAATATTGCATGTTATTAGTTTATCATGCTCTTTCATTTCATTGTTTATTTAAGGGTTTGATTACCAAAAGTGGGGTCTGACCAAGGAAAACCCCTATTTTCTAACCCTCAACCACTTTCCCCCTATTGCATGTGTGTTTACAAACCTAGGTATGTAGATTTAACAATATTTTTGGTGTTGAAGATTGGTTTACAAAGTCAACTAGGTGCTTCAAGTCAATTCAAGTCTATTTCAAGCTTCGAGAAGGTTTCTTGTCTGTTTCCTACAAAATTGACTTCGACAACCCAACAATCAGTGATTTCCAGATCTGGTGTTGCAGATTTGTATCCTGATTTTTCAAAAATTTGGAAGAGGACTGATTCACCACCCATGGTGAATGAGTCCCACCTTAGGATTGAAAATCTTAATTTTGTTAGATTTTGGATCTTGACAGATAGAAACTAGTTTCCAACACTTTTTCACCAGGAGGACTAATTTGCCACCTTGGGCAAATGAGTCCCACTATGAAAATTTAGTGATTTCAACTAGAATCCACAATAGTCTAGATTCATCCAACACTACCCAGGTGCACTCAGATTCATCTTATTTCTTTATGTTCTACATATTTTCTTCATTTACTTCATTGTTTGCATATCACAATGTGTTTTCAAACAATAGCTTAAATCTCACTTTTGCATTCATTTTCATCCATTTAGATCATTAAATTGCATTTATTTTACTTAATTTATATTAGACAACATTGCACATAACATAATTTGAATGAACTAGTTTGCACTTTTGGCCCTACCTCTCTCCTTTTAGCTAAAAAACCCTAGAAGAGTTAGAGAAGTCCTAGAGAGCCAAAAATCAACAAATCATTTTGGTGAACCTTCTTTTTGAACACTTGTAATTTCTCATTTCATTTGCATATTTCATCCTAGATTACTTTTGCATCAACATCCAATTAGGACATTGCTTTGCTTTTGCATTCTAGGAATTTTCATATTGCATTAGTGAAATTTTCATTTATATTTCATTTTTGCATTATATCTTATTGAAAAAACTATTTTTTTTCATTTTGCATCTTTGATTTCATTATGTAGAGCATTAAATTCATCTTCAAATTTCTGAAAAACATAAAAAAATATCATCATGGGCCTCATTCACCACCCTGGGTGAATCATTCCCTCTGCACTTTTTACACAACATTTCTGGCATTTTTCTAGCATTTTTCTGCATTTTTGTTTTTTGTAGTTACATATTTGTTATAGTTAGTATAATTTTTGTTATTATCATTTTAGAGCTCTTAGCTTAGCTTGCATTTTCATTCACCACTCCTTTGTGGTACTTGTATGAGTTTTTGGTGCCCTGTTGATAATACTTTAGTGAGAAGAAGTTCTAGACTCATGGCTTCCCACAATAGAAATTTTGTTGTGGACCTTGGGATCTCAAGAGCTCCTACTCCTAGTATGGAAAATGGTGCATTAGGCACTAACAATACCACTTCTATGCCTTCACCTTTCCATCCAATGAATGTTGACACCCAAAATAATTACCTCCCACAAGAAAAGGTCATCAATATTCGTGAGGATTTTGCACATTTACAACAAGATTTGTCACTTGAAAACATATCCTCCACTACCATACATGCTATTCACAATCTTCATCGTTTGATTGAAAGTGATGATGGTTTGCAAGTGATGAAGAGAATTGTTGAGATTTACAATAAACATTCCTTTTCTAATACTCAATCCGCAAATATTCCTATAAGCCAAGGAGGACCTCAAGTTTCTCCCCCTTCAACTATAGCATCTATACCAGCTTATACCAATCTGAAAGTTCACACAACTACACAACAAGTTAATTATGTAGCTACTTCTTTCCCAATTCCACCTAGCATTCCTACTTCTCTTGTGGCATTGCAAGTCCCCTCCACCACCTTCACACCTCATAGTATTCCTTTCACTTCACCTAACATCACTTACACTTTATCACCTTTTTCTCTTCCACCTTAACCCACTTACCCCGATCTTGCTCTTACACAACTCCTTTATACCATTTCATCCATGCAACATCAACTTTCCACTATTAGCCAAGGTCAATCCATTCCAACCACATATCATGTTTGTAACATCCCCTTATCCTTAGAAATCTTACGTACCCTGATGCCACAAGGGATAGAAATGCCCCGGTTTAAGAAATACAGAGGTAAAGGAGACCCTATCAACCATGTTAATGCTTATACAACTTTATGTAGTGACTTTTTCCTTGATGATAAAATGCTAGCTAAACTATTTCCAAGGACCTTGAAAGATACTGGATTAGAATGGTTTTCAAACTTGCCCAATCATTCCATCCGTTCATTCAATGAATTGGTGGATGATTTCATAAGTCACTTTCAAGTTCACATGACACCTAAAAAGACAATGGTTGACCCCATATGATGTAGAAAAAAAATAGATGAAAAAGTAACAGATTTTATATCACGATACCAATCCTTGTATGCTCAAATTGATATCAAGATTCCTGATGCACATCTGCAAAAGATATTTATCAAAAACTTGCACACACACCTTTAGGATAAGCTAACAATGATGAAATTCCCATTGTTTATGAATTTATGCACAACCTTGTGTGAATACCATAACTCGATTTCAAGTCATGATTCCAAATCCACTTCTAACCAAGCTAAAAAACATGAACAGATCAATCAAAACCATAATAACACACAAAAATTCCACAAACAAAATAGAGGATTTTTATAGTTCAATCCCCCTCCTTCACAACCGCAACCAACCCAACCAACTCAAACTCAAGTGGAAGTTGTTAAAATAGTGGTGCCTTATAACTATGGGGACCTGAAGAGACAATTTAATCCCTTACCCAATACCCTCCATAACACAATGAACCAATTAATTCAACAACACATGCTCACTTTTTCACCCGTCCGACTACTTGATCCAAACTAGCCCTTACCACCCACTTTCAAACATAATGCTTATTTTCATTTTCATCACTAGAATGGACATGACACTGAACACTGCAAGCATCTAAAACATTTAGTTCAAGACCTCATTGGTTTAGGCCACTTGTCCATTGTGGGTGTTAATGATCAAGGAAATAATTTTGTTGCACCCCCTAACTAGAACTTACAAATTTTCACCAATCCTATGCCTAAACACATTACTTCATTTGTCAAGGCTAGTGAACCTTCAAACACTAATGTAATGACTATTGATACACACAATGAATAGAATGATATACCTCCACCTATTATTGAAGATAGTTCCATGGATCAACTTGTGGCTACAATAGTCATTATCCCTCATAAGAGCCAAACAACTAAATCTCTTGATATCACTTTTCTGCTAAAGACATACTACAAAAGCTTCCTCATAGTCTTCTCTACATAGCTAGTAGAATCTATGATAAGCCCACTAATGGGATATTAATAGATCCCATTTGTGGTGAAAATGTGATCACAGAGGAGTTTATAGTATTACATGAGCTATATCAAGATTATTATAATAAACCAACTGCATGGATTAAGAAACATACTAGTTTTACATGCCCTACAATCAGATCGATCATACTCCCCTTACAAGTTGGACCTAAAACTTTGGATGTCACATTTTCAAATATTCCACAATCTAACCAATTTCATTTGCGGCTAGGCCACCCTTGGCTTCACTCAATGAAAGCGGTCCCATTAGTTGTTCACAATTGTTTGAAGTTTCCACATGGCAATGATATATTTACCATACACCATAGTGGATATAAAGGTAACTTTTCATTAGAATCCTTTTGGCCTAAACCCATGGAACCCATCACACCTCGAAAGGACTTCTTTTTCATAGCTTACCAAAAATTCAAAGCCAAAAAGATAGTTGAATTGTCTCTTCATAATGCATCCCTATCTACTTCCACACCTCTTGTAATAGATGAAACCATGCTTCAACCTGAGTCTAACATTGAGAAAACCATACAAACTCATGAAAAACCACCCCTATACATTTCCCTACCATCATTTAAATGACCAAGGGAAAATTAACAAACTCCTATCATGCCTCCTCATATTAAACAAGTGTATAAAGCAAAGGAGAAAGTGGTTGATCCATCCTCTTCAATTTCTTTTGTTCTTCCCTCTTCAAAAGTAGAATACCCTATGATGACTGAATCTTCTCTTACACCTCACTAACTCCAAAACTGAATTAAACAAAATTGCAGTGCAAGGGAATGTAGGCATCGTCGTCGTCTCCTTGCTTGTCAAACTTGCATGGAAGAAAATCAAGAAAATAAACCTTTACTTTTGACAGAAGTAATAGATAACCACCCTGCTCTTGACCTACCACACAATGGTCCAGTGAAACAATCCCAACAAAATGAACCAATCCAACAACCTCAGCTTTTGATACATCCATCCTTAGAAATCACCCTTTGTCCTCCTGTTGTCATTAATCTTGATGATGATGATGATTTGAAAATAGAAAAAATAGATGAAGAATTTCATAATGATTCAAACTCTTTATTTTCATCTACCATGAGCCTAAATGATAAATCCTCTCCACCAAGTGAAGAACCTAGTACGACTCCTAGTTTGGTGCTTGCAATTCTTCCTTTGGATAATCAATCGCCCTTGCATTACACTGAACATGATGGGAGGCAAATGACTTGCATTTTCCTAACTATCCTTTTTAATTTTCTCTTTTATTTTCTCCCTTTTGTTTTCCTTTTTGTGTGTATCATGCATTTGATGTTCCCTCTCTTCATACACTTCTTCCATTTGTACCTCTATTCTCCCATATGTCATACATTATCTTTTTGGATTTTGTTTTGTGTTTCACCTTTTGGGGATGATGTAAAGCATAGAGATACCCTATGTCTCTTCCATGTTGACCCAAAAGGTCCTTGTATTTTTTTCTTTTGTTTTGTGTTCTCCTTTTGAGGATGACGCAAAGCGTAGAGACACCCTATGTCTCTTGCATGTTGACCCACAAGGTCCTTGTCTTTTTCAATTTTTTTTTCTATTTTCCTTTTAGGGGATGATGCAAGGAATCAAGACCATTGTTGGTTTTTTTTACAACAAAGCAATCAGGTCTTAACAAGTACCTATGAGCTTTCTAGGCTCAATGCTTGAATATCTGCTAGACAAGTGGCCAACTGACAAGGTATGGAGTCAATAGCTTTACCTCCTGCACTTTGGGCTCTACAAACCCTGGGAGGGTAATCCCACAATGTATATTATACTATTATTTCAGAAAATTCACATGTACATTGTATATTTAAGTAGATTTTCTCTCACCCATGGCTAATATGTTGAAATTCCTCAAGAAGTTGGAAATTCCTTAAACAAACTACATGCCTTAAGCTAAGAATACAAAGAAAACACAAACAACATAAACTCAAGATAGGTCGATGATTATTTTAAAATATTTTCTCAAGTTGGATAATTGGGATCATGAGAAAACTTAACAAGTTTATGACCAGTGTCATTATCTACAGGCTAGGAGTCTGAGCAAATTGAAATATAAGGAACATTTAATCCTAGACATTCAAGATATATGAGATGCCACTTAGTAATTCAAAAATCAGTAACCAAATTCTAAAGACTACTTATCATATCCTTTGACCCTATATAAGAATTCATGATTTGATTTAAGCAATTTAACTTCTTCTATGAACAAGAGCTAAAACCAAAACACACATCAAAGTATGAAATGATGAAAATTAATGAAATGATCTTTGATCAATTTTTTCATTAATAATTCATATACATAATCAAAATGGAGAGACTATAGACTTGGAAAATCCACATTATCATTTGGATATGCCCAGAAACCATACATTTAACAAAACATACTACTAAGACTCAAAGCATTCGATAAAGACTAAACATATTCACTTTGTGTTCTTAATTCTCAAAATTCAGCTCTAGTATTCAACAAAAGACCCACACAAATGGCCCTAAATTCCCTTTTATAGAATAAGGGAGCAAAACAAGCTTCAGGCCAAGTGTAAACATGTCACATTCTAATTGGACCACTATAAGAAACATTCCCTAATTTAGTTACATTTACATTTATCAAAATGAAGGGAATTCATACGAGACAAATTTCATTTAGATTCATTATGAGGAACAATTTTACCTACCAAAAAAGCACATGTCAAAAAGGATAAACTTCTTTATAGCAGCACACTGATTTCATCGAACAAGATGAAAAAATGACGTGGATAAAAAAGTAAGCTAACATCCCAATCAGCACTACATGTCACCAATGATTTGATATTTTCTTATGAAACATATATTTTATACACTAACATCTAAGGCCAGACCTGTACAATACGTGACCCAATATATGTCCAACAAACCAAACTTTCCAAACTTTCCAACATACACCTTTCCCCATTCTTCATATTCTTCCTTAGACAACCAATCAAAGTCAATAATTTGATCCATGGATTTCTTGTAAGGGGAATACTTACTACTACATTGGATTCTTTGTCAAAATCCTCTAGAAAACTAATAAGAAAAGTCAACCTCTCCAAAGTGTTATTAAAGGCATTAATATCAACCTCCCTACAAATTTCATTCACCAAGGCATTGATAACCTCATTCAATTGCCTCTTCCACACTTTCAAAGGTTTTAGTTCATAATTGGCCACCTCAATGTCTAGTAGTGGTGACAAGTCGATGTGGCTATATTGAGCTATCAATTCTATTATCTTCTACTCCAGTGGGGCTTCATACCCCTAAAAATTCTACTCACTTAACTCACACACAAACTCATAAATAGGAAGAACCTAAGTGTATTTTTCATGTTGGCCAACTCCCACTAATATTAGCTTCAATCTCTCAACTCTTGGGACCCATTTATTTAAGGTTGGTATAGCCAACACCTTATCTCTCTGTGACAATCACATTTCATTCACCATCAGAGCATAATTTTCATGCACACTATTGAGTCTATCCTGAATCTTCTCATTTAGATGCTTTAGGGCAGTGCTGATGACTTTTGACAGCTTTTCATACATGGTATCTTGACCCTTCTCTAGCAACTTCTTTTATACTTCAACCTGCAGAAGCAACTGCTCTATGTCAGATGAACTAGGGCATGGTATACTTGATTCTTCCTCTACAAATGATTCATGTTCCCAATTGTATGGTACTATTGGTAAGGCCTGATCATGAGGTGGATGTTGAGAAGATTCCATTAGGGAAGCTAGAGGTGGATGGTTTGAACGAGGTTGACCATGTTCTCTATGCATTTCTCCTCTTTGTTTATAAAATGTCAATTTAGTTTCTAACATAGCCACCTTCTATTGGTTGTTATCATAGTCATTGAGGAGTTCTTTGTGTTTAGTTCTAAGGTTATCCCTCTCTAGAGTAAGACCCTCCATAGTTGCTCAAGTGAACCTAGCAATATTAACAACCATATTTGCAGCTTCCAAAGTTGGGGTATCAGCAACTCTCCTTACAAGCAATTGTCCACTAACATCTGATGGCTCTGCCAACACTGGTTTCTTGGACCCTGAAGATAATGACCATATCACCAATGCCTCCCAATCCTCACTGAATGTTGAACCTCAAAGTTCCATTTCTAGTTCTTCTTTTGTTTGTATTAAAGGCCTTTCAGCTCTTCTTATGGCATCAAAACAATAGCATCAGAAATATTCAACTCTGGTAACAATAGCACACCACACTTCTTTACAAGCTCTATACCCTCTTGGGAATTAGTCTTTTTGAATTCATCTTTCATGATGCTTCTTACATTTTCCTCAATGGCATTTTCAAAAAATTTAGGATGCAAGCTCCTTTCAGTGGATACCTTATCTACATAATCTGCAACTTTGTATTTCACCAAAAATCCTAGAATGTAGAGGTCTCAATAAAGGAGTCATCCTCCATAAAATCCTTACTAGCTTCCACCCTTAAATCATCAGTAGTGCTCAATCCAACTATATCAAGTTTCCCAATTTGAGGATGCTCTGCCCAGAACTTGAAGCAATCACTCTTTCATGAGGAGGCATTCATATCTACATTTCTTCAGGAGTGATGCAGATGTCATCTTCATCCATGTCAAAGTAATCAACCACTCCTTTTATCTCATTTTTTTTCTTCTTTTGAGGTGGTTTCTTAGGAGGAGCAAAACTTCTTGGGGGTGAATCAAGATTAATTACAGGAAAAGAGGCTTGTGTAGGAGGAGGTGGCACTGTACTCTTGGGAGAATCTACTTTTGACCCTTCAGAGGTGATAGGGGTTTTTTGGCTTATTTCCTCACCTGTTGCTTTCTTCCTCCTAGAGTATATTCTCAGTTGCTTAGGTGGTTGATATGTAGTCCTTTCTTCTAATGTCATTTCAGGACTTTCTTCAACCAACATTTCCTTTGCTTTATCTGGTATTTCCCGTTGTTCCCTCAAAATATTGACAACACTCTCAAAATTGTCCATGACATGCATAACTTTATTGAAATCACAAGAAATATTTGGCAGAGGTTCATATTGGGGAATTTTCTTCAACTTAGCCCCTACCATCTTTTTATAAGCAAGGTATTTAGCTTTTCTTTCATCTTGTTCCTCAAAGTTAAAGACATTCCTAATAACATCCTCAGGGTAATCAAAAACATGTAGAAAGTTTCCCATTTTCTTATTTTCTTTGATTTTTCCAATGAAGCCTTTAGGATCATGATTCCTTGGGCTCATAGTCATCAATTTATAAGGAGCCAGTAGATGCTCTAGTTCATTCCATGTCCCTTTTAGCATAATGAAATCTACAAATGCCATCCATTTTGCAAATAATGACCCCTTCCTTGCTAATTTAGGTAAATGTGCTTCTCGTGAAGCTCCTAACTACCTCATAATCTCAAGGAACCCTATTCTCAAAGGAAAATCTCTAAGAAAGATATATGTGCCAAGACCACTACCATATACTCTAAAAATTATCTTATCAAGATACAAAATTAAATTTCCCCAATTATGGCTCAAATTCAAATCTAGCCTTAGCTCTTTAGGTCTTAAGAATTCGTGAATTTCTCATGAAATTTTGGGTGGCTCATATGTCAATTCCCTCCTAATCCTAGATGAAAAATCATTCCTAAAAATTACAAAGTTATACCTTTTATCATCTTTATCCAAGACTAGGGTCCAACATTGGACAAGAAAGTCAACATCCTCCTCCTTCCTTTCTAAGGTGATCTCCTAAAAAATTCTTTGTCCCTTATAGAAGAACATATGCATTAACAATGAGTACCACCAGAACCTTAACCACTATTTTCCTTCCTTCAATTCCACTAAGCCTTTATGGATATGTTCAACCAAATAAGTTTCATACTCATAGACAATGCTATAGGGTGGGTGTTGCAAATGTGTTGCCAAATAACTATATTCCTTTTGCAATGTGTCAAGTGGATCAATACCAATAATTTGGTATAGAGAGTACATAATCTTTCTAAAATATTGAGAAAAATAGTTCATTGGGAAAGGTTTGAGCTCTCTATCATCAATCTTAATTTTTCTCTTTTGTTTCTCATCACCAGTCACTACAATATGCAAAGGCAACATCCTTGTTCTGATGAACACCTTAGTATTATTGTGCTCTATTCTAATAGTATCCATATTCATAGGGACCAAGTTTTGACTCCATTTCTGCAAAGAAAAGACTTCTTTAATTTCTTCCCTAGTTATTTTTACCATGACCACCCCGGGTATGTGCAAGATCATCATGGAAAATAAAGGCCTTTAAGTGGCAAAAAAATTAGAAAAATCGGAGTTAGGCAACTTCATGTAAAAATTTGAATAAGTTATCTATATTATTTCAAAAACATGTAAGAATAGAATCTATAGCAAATTGAATGTAGTTTCTAAACTACTAGGTTTTTTTAAAAAAAATCTATTTGGTGAAAATTTGAAATTTCAATGCAATGGTACTTAAAATTTCAGGGAAAAATAAGAAGTAGGTATCCTGTTGACCACCCTAACCACAATAAAATGATAATATTTTTTATAATATTTTAGATATAAGTAGAGGATTCATGCCCTGATGTGATGCATATTTTTTGTAATTTTTTGCAAGTAAATAATTAATTATGAATTTTTATTACAAATTTTCAAAAATAAAAAACTTGTATGTTTGACCACCTTAACTTCGTCAAAACTTCATGAAATTCATTTTTTTTTTTTAATCCTATAGTATGCAAAGCATAGAATGTGACGCATGTTTTGGATTCAAAAAATGTGATACCATTTGAAAGCTATAGATGTTTTTCAATCAGCCTATCAATTAGGACTTTAGTCATAATATGAATAGAAAATGAATAATAATTACTTATTAAATTTAAAGTAAAGCATAATTTATATCAGTGGAAAGCTAAGAGTCTCCTTTAAAAACCCTTTTTGTTTCATCAATTTTGGGTAAAAAAATAGTCGTCAGCCACATACCCATCATATTGCCATTTTTTGGCCCATCATGATCTTGCACATACCCCCTGGTCAAATGTTTTGATTTCCCTTGAAATTGGGTTATATTTTGAGGTAATATCTCTCAATATATCTACATCCATATACACATTGGGAACAATCAGCTTCCCAATATCCAACCTCCATGGATTACTAAAAGGAGACCCTAGGTTCCTATTCTTCAACCAATGTTGAAACATTTGTCATCCAGTGTAAGGTACCTCGGCATCTTTGATCAAGAAAGCTTTATCTATCAACCCTTTCTTCATAGTAGGACCATGAAACAAGACCCTTCCCTCTGGTTTCTTGTTAGTAGACTAGGGTAGCAAATCAATCACATCCTGAGAAAGGGTTCTAGACTAGGTGGAGGAAGAAACACCTTGTATTTTGGGAGCCATGGGCTTGAGTATACAAAACTTCTAACGGAGGAGTTTTAACTATTCAATTTCCTAATTACAGTTTGTAACCAAGGATGAGTGCTAATTTTAGACAATTCACAGGGCTATGGCTTTTAAAAGAAAAGATTAACCCTAATTTAAAGCACTGAAAATAAAAGATGAAACACACTCATTTTAAAGCACATTAAAGCAAGCCCTAATGCAGAAAACATAAAATTAAGTCTATCAAACTTATCGCTTTCAACCATGACAAACCTCTGCAATTCACTTCTTGACTCTTCGTATTGTCTTGGACACATTTTTGAATCCTAAATAAGCAAGAATTAGCCACATACAAACTTTCTAAAGGGACTTGTATAGGTTTATGGATCACCTCTTCCATTAATTCTCAGTTGTGTGAAGCAAAACAATTGAAACGAACATACTTTGCAGTTTTGAATGTGTGTCATTGATCTACAGCTGAGTTGGGCATCTTGAATGAATCAAATTGATTCAATACCATTTGAATTCACGTTGCTCCAACTCAGATGAATAGCCAATAGAAATATACTAATTGGACATTTTTCATGTACTTGTGGGCTCCACTTTCCAATAGTCGTCGAGTGCACGTGGTAGCTTCTCAGGGGTCTCGCTACTTTTAAAGAACTTGCATCTTACCCCTGCAAGCTGGTGAGGAATAACAGTGATCATCTTTCCTTGCTCAATTGGTATCATCAATCTCAAAGTGTTGGGTGATGAGATGAGACATAACAGTCGGGCCCACATACATGTGATGACATTTCACTAACCTCGCAATAATTAAACTACATTCACTTTAGATGGATGAGCCAGTGGGGAATGATCCAGATGAAATCCCACAATCTGGTGATTTCTCAACCTGCACATGAAATGAAGTTACTCATAAAAGAGGGCCCAACTAGGCCAACAAAGAATTACCCTTAGGAAACAATGACTTAAGCTTAACTCATAGTGATAAAATATTAAAATCAAACTTTGGGAACATCATGACAACTTGCAACCCTGAAACGATCGAACGACCATAGCCGAGGGGTTGGTAAAGAATATGTAACCATGACTTGAAAGATAGCTTACATGACCCAAAACTGGGAAGATAGGTCAACACAAAATTAGAATGTTCAAGGATCAAACATAGATAAATTGAAGACAAGACTAGCTCAGCAAAACCCTTGAACTCTATCAATGGGGAACATGTGACATGATAATATCAAGCATAAAAGGTCTCAAAATATCAAGAATTTTGAGGGCTCTATCAGTGACTCATGCTCAAGGATGAATACCCCTGGTGGGTATGATGAGAAACGGATCTCTTGGTGAAGCAGACCAAACACAGAGGAACTCAAAAATAAACTAGGAGCTCGCCCGGACAAGGCAAGTAGACATAGTAGAAAGCAAACACACCAAAACCTATATATAGAATTTACAGGACTATGCAATGTACATGGAGATGGTTTCAAGAACTGTACATGTACTAGCAGTTCCAAAAATTTACATGCAAGTGATTGTAGGAATTAAGAATCCTCGCAATGATTATCTACGATCAAATAAGGTCCAAGCCACAAGGGGTCAAACTTCCCATTCTTTCCTTTATCCTCCAGTTTGGCATTCCACATCAACACCATGCATCCTACTTCAAATTTTATTAGGGTGGCTCTTTTTTCATGAAGATATTTAACTTGAAACTACATTTTTTCATTCTTCTTGTGAGCTTCTCTTCTCATCTCATCAAGCTCAGCCAATTCATTCATCCTATTTTGCATCTCATCACAGATGTTAGTATCGTATTCCTACACAAACTTATACATTTTCATCAAATTATTGTGTGGGATCCTAGCCTCTACTCCATACACCAAATTGAATGGAGAGTGTCCAATATCTTTCTTGATTGTGGTCCTTTCTACCCAAAGTGCCAATTAGAGCTTCGAATCCCAGGCTTCTTTATTCTTCTCTAAGACCCATTTGATGATCTTCATAAGGCTCTTGTTTTTGGACTCATCTTTTCCATTCCCTTGGGGGTGGTATGGAGATGAGTAAGAAACATTTATACCATGTTGAGTACATAAATCCACAAATTCTTCAGACCTAAAGCACATGAAATTATCAAATACAATCCTCTCAAGAACACCGAACCTACTCAAGATATTATTCATCAAGAAATCAATGACAACCTTGCTAGTTGCCTTCCGAGTGAGAATAGCTTCAACCCACTTTGTGAAGAAATCAATTTCCACTAGAATCCAAGCATGTCCTTCACTAGAATTCACTGCCATTTCTCCAATAAAGTCAATGCCCCATTTTCAGAAGGGGGTTGGTGTTGAGACTGGTCTAAGTAGTAAGTTGCCTAAAAAATTTAGATTACCAATAAACCTCCGATAAGCATCACATTTCTTCACATATCTATGGGCATCTTTGAAGACTAAGGGCCACTAGAAACTAGCTCTTAATATCATGTTTGTCATAGTCTTAACCATATAGTGACCTCCACATACTCCCCTGTGCATTTCAATTAACAAATCTTCCACCTAGTCACCATCTACACATCTAAGAAGCACACCCTCTAGGCTTCTCCACTAGATTTCACCATCAATAATAACATATTTTATTGCCTATAGCTTTAGATTCCTCCTCTCATTGTTTGGCATGCCATCAAGGCATTTCATAGTCTGTAAGTACTCGACTATCCTTCTATACCAACCACGTGTTTACATATTACAGATGGGAGCAATATTCTCTTGTTCAACCTCATTGACTTGGTTAGCATCCAAATTGGTTTCAGCCATGAGCTTGTCCAAACCTTGACCTCTTACCAGCTTAGTGATTTGAATATCTATGTTGAACTCCTGGATTTTATTAATCCATCTACATCTTCGACATGTAGTTTCTTGTTGAGTAAAAATATCCTTGATAGCTACACTTGGAACGTAAGCAACTACTGATGCACCAGTTAAATAAGTTCTAAATTTTTTTATAGCCTTTACTAAGGCATAAGCTTTCTTTTTAGCATTGTTGTATTTTAGTTTAGCTGCCTATAAGGATTTTCTAAAAAATGCAATTGGTTGCTCAAAACCATCATCATTTTTCTGTAGCAATACACCTACTACAGTATGAAAGGAAGAAAATGTGAACAATTGGAATGGTTTTGAATAACCTGGAGTCTTCAACATAGGGGAAGCTTTAATAGCTTGAAAAGCTTTAAGAGGTTCTTCTGACCATGTCACCTTTTCTCCCTTTTTGAGCATTTTTTAAATAGGCCTACTTATCTCTGCATAGTTGGTCATAAATCTTCTCAAAAAAATTATTTTCCCAAAGAAATACTGAATCCGTTTGAAATTCCTTGGCAGCGTAATTTTATCAATGGCTATTATTTTTTTAGGATCAATTTTCATACCATCCTTCAAAACAATATTCCCCAACAACTTATCCTCTTTAACCCTAAAAGCACATTTCTTCGATTTTAAGGAGATACCATATTCAAGAGCCCTGATAAAAATATTCTCAAGGTGGGAAAAATGATCTTCATCTTTCTTGTTGTGAGCAGTAAGATCATCTTGATAAATAGCAAGAAATAGATCTAGGAAATTAGCAAAAGCCATGTCCATGGCTCTTTGAAACGTGGTACTAGCATTTATAAGGCCAAAAGGAATTCTGACATAAACATAGGTTCCCCATGGTATGGTGAATGATGTCTTGTACTACTCTAACTCTCTTACCATGACTTGGTTATATCCCGAAAAATCCATCCATCATGGAGGGAAACTCACAACCTATTACCTTTTGTAACATTTCTTCCATGTTAGGTAAGGGATAGTTATCCTTTAAGGATGCAACATTAATATTTATAAAATCCACACATAATCTCATATCACCATTCTTCATTTTGACAGGCACCAAATTGGACACCCATGAAGAGTTCCTTATAGGTTTTATGATTCCTGCATCACTCAACTTCGCTAGTTCCTCTTGCATTTTAGGTCTCAAAGTAGGATTAATCGACCTCTGCTTCTGCCTAAAAGGATTAGTATTGGGATTTAATGGGATCTCATGTTGGAAAAGATCCTCCCTATATGCCTTCAGATCATCATAAGACCATGCGAACACATCTATGTATTTCCTTAATAAGGAAATCAACATAGTCCTTAGATGAGGCTTCATCTTTTTACCAATGTAAACCTTCTTAAGGGCATTGTCTATCTCCAAATTTATCTCCTCAAGGTCTTATTTATGTGTAGATGTTTTTCTAGCACTTGACTTATCTGGGCCATCAAAAACTCTTTCAAGTGCAACTAATCCCTTGGGGATTTTTTTTGTTTTCAACTAAATTACCTCATTTCCAAAAAATGTTTCCTTGCCATCAACTTCCACCACATATGAACGGAAGTCAATCTCTTGACATTCATACTGGTCAAAACAATGTAATAACTTTATAATTTCATTATCATCCTTGAATACCTACCAATTGCAGATGTTGGTAGGTACTGCAGGCCTTGTTTATACCTCAATCCTTAAGATACCATCAAATGTCACATCATCTAGCTTAATTGCAATGTTATCCAATAGATTTGCTCTAGCATTTTGTCCTCTTTCTATTCATTCTATTCCAAAGGCATCAAATTCCTCAATAGTGTCCCACACTTCGTTCCTATATTGTCTCAATCATTTTTCCTTAGTGACAAACCTAGACCTGACTTGGGAGACTACTAACTCTGAAACACCAAATACTTTTAACAACTTTATCCCATGTTTGGAGGCAAGTTTTAGACCGAGAAGTAAAGCCTCATACTCAACTACATTGTTGGTACATGCAAACTATAACAAAAAGGAATATTTAAAAGTCTTACCTTGGGGAGAGGTAAGAATGACCCTAGCACCTGAGCCCTCTTTTGAGCAGGCTCCATCAAAGTACATAGTCCATAAAGGATCTTCTAGAGAAGTTAGAAAAACCTATTTAGCAATTGGTGTAGGATTAGCTTCTTCTCCTTCTTGCTCCATTTCTTCCACCTGAAAAGTATCTATGCTAGTGTCTACAAAGTTTATTATTGGGGGTTCTTTTGGCTCTTCAACATGCTCAATCATATGTCAAAATCTTGATTCCTAAGCAACCTTGACATCTTTATGATTGATTGAGAACATGGAAAATGACAAGTCACATTGCATGCTCCCTCCCATGGAAGCACACCATCATCTTGAAAGTAGCATTCCATATGTTGGTGGAATATCCACAACTATAACACTCATGACCAACTCCTTTTTAGGGAATGTAGCCAATCTATATGGGACCTCATATATTACACCAATGATAGTGACTTCTCTGGAATCCATGGCATAACATTTTCCATATGTACAATCAACTTTCAAACCTATTTCCTTCATTATTTTGACAAGCATGACATTGTTTCAAGCACCTAAATCGAACATACAATTCTTGAGTATTTTTCCATCAATAATCAAAATCAAAAAGAATGGATTAACTAAACTTGTGTTTGCAGTGATGGTGGTTCCTAAGTAAATCTCAAGGTTATCATTGACATTCACCCCTACCTCAGCATCCTTTGCCCATATTTTGCTTGTTTCAAGTACATCATCCTCTACTTTATGTTTGTTTCCCACGACAATACTATTAATGATAGCCATTGTTTTGTGTTTGTGGTCATCGATCCTCATCATCTCAAGGAGTGGAACTGTAACCTGAATTTGAGATAGGACCTAAAACATATCAACATGAGAGTAACTTGGTACTTCTGGAAGCACTATTTCCTAGGGAACCACTATATCAGCTTGCTTATCAACTTTCTACTCGCCAGGCTTCAACTCTTTAGCTTTCAAATTTGGTTGTACAACTTCAGCAACAACCTCTTCCTTACCACCTTTCTTGGCCCAAATTCTCACTTCTTTAGTTTCCTTGGGCTTGGTTTCTCCTTTCTTGTTATCTTTCTTAACAGCCTTACTGTCTTCATTGTTCTCCTTAATGAATATGCCCCCTTGATGGCCTGGGTTACTACTCACCACCCTATTCTTGAGATGGAGATCACTTCTTGCTTGAGCTCTAGTAGCCAATGCAATTGTATATCTCTCTATTTCTTCATTTAAAGGTCTCCTCAAAGAAACATTACATGCCTCAAGGTTATAAACAGTGAATTCATCCTCTCTTTCTTCATCAGAAAACACTTGTTGATGGTGAAGGACTACTTCTTTCCTTTGCATATCCATATCATTTGTATCAGCATCATCTCTAGAAGAATAGTCACCGCATTCCATATCAAATCTAGTCATAAATACATTTGTTATTTCATCAGGATTATGGAGATAATGATTCTCCCTCTAATCACGTTGAGTGTCTTCCAAGGATCTAGCAACTATGCACTGATGTGAGGAGTGAGGCATTTCATAGACTTCACACCAATGTAATTCTTCCACAACATTTGTAGTATTTTTGTGCAATGGATTAGGTGTTTCTTGAAAATTCTTTTGGTTACTTTGAATAGGCTTTCCATTATTCCAATTGGTGTGGTATGGATAATCTTGAAGTCTTGGAGGCCTCTCATTTCTCTAGAATCGAGGTTTATCATTTTTGACCTACCTTTGCAACAGATTCAGTACTTGATCCAACTTATCTTTTGGGGATGTAAGTTTAGATACCTTCTCGTTCTGAGATTTTGAATTATTAGAAGGCTTAGGATCATCTCTTCTACCAACCTTGTTGGATGCCCTTCTATTATTTTCAATGTTTACTACCATCTTGTAAGCCTCCCTTAAATATTGTGGATTTTTGTCTCTGAGTAGGTAAGACGTCTTAGAATCATATGCATTACAAAAAACAACCAAACATGCTCTTTCATTAGGCCTCAGAAATCCAGGAACCTTATACATTGCTTTCTAAAATCTAGAATTGAATTTAGTATCCATTTCATTGTGCCCCTTTGTAATGTTATTGAAGTAATTTAATCTAAACCATGGGTTGGTCTGATCACCATATTTCTCTCTGAAAACTTGGAAGAATGAATCCTTGGAGTCAATACTTGCATCAGGTAAACTCCTTTACCAATCCCTTGCATCTTCTATAAGGGACTACATGAAATACTTCATAGCCACATCCTCATCCCATAATTCAAAGTCTTCAATAAAACTTTGAAATTCCTTCAAATGATCTTCACCACTAAGGGCATTGTTGTTGGTAAATTTGGGCACATGTTTCCTAGAATTGTCAGGTACAGGATTTGGGAATCCAAGAATATTTTCAAAACATAGTTTCCTATACCTATCAGTATGCAACAATCTCCTACCCATAGGCCCTTCCTCCTCATCCTAGTTATCATTATCTCTTCTTCTTTCACCATGATTCCCATTCCTTCTATATTGAGAGTCATGTTGATCATTAAAATGGATAGTTTTGTCTTTGACTTCAGGTTGTGAAGAAGAGTTGGAAGGGCTACCGGTAGGTGAACTTTTTTCACTAGTATGAGGGTTTGAGGAGGATGAGGGGCCTTGCAGGCTCTAGGTTTCAAGGATAGGATCTTTCAATGTAGCTTCTAGGAAACTAAGTTTCTTTTTCATTTCCTTGTTTACTACCAATAACTCCATTTCCTTTGTCTTCCTATCCAATTCTTCATTCTCCTTCATTAATTTATCAAAGATTGAAATATAATCATCTTGAGATGTGTCTTTCTTTGAAGAACATCCCTCATTAATATTTACCCCTTCATTAGCCCTTTTCTCATTCATAGGGTGTTTCCCTTTATCAACATCATGGGATTCTTTCTTATTATTCTTGGGAGGAGGAGGACGTGGGATAGTAGTTTTTTCAGCAACATTGATTCACGGACTTGCAATAGTTTTATTAGCTAAAGGATCTATGGGGATCTTGCCTAGAATTTCTTGCACTATCAGGCCATCTTCTTGGTCAGCTTGAGCTGCCATCTTTTCCATTGCTTCCATCTCCTTGACCTTCCTTCTTAACTCATCTCTCCACATCATAGCATCCCTAATTATTTTTTCCTTAGTTGCTTCCCTTTTCTTTCTATTTTCATTGCATTTAGAAATCCTTTGATTAAGAAAATGTACATCATTCAACACCTCTTCTTCATCTGGAAAAGTAGTCTCTCTATCAGATGCCATGACATTTTCAGCTTGGAAAGGAAGTGGACATGGGAATAGTCATCTCCAATCAATAAGTCATTAGGGATAGGGGTGTATACATGGGAATTTGGGGTAATATATCCCTCAACTCTAGCATTCCTAGCACTAAGATTATCTCTTTGGATTCTATCTCTTTCCCTCTATCTCATAACTTGCATGCCAGGGTCCGAGGAACACTCATTTACAAGGCCACTACCATATACTCTAAAAATTGTCTTATTAGGATACAAAATTAAATCTCCCCAATTATCGCTCAAATTCAAATCTGGCCTTAGCTCTTTAGGTCTCAAGAATTCATGAATTTCTCAAGGAATTCTAGGTGGCTCATAAGTTAGTGCCCTCCTAATCCTGGATGCAAAATCATTCCTAAACATTACAAAGTTATACCTTTTATCATCTTTATTTAAGACTCAGGTCCAACATTGGATAGGCAAGTCAACATCCTCCTTCTTCCTTTCTAAGGTGATCTCCTTCTCAAAAACTCTTTGTCCTTTATACAAGAACATATGCATTAACAATGATTACCACCAGAATTACCCACTATTTTCCTTCCTTCAATTCCATTAAGCCTGTATGGATATGTTTAGCCAAATAAGTTCCATACTCATAGACAATGCTATAGGGTGGGTGTTGCAGATGTGTGGCCAAATAACTATATTCCTTCTACAATGTGTTAGGTGGATCAGCACCAATAATTTGGTACAGAGAGTACACAGTCTTTCTGAAATAGCTAGAAAAATAGTTCATTGGGAAAGGTTTGAGCTATCTATCATCAATCTTAATTTTTCTCTTGTGTTTCCCATCACTAGTCACTATAGTATGCAGAGGAAACATCCTTGTTTTGATGACCACCTTAGTATTTTTTTTCTTTGTTCGACTAATAGTATCCATATTCAGAGAGACCAGCTTTTGACTTCATTCATGCAAATCAAAGACTTCTTCAATTTACTCCCTAGTTATTTTTACCATGACCATGCCGTCAAATGTTCTGACTACCTTAGAAACTGGGTCATATTTTGACGTGATATCTCTTAAGAGATATACATCCATATACACATTGGGAACAATCAGCTTCCCCATATCCAACCTCCATGGATTACTAAAAGGATACCCTAGGTTCCTATTCCTGAACCAATGTTGAAACATCTACCATCCAATGTAAGGTACCTCAACATCTTTGATCAAGAAAGCTTTATCTATCAACCCTTCCTTCACAGTAGGACCATGAAACAAGACCCTTCCCTCTGGTTTCTTGTTAGTAGACTAGGGTAGAAAACTAATCACATCCTGAGAAAGGGTTCTAGACTGGGTGTAGGAAGAAGCACCTTATATTTTGGGATCCATGGGCTTGAGTATACAAAAATTCTAATGGAAGAATTTTAACTATTCAATTTCCTAATTGCAGTTTGTAACCAAGGATGAGTGTTAATTTTGGACAATTCATAGGGCTGTGACTTTTAAAAGAAAAGATTAACCCCAATTTAAAGCAATGAAAAAAAAAGATGAAACACACTCATTTTGAAGCACATTAAAGCAATCCCTAATTTAGAAAACATAAAATTGCATTTGTCAAACCTACTACTTTCAACCGTGACAAACCCTAATGCCAGTCAAGACAACCTATGTAATTCACTTCTCAACTCTTCGTATTGTCTTGTACATGTTTTTGAATCCCAAATAAGGAATAATTAGCTGCATACACACTTTTTGAAGTGACTTGTATAGGTTTACCAGTCACCTCTACCATTAATACTCACTCGCACAAAGGAAAAAATTGCAATGGGCATACATTGCAGTTTTGAATGCATGACATTGATCTGTAGCTAAGCTGGGCATCTTGAACGACTCAAATTGAGTCAATACCATTTGAATTCACAACACCGCTCCATCTCAGATGAATATCCAATAGAAATCTGCTGATTGGAAATTTTTCATGTACTTTTGGGCTCCACCCACTAGTAGCCATGGAGTGCATGTGGCAGCTTCTTGCAGGTCTCGCTACTTTTAAAGAACTTGCATCTTACCCTTGCGAACTAGCGGGGAATGGTGGTGATCATCTTTCCTTGATTGAAATTAGTATCATTAATCTCAAAGCTTTAGGTGATGAGATGAGACATAATAGTCAAGCCCACATACACATGGTGACATTTCACTAACCTAATAGTAATTAAATTGCATTCACTTTAGACAAATGGTCTAGCAGGGAACAGTCTAGATGAAATCCCACGATCTAGTGATTTCTCAACCTGCACATGAAATGAAGTTAGTCATAAAAGAGGGCCCGA
Source organism: Sequoia sempervirens (assembly GCA_007258455.2). Taxonomy (NCBI): domain Eukaryota; kingdom Viridiplantae; phylum Streptophyta; class Pinopsida; order Cupressales; family Cupressaceae; genus Sequoia; species Sequoia sempervirens. The sequence goes on along the minus strand of VDFB02193867.1, from coordinate 146,334,742 downwards.
CTAGGTCAATGAAGAATTACCCTTAGGAACCAATGACTTAAGCTTAAGTCATAGTGATAAAATATTAAAATTGAACTTTGGGAACATCATGACAACTTGCAGCCCTAAAATGACTGAATGATCATAGCCAAGGGGTCGATAAAGAACATGTAACCATGACTCAAAAGATAGCTTACATGACCGAAAACCAGGAAGATAGGTCAACACAAAATTAGAACGTTCAAGGATCAAACATGGATAAATCAAAGACAAGATTAGCTAAGAAAAACCATTGAACCCCATCAATGGGGTACATGTGAAATGCTAATTTCAAGCATAAAAGGTCTCAAAATATCAAGAATTTTGAGGGCTAGATATCAACCGCAATGTCTCCTTCATGTTGACCCAAAAACCTTTTCATTTTCCTTGACCTTTTTCATTTTATTTTGTGCCACTTGTGTTTTCCTTTTGGGGGTGATGCAAGGTGTTGAGACCACAATGTCTCTTCCATGTTGACCCAAAATAGACTTTCTTTTTCCTTTGCTTTTGCTCTCTTTGTGTCATTCTTCCAATTCTATGTGCTTTGAGGAATGATGACAGTTTTGAGCTCTTTCATAAACACATTGCAGCAATGAACATACTGACCCCAAATCCATAGATCCCTTATGTGTTTGGTGTGCTTTCTTTTCTGGGGGGCAACTCCCTTTTCTTTTATTTTCCCTTACATGATACAACCTCACTTCGAAACATATTACTTGGCATAGGGCTTTCCAAGTTGGCTCTCATGTCTTGTTTTCTTTTTTCTTTTTTCTTTCCTTCTCTACTTTAAAGTAATTGCTCACAAAATGTTGTGTAGCAATTCCTTTAAAGTGGGGGCCATACATTACCATAATTCATGTGCATTCTTGGTTCCTAGTGTAGCCTTGTTGTTTATATGATGTGTTTGTCACTTTCTGGATGGCATTGGGTGTGATGTCCTTCATAAGTGTGATCTATCTCAGCATATTACATTCCTCTTGGTGACCTGATGCTACACACTACATCCCCTAAGTTGTGAATATACTATTCTTTGATTGGTCCTCTCTTGGATATATTAGACACAATTTTCCCTAAGTGGCTAAAATTGCATGAACTGAACAAGACTCCTTTGAACATATTTCACATTTTACACTTACATTTTTACATTTTTGCATTTTTTCCACCTTGCATAACACAACTTGCATGCCTATGGTACCTTTCTTTTTGTTCATGAAATTTTTCTTTGTGGTTCCTTGTTAATGTTATTAGCAGGTGTAACTCTAATATGGTTGAGCGGGAAGCCCAACTAGTGGCATGAATTTTCCCCATAGCCACCTTTGTGTTTGTGAGTGCATACCAACTAGAGTATGTATCTTACCTTTTTGGGATTTCTCACCCTGAGGATAGCCAAAAGTTTTGTGGCCCTAGAGTGAGTACATTTGGTCCTTCTCACCTGATGGACCATCATGTGTTATGTCACCCCAGAGTGAGTATACATTATCTTTTTCAAACAATCACCCTAGATCTAATCCACAAGTAGTTGGACTGACTATTGAAGCTTCATTCTTTCATTTCAACACTTGTGTGTTCCTTTGTTCTTATGTCTACTTTTCCATGGGATCTGCATCCTAGGGGCTTGATCATCCCTTTTGATTGTTGTCATTCCATCTTCCTAATGTAAGTACTTTTAAACCCTCCTCTTGATGTTCATGGCTACTTTAGTGTGAGTTTGAAGCAAGTTCATCCTCTCACTAAAGTGGGGGCCAAATGTGTCATAGAAAAATGGCCCCTTGTCATTTTCATGACCTTTTAGGTCTTGTTTCATGGTATTTGATAAAATTTTCTCTAATTTAATGTTGTGGCATGGCTTGAACATGCATATTTAGGTACTAAAATTCAAAGAACAACTTCTTGTGAAGGTATTGTGAAGTGTTATAAGACATTTCTACATTCTTCTAGACTCTATTTATTGTAATTCATCTAAAAATCACCTTGTTATTCATTATCAAGTCCTATTTTGAAGTGTTGTAAAGTCTTGTAATAAGATTTCACACTTTTCTAGGCACAATTTCACTATTTATCCCTTTCTCATGCTTTATTTTCACCCTTTATGCCCTCATATGTCTTAATTACATGTATTTTTGAATATTATCTTGACAAACAACATTAACTACAACATATTTCCCAACACATATTTTTAGTTCCTAGGTGGGACCCATTCGCCATGGGTGGCGAATGAGTCCCCCTTGGCTCCAAATTTAAAATTTGCAAAATTTCCTTTTGGGTTTTTATTCAAAAACACTTGATGTTGGCCTATGATGAGGTATGAATGATTAACTAAGGCACAAGTGTGTATAAATATGTGATTTTCACCTCATTTTCCATCCTCCTACAATCTCCTCATTCATTCAAGCATTTCATCTCACAGCTCAAGCATTCAAGCATCTTACAACATCAATTTAAGTAATATTCAAGCACTTTGGAGCGTCCATTGACATTACTTTAGATTTGCATTATCAAGGGTTTGGTAAGTTGATAACTATTGCATGTTATTAGTTTATCATTCTCTTTCATTTCATTGTTTTAGTAAAGGTTTGACCAAGAAAGACCCCTCTTTGCTAACCCTCAACCATTTTTCCCCTATTGCATGTGTGTTTGCAGACCTAGGTATGCAGATTTAACAAAAATTTTGGTGTTGAAGATTGGTTTACAAACTCAACTAGGTGCTTCAAGTTAGCTCAAGTCTATTTCAAGCTTGGAGAAGGTTTCTTGTCCGTTTCCTATAGAATTGACTTCGGCAACCCGACAATCAGTGATTTCTAGATCTGGTGTTGCAGAGTTATCTCCTGATTTTTTTAAAATTTGGAAGAGGACTGATTCGCCACCGATGGAAAATCAGTCCCACATTAGGACTAAAAATCTAAATTTTGTCAAATTCTAGATCCCGACAGATAGAAACTAGTTTCTGACACTTTTTTAGTAGCAGGAGGACTAATTCACCACCCTAGGCGAATGAGTCCCACTATGAAAATTTAGTGATTTCATTAGCATCCACAACATTCTAGATTCATCCAACATTGCCCAGGTGCACTCAAATTCATCTTATTTCTTTTTGTTCTACATATTTTCTTCATTTACTTTATTGTTTGCATATCACAGTGTGTTTTTAAACAATAGTTTAAATCTCACCTTTGCATTCATTTTTATCCATTTACATCATTCAATTGCATTTAGTTTACTTCATTTTGATTAGACAAAATTGTACATAACATAATTTGAATGAACTAGTTTGCATTTTTTGCCCTACCTCTCTCCTTTTAGGTGAAAAACCCTAGAAGAGTTAGAGAAGTCCTAGAGAGGCAAAATCCAACAGTTCAGGAAGAATACCAAATTCCTTAAGATGTTGGATTTTACTACTGAAAGGCTTAATTTCATTAGTAGAATGACCATGAATTCTATGATATGCATAAAATGAAGTCTTGTAATAGAATTTTTTTCTAGTTTGTGGAGGGAGAGATATCAAGTGATCTTGGAGGAGTCTTGACAAGATAACCTCTTGATCAATGGGAGAAGGTGGTCATTTAGTTTGCGACAAAGATGCATCTTGCTTAGTATTATTTTTCATACCTACACAAGGCTCTGTTGATTGCAAAATTTTGTTTGCTCCTTGTTAGGAGGATGTAAAATCTAACGAATTCAATTCATTAGTGTTTTGCGAGATGACATTTACATTAAGAGAGGATGTCTTTGTTTGTTTCATGTTGTGTAAAGGAGGACTTTCAAGACCACTAGTGTCAAGGAGTTTAGGATGGATGATTGTTAAGGTTGATTTAGGAGTATGTTGTGTGAGAGTGTTGATGTTAAGTGAAGGTTTGGAAATTTCTATCAAAGGAAAATATCTAAGACCATCCATTATTTGTTGTGTGATAGGATCAATAGGGTTGTGAATACCTTGTTCTTTAGCACCACATCCTTTTCCATTGTTTCCAAGTTATTTCATAAGCTCATAACCTTTTCCATAAATTTTTTTCATTGCTTTTGGATCAGGTTGTTGGTCATTGTTGTGTTCATCAAAGGTTGTTGTACAATTTTCTTCTTTGTTTGAAGTGGTTGAGGTGGATGCGTTCGAAGGATCATCCATGAGTGATGGTTTGAAGTCTAAGGAATCCCAATCATCATCTAATAGCTTTTTGCATTGCTCTTTGTTTTTTTGTTGTATGGGTACCACATGTGTAGTTGATGGTGATGTGTTTAAGGGATGTTCTTTGTGTTTCTCAAGCTATAAGACACTATAAGGCTCAAGATCAATGTCAAGGGTGTATACTTTGTTTTTGTAAAAAAAATTCATTTTTTGATGAAGAGTGGAAGGCACACATTTCATTGCATGAATCCATGGTTTGCCTAAAATGAGATTACATGAAATTGCATGAGGCATAACATGGATTGGTGTATTTAATTTGGCCACTCCAACTTGAAGAGGTATAATGATCACTCTGAGCGGTTTCTTTTCGATAGTCAAATACCTTAAGATAGAAAGAATTAGGTTGAATGTTTGATTTATCAATGCCAAGCCTATCCAAAAGGCTTACACTACACACATTAAGGTCAGAGCCGGTATCCACAAGAGCTCTCTTTATCCCTGTGGTATTGTATTGAGCTATTATCATGAAAGGTTCATTTTGCTTTTGCACGTCCAAAGAGGGGAGTTCACTTTGGTGGAAAACAATGTCAACATTGTGACCTTGAATCATGGCTGCTATATCAATTGGTTTCACATTAGAATGGATAGGAACTTGTTGTAAGGTCATTTAAAGCATAGTGTGATAGGTAGGTGAAGTTTGAAGAAGGTCCCAAAGAGATATATTTGTGAGAGTGCTTTTAAGTTGTTCAACAAGATCATACTCCCTTAATCAAGGCAATATAGAATTTGAAAAAGGTAAGGAGGTTGGGATTGGTTGATGTGGCTGAGGATTGTTTCTAGTGTTGTATGTATGAGCAATGGTATTATGACTCAGCTGTTGTGACACACTATTGTGAGGTGGGTAAAGAATAAGTTCAGGTTTGTTGTGAGTGTGAGGTTTGTGTGATGGGGGATAAAGGATGAGTTCAGGTTGATTTTGAGTTTGTTTTTTGTGTGAAGGTGGGTAGATAATTAAAGGGTTCTTAGGATGTCCCATGAGGTATGTATGAGGTCCATTGATTGATGGAGATCTAATGGGAACTTGAACATTCATAACCTCAACGATCTTGGTTTTATGTATCTCTAATAAATGGAAATCTAGAATCACCTTTTGATCTAAGGAAGACACATGACTATTGTTGTCATTTTCTAACACCATGATATTCTTTCTAGGAGGAGAGTTTTAAGGAGAACTATGAATCAAATTTTTTTCACATTCATGGATTGGTTCTTCTAAAATGACTTCATCGCAAGTAGGGGAATGCTCAATGGTTGAATTATATTGTTTAATAAGGTTTTCCTTAGGTGAAAGGGGACAAGTAAGATTCGCATGACTCTCATTGGTTTTATTTTCTAACATCAAATCATCTTCCTTACAACTAGGGAAGATACTAAGAGAAGAAAAAGTGTGATTATCATGATCATTTATGAATGCATTCCCTTGTTCCCTAATGTCCTCCAAAATAGGAGAGGTAAGGGAAGGATCATAAAGAGGGTTGTTGTAGACCAACATATCCTCATCATTTATAATCTTATCTTCCTTGAAAGCATTCTCATAATCCAAAGAAGAATGGAAATTAGGTAAGGTGATTTTTAGGAATGTGTCTATGATGTCATTTTCTTGTGCTAAAATATCTTCTCAAAGGGGATGAGGAGAAGGACAAACAAGTTCTTAATTATTGTCAAGGATTGTATCTTCTTTTGCCAAGATACCTTTGTTACTAAAAGGAGAGGTATTGGGAGAAGAGCAATTATGATCATCATGGTTATTTATGTTTGTATTCTCTTCTATCACATCATCCACACAAATATGGGATATATGAGGGGGTGTAAGTTTAAGGTTAACATTGTCATTTTCACTCGCTTGCACTAAGAGACTTTCATAACTAGGGAATGCATTGAATGAATGACTAACATGCTTATTTACTAACTTGTTCTTTGCAAATTTGGAGAAGATTGAAACTAACATTTGGGAAAAGTAAACTATACAATCTTGAAATGCAATGTAAGAATGTAAAATAAAATTTAATTTTCAGTTGTCAAGCAAGATAATTTTGTGATTACACAATGCAATGATCTGAAAATGAAATGTTGTGAATGCAAAATTGAAATTAGGCAATGCATGTAATGAGCTGATTTAAGTTAAATCTAATGAAATACATGTTACAGAAACTCAGCCAACTAGTAAATCTAGGTAATGGGACCAAACAAAATCTTAAAAACAAGGTTTTCAAATCTGTAAAAGGTAATTTCAAGGGTGAAAAGGGGTTGATTCACCCAAGGTGGCGAATGAGTCCCAATGAGGGTTTTTTTCAGAATTTTTAGATATTTTTGATGGATTTTGATGTTTCTTGTGTTGTATGATGCATACCTAAGATGAAAATGCAAAATTTCAAAAAAATTAATGATTTTAGATGCCAAAAATGCAACCTAAATGCACTTTTCATGAATGCAAGATTTGAAACCTAGCATGCAAATTAATCCATGCAAACCCTAATGCAAGGTCAATGCAAGCCAGATGTATGATGAAGGACTCCAAATCAGAAAAGAAAAGTATCCTAAAGGTGGGTTCACCAAAATGTAAACAAATATTTTGGCACCTGAATGCTTTATTGTAAGTATTCTAGGGTTTTTCACCTAAAAGGATTAAGATTGGGAAAAAATGCAATGTTATATTCAAATATTAATGTGATGTGTGTGCAATATGTCTAAATAGGTTGATCCAAATGTATAAAACTGAAGAAAGATGTTGATTAATAAATGAAAATTAAAGAAATGCAAGTTGTTTTAAAACACATTGTGATATGCAAAAAGACCTAGAAATGAAAGTAAATTGTAACATAAATGAATGAAATTGAATGTGTGCACCTAAAAACTTGTTGGATATAGGAAATGACTTCTGAAATTTTTTTGATCCTAAAAAATTTGTCTATTGGGACTCATTCACCATTCTGGGAAAATTAGTCCCAGATCTAGGAAACTATTTCAGAGCCCATTTCAGACAAATTGGTATCCAAAATTGCAAAAAACATTTTTCAAGCTTGGAAATGGGACTCATTTACAACTAATGGAAAATTATTCCACTTTTAAAATTCTAAAAATCCAAAGGTGGAAATTGAAGCCCTCGGTCTGCACTTCAGTTCCTAACAGGTGTCTACCTCTGAAAGTTTGATTTCTAGCACTAAAAGTGACTTTTATTGGATATTTTTGACTTATTCAACAAGGAGAAGTCTTCAACCTATTCTTCAATGATTTTCAAACCCTCAAAGTACCTAAATCTACAGACACACAAGAAAAGAAGAAGAAATGTTAGATGTTAGGGCATGGGAATTTCCCTTGGTCAAACCCCTTTTAGGTAATTATACCAAAATGAAGAAATAATGTAATGAAACATGCAAAAATGGAGTTAGATACTTTCCATGATGTTTGATCTTTATTTTCTATAGCAATTGATGAAGATTCTTCCCTTGAATGTTTGAAAAATGCTATCTTGGTGATTTAGAATGATAAAACCCTAGATTGTTTGAGAAGAATAATGAATGATGAGTGAGGAATGAATGGATTAGTTATGAATTAGGGTTTAGATGCTTTTATTTATAGGAAATCCACCTAATTTACCCGTTAATTGGATCTCCAAGGTTGACATGGAGGAAAATAAAACTTAAAATCCAAATTTTCTCGCTTAAACCTCGAAAATGACTCAAATGGGACTGATTCACCACCCTAGGCTAATTAGTCCCACCTGGCAGGGACTCATTTGCCCAGATGGGTGAATTAGTCCTAGAGGGATCTTTTTGATAGTTGTAATATTGGGGAATGAGGAATTTTAGTTCTTATGTTGATTTCATTGGGTATTTGATCAAATTATTCCTTTGGATACACAATATGGAACCATAAGGGCCTATTAATGATGATATAAAGGTAAATTATGGCTTGGGACACAAAATTCAATGTGAAAGTATGATTAAATACACTTTACATCATTAAAATGAGGTCCACTTAGCCTAGAAAAGCACAACATCTAATGTGAATGTGTAAGACACATTACAACACTAGATTAAAGTCAAATTTAGTTCACAAGCCTTCTATATTAATGTGAGGATGAAATTAAATATATTTTATAATGTTGAATTAAGGAAAAGACAAGTCCATTAAGTCTAGAGAGGCATGAAATTATTTTACAACACTTTACAACACCTTTACAAAACATTATTAAATGCATTTGAAAGGGTCCAAGACCTAGTGTGGATGTGAAAAACACCAAATCAAGGCCTCATTAAGTCCAATTTTTCATCAATTATTCCCAAATCAAGCAAGAAAAAAGGGATACTTTTTCTGTGTCCACACCATGTAGTATTGATCATGAGAAATTTTGTACAAGGCTTCAAGAACATAGGTTTTTCTAACATAAAGTTATAGTTATTTTTCCAAACTATGGTTTCATACAAATTTGGCACCTAATTGGTGAATCTATGTTTGAAAATTATTTGGTGATAGTAGTAATTTATTTCAAGAAGCAAGTGTATAGAAACTATATTTTAGTTTATCACCTCATGCATGAAACACTTGTTGAATTTGATCAACCCATCCAATTCATTTTTCCCCTGCTTGTTTGAGGACTAACCTAATATTATAACTTATATTAAGATGATAAGAAATCAATGCAAAATAGTAGGATTCACATATATGTGCAACATGAATCTCTAGGATGATAATAATATAAGGATCATTGAGAATGTTTTTGTTAGTTTTGTTGATGAATCATTAGGTGCATAAAGGTAATTCCTAGTTCTAAACTATTGGTGATGGTGTTTTAATTTTAGGTACATGGTGGTTAATTTCTTTGAGCTTTGATTCCTAATCCATTAGATTAAAAAATTCACAACCTACCAAGAAAGAGAGGACATTAAATAAGGAATATGAGTTGTGCATATACATACAACATAATTATGATATCATATAAATAAACATACTTATCAATCAATATACACATTTTCTAAGTAATTATATGATAAATAAATGACCATTACAAATTTTGGAATACCTTAGAATGCAAAAAATAACCTCTTAATATGTTAAAATTTATTTTACAATTATATGGAGAACATAAGCAACTATCTTAGATCCAATCAAGTAAGGCCTAAAATTATTGATTTCCTTAACTAATACATATGCTATTTTTTCTATTGCATCATACTTCAACTCTATAGCTTGGATGGATTTACATAAAAAATGAGATAGTTTGTGTGTATCCCTCATCATCTTTCTAAAATAGAACAATAACAAATGTGTGGAAAGATGAAAAATAGAACAATTGAAAATTTTTAGAGAAGTTAGGTGATGTCAAGATAGGGGCACGTTTGATTGCTTCGTTGGTACTTTGGAAAGCTTTATTAGGATCTTTACTCCAAGATATGTTTTCTCCTTTTTTCAACATCTTTGAAATGGATTTCTTCTCAACAAAGTTTGGGATGAATGCTTTTGAAAAAAATAATATGACCAAAGAATGATTCAATACCCTTAATAGTTTTTGGCTTAGATTGTGTCAAAAAACTTTGATGCAAAATTTTTTGACACAATCTAAGCCAAAATAATTTAGCAATAATCTTCATGGATTGTGGAAATATATACCCTTAATAGTCTTTGGTTGAGGGATATTTTTAACTATAGCAAATCCTCTTTGGATTAATCATTATTCTATCCTTAGAGACTATATGACTTAACATCTTTCCCTCCCTAATCCCAAATACAAACTTCTTCATATTCAAAGAGACCAAATTCTAGAGCCCTATTAAATATCATTTTTAAGTGCATGCAATGATCTTCTTCCCTTTTTGAGAATGCAATAAGGTCATCAATGATAAGCCACCATGATGATATAATTATGTTAGATAATTCTAAATCTATTTCTCTATGAAATTTATCTCCTGAATTTGTTAAATCAAAAGACATCTTTAGATAGACATACCTACCCCAAGGAGTAGTGAAGGAAATTCAATAATGTTTAGATTCCTCAACCTTCACTTGGTGGTATCCTAAAAATCCACCATCATGGATAAAAATTCACAACCAATAACTTTTTATAGCATTGCTTCAATGTTTGATAAGGGGTAACAATATTTCAAAGAAGATATATTGAGGTTCCTAAAATTCACATATAGTCTAATATCATCATTTTTCTTTCTTACAAGGACTAGGTTTGAAACCTAGGTGGAATGTGTGGTTGGTTTGATAATTCCACCATCCCTAAATTTTTCTAATTCTTGCTACATTTTTGGTGCCAAGGTAGGTTTTTTGTTTATTTTTTATAAAAGGTTTAGCATTAGGTTTTATATAAATCTCATGCTAAAATAGGTCCTCCCTATAAAATTTCAAGTCATCATAGGACTAGAAAAAACATTTTTGTATTTCCTCAAAAAATAAATAGGCATAACTTCTTGATATTTAGACTCAATTTATTTCCAATGTACACCTTATTTAGAGATGCATTAGTCCCTATATTGATTTCTTCTAATTCATTTTCATGTACAAGGGTTTGTTTAAAGAAATATTTCTATCATTTTCATCAAAGAACATTTCTAGAGCAACCAATCATTTTGGTAGTGTGTTTTCAATTGATTAACTTTGTTCCTAAAAATAGCTTCCATATCATCAATTACTTCAAAAAAAAAAAATTAAAATTAATTTCCTAGCTATGATATTCATCAATACAATGGAGGAACTTGAGAAAATCTTGATCATCATGGAAAATTTTCTAGTGGAAATTTTATCAAGGATTAAAGGTCTTGTCAATACTTCAATTTTGGAAATCCCAACCAAGGTTATGTTCTCAAATAAGATGGATATATGGGAATGTGCACCAATATGGGGCACAAAAAAGTGGCCAAATACCTAAAAATGAGAAAAACATGCTCACATTTTAAAGAAACTCAAATAATGCACTTTTGATATGCCTCAAAAATATGAACCATAACACGAGCATGTTATTTGAACAAATAATGTGCACACATTATTATGAAAGGAAAGAACGTATGCATTTTTATGAAAAAAAAATGTGTGCATGATTTTATAAAAGAAAAACGCATACACATTTTTATGAAATAAAAACATGTATGTGTTTTTCTCAATAAAGTCATAAAAATAAAAAACTTGTCTATTTTTCTCATCCACAACCTACATTTTCTGCAAAAATTTTATTTCCTTCAACTTTTCATAATGCAAATGTAATTTTCCCTTTTCATCCTAGCTTCATAATGCCATTTTGGAGAAGAGGTATGTGATATTTTTCTGCATTAGATTTAAATTTTGTTTGTATTAGAAAAATGTAATATTTTTTATTAATTTCATGGTTTTTTTAATTATATAATAGATCATGTAAACCCTAGCCACAACCAAATTTAAATGATGAATTTCCTAAGGAAAACTCTAGGATGTCTGACCCTCCTCCTATCCTTCCAAAAAACCTTGGAAAAATCCAAGAGGATTTGTCAAGGAATCTAGAGAAAAACAAAGTTGCAATTCATGAATTAGTTTCAAAATTGAGGGGTTCAACATCAAACTAGCATCACCAATCCCTTGCCTCAACATTAGAAGCCATGCTGATGAATTTTGACTCATTCACAAATCAAATAAATAAATATAAACCTTATAGAGATCCATGTTTTCAATATTATGCAACAAAATTTTCCTATGATGAAGTGAAAAAGAATTACATAAGAAAAGAAAGAATATGTCTTCTTTTTACAGATCCTAGAAAAAATGAACCTATTCCTTCAAATCAAAGAGGTTTCAAATATATTGGTGTAATCATGATGAGATAAAAAATCATTTTTTGGATAGGTGGTGGATGGTATTTGACCAACTTCCATGTAATAATTATGAGGTGTTGCTATATTTTCTAAGAAAACTTCATTGTGAGCTTATCCTTCATTGAATTCCCAATTATTTTCATATGAGGGATTTTCAAGCTAGAGATGGAGGCTTTGCCCAAAATAGACTAGGATCTCATTAGGTAGATAATTGTGCACATTGAAGAACACTAGCACAAATACTTGTTTGTCATGTGAAATTTCAAGTAGCCATCAAGGAACTCGTATGGAGGTGCAGACTCTCCATGCAGTTGCTAGCCTAACAGAAACCATTATAGAGCATGACACACAAATATCCCAACCTTTTACCTTGTAGAATGATGCAACTCAACCATCTAGCTCTAGTGCCCCTAGCTCTCATATATACCCAAATTGTTGTAATCTATGCTTTGGGAAAGATAGCAATTCAAAGGGTGTAGATGGTTCCACATCCCATGTGTATTCTCATTGTGAGTATAGATGTCATGTGAGTAGTGGGGGTCATTAGGGTGGTGCATCAGATAATGTGGTGATCACATATGAGTTGTTGAATGAGGTGTATGTTGGTTGAATGTAGGTATGTTGATTTAAATTTATAGCATTTTATCTATTAAATACTTAAAAATTGTAAATGTAAATAGATTTTTAATTGTAGAATTGAATTAAACGGATGCAAACATTATGCATTTTAAGGTGTAACTCTAGAGTTTGGTACATGATCGAGAATTCTTGCAACAACTTGTACACTTGCATCTGTATCAAATGTAAAATTTGTATAATATATCAAAATAAAATAATGCTTTCAATATAAAATAATATTTAATATTTTAAAATACAACTTTGTTTTGAGTAGGTGGGCATCACATCACCATCTAGTACACATGTCTCATTGAAAGCTTATGACATTAGATTTACACATGTACAATATAACACATTTAAGTTTGTTTTTGCAAATTTCAAAAAAAATAATAATATATATTTGTGAATGTTTGAGTTTATTCAATTATTGTTTGTTTAGTTGATGAATACATAGACACACCTCTTGGCATAAGAGAAAATTTGGAAGTTGGTTTCAATGTGCTTAACTCAGGTATGAGTATGAATATATATATATGTGTGTGTGTGTGTGTGTGTTTAATAATGTTTATATTGTTTCAATTGATATTATTAGACCTATCAAAAAAATTGATAAATATGTATTTTTTATGTTATAGATCTGGATGAAAACACCCCTATGAGAGGAAAAACATCTCTTGATGATGTGGAGCATCATAGGCAAGAAGAATCAAACTACCAGTATGTTGTAAGTGTGATTATAATATATGTATTATTTTAAATAATTTTTAATAGTTTTTGAATTTGAGATAATATATAGTTTTATATTTTGTATGTATAGGTTGGGCTACAAATTACAGAGGAGCACAAGAGATCAAAACAACACAAGACACTGACTATTAGCAGTGACGGGAGTCCAATTAGTTTGGCTAAAAGAGGTCTATTGTTTCAATAATAGTGTTCAATATTCATAGATGAACACATTTTGTATGCCTATGCATGGCACATAGATAGCATTTTTGGTGTGGCTATATGTATCGATGATATTTTGTAGATTGAGAGACCATAATTTAACCTTATGGAATTATATGACATTTTAATATTTTGTGCACCATTATGATGGTATTGTATGACATTTTGATCATGTTTTGTGTGCCCTCATAATGGCATTATATGACATTTGGATGAAATTTTGTATGATGTCATGGCCTTATGGAGATCAATTTATATAAATATTTTATGCATAAATTGGTAGGTTAATGGTTTAAAATGTTCTCATAATTTACTTAGCGCCAAGAGGTGTATGTATGAATCATATCTCATATCCAAATTTTTAATTTTGTATCTAATTTCCTATCATGTCACAAAAATTTAACTACAATGTCAAATTCATCACCTTATCAAAAATAGATAACTAATAAAGATAAATATTTCCCAACAAACATTGATCTAAAAGTTATATTTACAAAGTACAATGCAAGAAAGACAATAATGAGTAAGTTAACAGTAATGGATTGAAATTTTAAATATTATTTACCAAAATTCAAATTACCAACCACTTGATGATGAGCATATCTAATGTTATTTATGAATATCCCACATTATTTAGGATTTTCCTACATTCATTAGGATTGTCCTGGGTTCATTAGGAGTAACCTAGGTTCATTAGGATCTCCTATGTTTAGTAGGATTTTCCTGCATTCATTATAAACTCATTCGTGGTACTTAGAATTTTTTTATGTAAACCTACAAGGTCATGTAGGATAAAACCACAATAACCTCTCACTTTTTCAAGACTCCAATTAATTTGATCGTGGAAAAAAAATTCAAATGTTGTCAAAACCGTCAAATGCATTCAACGAAAAGTTGTAATGTTGTGTAACGCCCGTTGTGCGAACCCCAGAGAACACACACAATGCAAATTTTTTTTTTTTAAAACAATAGAATTAAACATACAATATCATTAAACCATAACCACATAGCATAACACATAGCATTAATACACTTGGTTCTCTGGGGCATGCGAGGTTACATCGCAACACTAAACACAACTAAAAATAAAGATTACAACATAACCATTAACTTTACAATAACCATAAACAAAGATACATCCCATAACCATGATGCGAGCATAATAAACATCGCATAATTACATTCATGATAAACCTCTTAAAAGAGTTACATATGAGCCTAACTATTACATCATTGATATAATATTACATTACAATTTTCTTTGACCACTGAATTACATCGAATTTCCCAACATAGGGATTGATACAAGTATAATGAAATATGAAGTACAACTGATCACTGGTACAACTCCACTGCAGAATGCTGAGAAGATAAGGCGCTAATGGGGAACCCAACGGGTGCGGAGCACGTTCCACCCAACCATGTGAATTACAAGTAACTCACCCCCCGTGCTCAGAGGTGACGAGGAAGTGAACCCGACCATGAATGTCAAACCGACTCAACAACAACATGATAATAAACAAGTACAACTCAAGCATGTAATGCACAACCATCGACGTTTTCAATCACATAACAAGTTAAAACCAAGAACTCATCACAATAACTTGAAGTACTACCAATTAACAATCATGAACCACATTCACAAGAACTCAAAAAGCATCATAAGGAGATAACATCCAGAAGAACCGAACCAACACCCAAAATACATTTCCAAATAAATCAGAACCAATAAAAAGAATACGATTCCATAATAACTCTGAATCAACCATTCAATACACCATTCCATAAGCAACAAGAAACAAGTCAGATGGGTGTCAAGTAGGGAGGGTCATCACATAACTCTCACGGGATCCCCTGGCTCTTCCTCCAACTGAGGCGCGGGCACCCACCTATGGATTCCCTAGCCCTAAAATCAGAACAACATAAAAATAACAATATCCAGAGGCGACAAGAAACAAGAACAAGGATGTCCAGTGGAGAGTGTCATCGCATGGTTTCACATGGATTCTCCAGACAACCTATCACAAGGTGTCGCCTCCATCTCTACATGGATTCTCTAGACAACCAAGTTAAGGTGCCGCTTCCATCTATGGTTCTCCTGACAGCCTATCTCAAGGCGCTGCTCCATAGGGTTACTCATGCGGAGTCGTTAACCTTTCGTGATGACAAGGCAACGACCTTTCCAACCACGGCCTTCTCGGTCCCCTTTAGTCTATGCTAGCACTAACAGGTGGATGAGGCTTCATCATTATCTTGTTAATGTTTTACTACCCATCCCCCTAAATTCTATTTTTAGGTTATCACTTGTTTAACTACTCTTACGTGGGTTCCCCTGGCACTTCCTCTTACCCGAATCACCGGCGCCCACAAAGAGCCACTCTCCCTATGACCCTTAACATAATCAACACTAGGCAAGGGTTGAACTAAAGCAATTAACTCGAAACCAAGCCACGCGAGGCATTACCCATCTCACGATAGTTCATAAACATAACTCAGCAAATCTATTCAACCCTTCCAAGAAGAATACCAATAGGTTTCAACTCCAAAAGTATAACCAAAACAAGGATAACCTTTAAAGCATAAAACTCAACACAAGAACATGCGAGGAAAATCCATCTCGCGATAAACCGTAATCACAATGACTACAACCATTCCAAATAATAAAACTCAAAATCATGTAATAATCTAATCACAAAATACAAGTATCAATATCAAAGGATATAAAACCTGCCTTTGGAAAAGACCAAGTTTAACAATAACTAAAATTGAACTCACTATTACAACCGGGTTCCCACATCCAAAATAAAAGAACAAAACAATAATAAAATGGTAAAAATAAAACCTCCAACCATATACTTGAGACACCAAGCACACACGTTTTGCAACACACAAAAATAACAACTAATTTAATTTCATATACATTCTCTATTTCCCTCGATACCATTAGAAATAAAAACATACGATAACGATTTTACCACTTACGTATAATATCTCTATTTTATTCGACATAGAGTCGAAAATAAAAAACAATAAAATTAATGACAACCTAGCTAATTTGTTTTCTTTAATTACTCAAAGATAATAAATTTCATATCCACTCAACTTAATCATGTTCCACAAATAATAGTTACTTATTCATTTTCTTATTCATCTTTGCACAATTTACTACATATATATCATTTTATACAAATCTATAATCATAAAATATTTTTTTTATCTTTTCTTGACCGAACTGAACAACCACACCTAAATCTATACAATCATAAAATGATTCACACCAATTAACATTTATATATAAAATTATTTATAACAAATTAAATTAAATTTTATTATAAATAACTTTATAAAAAAAAATAATATTAAATACAATATATATATAATATTAAAAATTAAAAATTAAAAATTAAAAAAAAAAATTTAAAACACCATCGCCAGCCGCAGTACAGCCGGCGGACTGCACACAGCAGACCGATGGCTGTTGTACGCAGTAGTCCGTAAGGACTGCTGTGCACAGCAGTCCGTCCGGACTGTTGTGTCAGCACTGCGGTCGAAGGGGAAAGGGGGTGGGTACGGCCCAGCCGACCCCCCCCCCAGAATTCCCATAAAAATTTTAAATAAAACAAACTTTTCGATTTCATCAACATTTTAAATCTTTTTTTTATTTTTATTTCATTTCATTTTATTTTATTTTTAAAACACGGAAAACGAAAATAAGATTCATTCGCCCAGCGGTACAGAACATGGATTTCAAAATCCCAATTTAAAGATTTTTTTTAAAAACAAAACAAAACGATTTTAATAAAAGAGACAAAGATATATATATATGTATATATACGAAATCTCACTATATATATATATTTACTATATAAATATTTTTAAATGAATATACATAAATATATAGATAAGCTTATACAATCATAGATAATTCATACTTCTGTATAAAATACAGAATATCATTTATTTAAAATACATATTGAAGATAATCACAAAAATAAAATAAAATTTCAAATTTATTAAAATACAAGGATTGATCTTTTCCATAGTAAAATAACAGAAGAAATTAAGTGTTACTCATACGGAATTAGAGTTTCTTTCAGTTTGTTTGCAAAGTCTTATTTCCAGTTTTAACAAGAATGTTCCTTTCAATGGAGGCCTATCTATTTATTCATTTTCTAACCTTGATGAAATCATTTTAATCTAAATCACAGAAGATTTTCTTTTTCAACCAAAGACTGATTTTAATACACATCTTTATTCCATTTACAGGGTTAAAATTATTAAGAGAAAAGAGTGGAACCTAGGGTCCTGCGCTCTCAAGAATCTGATGAAGCTGATTTCTGACGGCCTCGAAGAGCTCCTTGTTCGTGCTTCAAAATCTCCTTTACAGACTTTTGCCCTCGAACTCGAATCCAATTCTTTATTCAGAAAAACTCTCCAAGACAACACCAATAACAGATTGATAATCCCTTCTTTTTTTTTTAAACTCTTCTCAAAATATAGAACAAAATTTGAAAAATCTTTTCTAAGATTCAAAATTACATAGTCAATATCTTGTGCAACCTCTGTGACCATAATCCTTTGTCTGTGAAAACTTACATAACTTCTTAATTAAATAAAAGATAATATCCCTCTCTTCTCAAAAACTCTAAAAATCAAAAATAAAAGAAAATCATTCTTTAAAAGCAAGCTTTTTAATTAGATTTGAATTCTCATTTGTCCTCACAATCTTTTCATTCTTTTATTTGTTTTATTGTTTTAATTTCTATTTTTACCACTTTCTTGCACAACACATCATCTATTTAATTTAAATAATTTATTCTAATAATTATGCTCAACCAGATAATTTGATTACAATAATTAAAACACATTTAATATTTAATTATCATTTAATTGAAACACATGACTTTATAAAAATTAAATAAAATATTTAAATATTTTCATACAAATAAATCAACATTAAAATACACAATTATTATCCACATTTAATTAACTAATTCACAACTTATAAAATATCAACATCAATTAAATAATCATAACTTATAAAATACCACATTAATCAAAATACGGCAACACACAAAACACAAGCCACAAATGATGACAATTACAAAAAATAAACAATACCAAACAAACGAGACGATCTAACATCATGGGACAGGAGGACTTCATCGTCACCTCTATTTCAACATTTAACCGTTGGGCTATAGGTGCTCGCCCTGTCCTACCGAAGCAGGTGGAATCGAGACTTGTACCTGCAAATCCTACATACAAATGAAGTTGTGTACATGTGCATATATATATAACATCAGAGCATTAAATCAAAATACTACATTGTGAGAAGGAATCGCAACATAGCAGGGCACTCGCAAACGAGTGATGCCATATTGTCCTTCATCACACCTATTCTAACAATTATAATATAACCAATAAATCAACATTTCTAACTAACAATCATCTCATAACATATCTAATTAAATCACTGCATCATATCATAATTATGAAAATGAACTAACATCTAACCAACCACAATGTCATATGAAGTAATTAAATCCTCAAGTGTATAAACATAATCACCAACAGTCTACTAATGGAATAACAACATCATCAAATGTCTAACTATCCAACTCACACAATAACAATACCATCATAGTCACCAGTAGCAAACAAATGCATTAAAAAAAAATACTAAATCCTACCAGCAAGAGGAGAGGTATTACATCCTCCCCCTCATAAAATCGGCTTACTCCTGGAAGCCGGTAAACAAAAAGGAAATAAGATTCCCTAACACGGGAGGCATCCACACACACCAAGACAGTGAAATAATCACCAATAGAGAATAGAATCAAGCTCACACATAAGAGTAAGAAATAATAATACAAGTATTAGTAACATGGGGGTATTACATCCTCCCCCCCAAGGATATGGCTTACTCCAAGAAGCCATTAAATAGATAAGAGTAAGCACACAACAAACATGCAAAGATCACGCCAAAAACCACACACATAACTCACATCACTGGAAACCACATCACACAATGACACAAGGGTTCATAGTGCATCGCTGATAGGAAGGATATCGGTGCATTGCGCACTACACCGAGGGTCCTATCCTTTCCCATCAGTTTCCTGCACCATTGCCCTAAGACCGGCTAACAGAAGAAACTTAGGTTCACAACAAACACAAAAAATAATAATCAAACTCTATACTCTAGGGACTAAATGCAAGGTTACATAGTGAGCACGCATAGTGCCTAGTGTATGAACCTAGGCTCTGATACCAAATTGTAACACCCATCGTGCAAACCCCAGAGAACACACACAATGCAAATATTTTTTTTTTAAAACAATAGAATTAAACATACAATATCATTAAACCATAACCACATAGCATAACACATAGCATTAATACACTTGGTTCTCTGGGGCACGGGAGGTTACATCGCAACACTAAACAAAAATAAAAATAAAGATTACAACATAACCATTAACTTTACAATAACCATAAACAAAGATACATCCCATAACCATGATGCGAGCATAATAAACATCACATAATTACATCCATGATAAACCTCTTAAAAGAGTTACATATGAGCCTAACTATTACATCATTGATATAATATTACATTACAATTTCCCTTGATCACTGAATTACATAGAATTTCCCAACATAGGGATTGATACAAGTATAATGAAATATGAAGTACAACTGATCACTGGTACAACTCCACTGCAGAATGCTGAGAAGATAAGGCGCTGATGGGGAACCCAACGGGTGCAGAGCACGTTCCACCCAACCATGTGAATTACAAGTAACTCACCCCCCGTGCTCAGAGGTGACGAGGAAGTGAACCCGACCATGAATGTCAAACTGACTCAATAACAACATGATACTAAACAAGTACAACTCAAGCATGTAATGCACAACCATCGATGTTTTCAATCACATAACAAGTTAAAACCAAGAACTCATCACAATAACTTGAAGTACTACCAATTAACAATCATGAACCACATTCACAAGAACTCGAAAAGCATCATAAGGAGATAACATCTAGAAGAACCGAACTAACACCCAAAATACATTTCTAAATAAATCAGAACCAATAAAAAGAATACGATTCCATAATAACTTTGAATCAACCATTCAATACATCATTCCATAAGCAACAAGAAACAAGTCAGACGGGTGTCAAGTAGGGAGGGTCATCACATAACTCTCATGGGATCCCCTAGCTCTTCCTCCAACTGAGGCACCGGCACCCACCTATGGATTCCCTAGCCCTAAAATTAGAACAACATAAAAATAACAATATCCAGAGGCGACAAGAAACAAGAACAAGGATGTCCAGTGGAGAGTGTCATCGCATGGTTTCACATGGATTCTCCAGACAACCTATCACAAGGTGCCGCCTCCATCTCTACATGGATTCTCCAGACAACCAAGTTAAGGTTCCGCTTCCATCTATGGTTCTCCTGACAGCCTATCTCAAGGCGCTGCTCCATAGGGTTACTCATGCGGAGTCGTTAACCTTTCGTGATGACAAGGCAACGACCTTGCCAACCACGGCCTTCTCAGTCCCCTTTAGTCTATGCTAGCACTAACAGGTGGATGAGGCTTCATCATTATCTTGTTAATGTTTTACTACCCATCCCCCTAAATTCTATTTTTAGGTTATCACTTGTTTAACTACTCTTACGTGGGTTCCCCTGGCACTTCCTCTTACCCGAATCACCGGCGCCCACAAAGAGCCACTCTCCCTATGACCCTTAACATAATCAACACTAGGCAAGGGTTGAACTAAAGCAATTAACTCGAAACCAAGCCACGCGAGGCATTACCCATCTCACGATAGTTCATAAACATAACTCAACAAATCTGTTCAACCCTTCCAAGTAGAATACCAATAGGTTTCAACTCCAAAAGTATAACCAAAACAAGGATAACCTTTAAAGCATAAAACTCAACACAAGAACATGCGAGGAAAATCCATCTCGCGATAAACCGTAATCACAATGACTACAACGATTCCAAATAATAAAACTCAAAATCATGTAATAATCTAATCACAAAATACAAGTATCAACATCAAAGGATATAAAACCTGCCTTTGGAAAAGACCAAGTTTAACAATAACTAAAATTGAACTCACTATTACAACCGGGTTCCCACATCCAAAATAAAAGAACAAAACAATAATAAAATGGTAAAAATAAAACCTCCAACCATATACTTGAGACACCAAGCACACACATTTTGCAACACACAAAAATAACAACTAATTTAATTTCATATACATTCTCTATTTACCTCGATACCATTAGAAATAAAAACATACGATAAAGATTTTACCACTTACGTATAATATCTCTATTTTATTCGACATAGAGTCGAAAATAAAAAACAATAAAATTAATGACAACCTAGCTAATTTGTTTTCTTTAATTACTCAAAGATAATAAATTTCATATCCACTCAACTTAATCATGTTCCACAAATAATAGTTACTTATTCATTTTCTTATTCATCTTTGCACAATTTACTGCATATATATCATTTTATACAAATCTATAATCATAAAATATTTTTTTTTATCTTTTCTTGAACGAACTGAACAACCACACCTAAATCTATACAATCATAAAATGATTCACACCAATTAACATTTATATATAAAATTATTTATAACAAATTAAATTAAATTTTATTAGAAATAACTTTATAAAAAAAAATATATTAAATACAATATATATATATATATATATATATAATATTAAAAATTAAAAAGTTAAAATTAAAAAAAACATTATAAAACACCATCGCCAGCCGCAGTACAGCCGACGGACTGCACACAACAGTCTGACGGCTGTTGTACGCAGCAGTCCATCTGGACTGATGTGTCAGACTGCGGTCGAAGGGGAAAGGGGGTGGGTACGGCCCAACCCCCCCCCCCCCGAATTCCCATAAAACTTTTAAATAAAACAAACATTTTGATTTCATCAACATTTTAAATCTTTTTTTTTTCATTTAATTTAATTTTATTTTTAAAACACGGAAAACGAAAATAAGATTCATTCGCCCGGCGGTACAGAACATGGATTTCAAAATCCCAATTTAAAGAATTTTTTTAAAAACAAAACAAAATGATTTTAATAAAAGAGACAAAGATATATATATATGTATATATACGAAATCTCACTATATATATATATTTACTATATAAATATTTTTAAATGAATATACATAAATATATAGATAAGCTTATACAATCATAGATAATTCATACTTCTGTATAAAATACAGAATATCATTTATTTAAAATACATATTGAAGATAATCAAAAAAATAAAATAAAATTTCAAATTTATTAAAATACAAGGATTGATCTTTTCCATAGTAAAATAACAGAAGAAATTAAGCGTTATTCATAGGAAATTAGAGTTTCTTTCAGTTTGTTTGCAAAGTCTTATTTCCAGTTTTAACAAGAATGTTCCTTTCAATGGAGGCCTATCTATTTATTCATTTTCTAATCTTAATGAAATCATTTTAATCTAAATCACAGAAGATTTTCTTTTTCAACCAAAGACTGATTTTAATACACATCTTTATTCCATTTACAGGTTTAAAATTATGAAGAGAAAAGAGTGGAACCTGGGGTCCTGCGCTCTCAAGAATCTGATGAAGCTGATTTTTGACGGCCTCGAAGATATCCTTGTTCGTGCTTCAAAATATCCTTTATAGAATTTTGCCCTCGAACTCGAATCCAATTCTTTATTCAGAAAAACTCTCCAAGACAACACCAGTAACAGATTGATAATCCCTTTTTTTTAAAAAAAACTCTTCTCAAAATATAGAACAAAATTTGAAAAATCTTTTCTAAGATTCAAAATTACATAGTCAATATCCTGTGCAACCTCTGTAACCATAATCCTCTGTCTGTGAAAACTTACATAACTTCTTAATTAAATAAAAGATAATATCCCTTTCTTCTCAAAAACTCTAAAAATCAAAAATAAAAGAAAATCATTCTTTAAAAGCAAGCTTTTTAATTAGATTTGAATTCTCATTTGTCCTCACAATCTTTTCATTCTTTTATTTGTTTTATTGTTTTAATTTCTATTTTTACCACTTTCTTGCACAACACATCATCTATTTAATTTAAATAATTTATTCTAATAATTATGCTCAACCAGATAATTTGATTACAATAATTAAAACACATTTAATATTTAATTGAAACACATGACTTTATAAAAATTAAATAAAACATTTATATATTTTCATACAAATAAATCAACATTAAAATACATAATTATTATCCACATTTAATTAACTAATTCACAACTTATAAAATATCAACATCAATTAAATAATCATAACTTATAAAATACCACATTAATCAAAATACGGCAACACACAAAACACAAGCCACAAATGATGACAATTACACAAAATAAACAATACCAAACAAACGAGACGATCTAACATCATGGGACAGGAGGACATCATCATCACCTCTGTTTCAACATTTAACCGTTGGGCTATAGGTGCTCGCCCTGTCCTGCCGAAGCAGGTGGAATCGAGACTTGTACCTGCAAATCTTGCATACAAACGAAGTTGTGTACATGTGCATATATATATAACATCAGAGCATTAAATCAAAATACTACATTTTGAGAAGGAATCACAACATAGCAGGGCACTCGTGAACGAGTGATGCCATATTGTCCTTCATCACACCTATTCTAACAATTATAATATAACCAATAAATCAACATTTCTAACTAACAATCATCTCATAACATATCTAATTAAATCACTGCATCATATCATAATTATGAAAATGAACTAACATCTAACCAACCACAATGTCATATGAAGTAATCAAATCCTCAAGTGTATAAACATAATCACCAATAGTCTACTAATGGAATAACATCATCAAATGTCTAACTATCCAACTCACACAATAACAATACCATCATAGTCTCCAGTAGCAAACAAACGCATTAAAAAAAATACTAAATCCTACCAGTAAGAGGAGGGGTATTACATCCTCCCCCTCATAAAATCGGCTTACTCCTGGAAGTCGGTAAACAAAAAGGAAATAAGATTCCCTAACACGGGAGGCATCCACCCACACCAAGACGGTGAACTAATCACCAATAGAGAATAGAATCAAGCTCACACATAAGAGTAAGAAATAATAATACAAGTATTAGTAACATGGGGGTATTACATCCTCCCCCCCAAGGATATGGCTTACTCCAAGAAGCCATTAAATAGATAAGAGTAAGCACATAACAAACATGCAGAGATCACGCCAAAAACCACACACATAACTCACATCACTGGAAACCACATCACACAATGACACAAGGGTTCATAGTGCATCCCTGATAGGAAGGATATTGGTGCATTGCGCACTACACTGAGGGTCCTATCCTTTCCCATCAGTTTCCTGCACCATTGCCCTAAGACCGGCTAACAGAAGAAACTTAGGTTCACAACAAACACAAAAAATAATAATCAAACTCTATACTCTAGGGACTAAACACAAGGTTACATAGTGAGCACGCATAGTGCCCAGTGTATGAACCTAGGCTCTAATACCAAATTGTAACGCCCGTCGTGCAAACCCCAGAGAACACACACAATGCAAATATTTTTTTTTAAAACAATAGAATTAAACATACACTATCATTAAACCATAACCACATAGCATAACACATAGCATTAATACACTTGGTTCTCTGGGGCACGCGAGGTTACATCGCAACACTAAACACAAATAAAAATAAATATTACAACATAACCATTAACTTTACAATAACCATAAACAAAGATACATCCCATAACCATGATGCAAGCATAATAAACATCGCATAATTACATCCATGATAAACCTCTTAAAAGAGTTACATATGAGCCTAACTATTACATCATTGATATAATATTACATTACAATTTTCTTTGATCACTGAATTACATAGAATTTCCCAACATAGGGATTGATACAAGTATAATGAAATATGAAGTACAACTGATCACTGGTACAACTCCACTACAGAATGCTGAGAAGACAAGGCGTTGATGGGGAACCCAACGGGTGCGGAGCACGTTCCACCCAACCATGTGAATTACAAGTAACTCACCCCCCGTGCTTAGAGGTGATGAGGAAGTGAACCCGACCATGAATTTCAAACCGACTCAACAACAACATGATACTAAACAAGTACAACTCAAGCATGTAATGCACAACCATAAACGTTTTCAATCACATAACAGGTTAAAACCAAGAACTCATCACAATAACTTGAAGTACTACCAATTAACAATCATGAACCACATTCACAAGAACTCAAAAAGCATCATAAGGAGATAACATCCAGAAGAACCAAACCAACACCCAAAATACATTTCCATATAAATCAGAACCAATAAAAAGAATACGATTCCATAATAACTTTGAATCAACCATTCAATACACCATTCCATAAGCAACAAGAAACAAGTCAGACGGGTGTCAAGTAGGGAGGGTCATCACATAACTCTCATGGGATCCCCTGGATTTTCCTCCAACTGAGGCGCCGGCACCCACCTATGGATTCCCTAGCCCTAAAATCATAACAACATAAAAATAACAATATCCAGAGGCGACAAGAAACAAGAAGAAGGATGTCCAGTGGAGAGTGTCATCGCATGGTTTCACATGGATTCTCCAGACAACTTATCGCAAGGTGCCGCCTCCATCTCTACATGGATTCTCCAGACAACCAAGTTAAGGTGTCGCTTCCATCTATGGTTCTCCTGACAGCCTATCTCAAGGCGCCGCTCCATAGGGTTACTCATGCGGAGTCGTTAACCTTTCGTGATGACAAGGCAACGACCTTGCCAACCACGGCCTTCTCGGTCCCCTTTAGTCTATGCTAGCACTAACAGGTGGATGAGGCTTCATCATTATCTTGTTAATGTTTTACTACCCATCCCCCTAAATTCTATTTTTAGGTTATCACTTGTTTAACTACTCTTACGTGGGTTCCCCTGGCACTTCCTCTTACCCGAGGCGCCGGTGCCCACGAAGAGCCACTCTCCCTATGACCCTTAACATAATCAACACTAGGCAAGGGTTGAACTAAAGCAATTAACTCGAAACCAAGCCACGCGAGGCATTACCCATCTCACGATAGTTCATAAACATAACTCAGCAAATCTGTTCAACCCTTCCAAGTAGAATACCAATAGGTTTCAACTCCAAAAGTATAACCAAAACAAGGATAACCTTTAAAGCATAAAACTCAACACAAGAACATGCGAGGCAAATCCATCTCGCGATAAACCGTAATCACAATGACTACAACCATTCCAAATAATAAAACTCAAAATCATGTAATAATCTAATCACAAAATACAAGTATCAACATCAAACGATATAAAACCTGCCTTTGGAAAAGACCAAGTTTAACAATAACTAAAATTGAACTCACTATTACAACTGGGTTCCCACATCCAAAATAAAAGAACAAAACAATAATAAAATGGTAAAAATAAAACCTCCAACCATATACTTGAGACACCAAGCACACACGTTTTGCAACATAGAAAAATAACAACTAATTTAATTTCATATACATTCTCTATTTACCTCGATACCATTAGAAATAAAAACATACGATTACGATTTTACCACTTACGTATAATATCTCTATTTTATTCGACATAGAGTCGAAAATAAAGAACAATAAAATTAATGACAACCTAGCTAATTTGTTTTCTTTAATTACTCAAAGATAATAAATTTCATATCCACTCAACTTAATCATGATCCACAAATAATAGTTACTTATTCATTTTCTTATTCATCTTTGCACAATTTACTGCATATATATAATTTTATACAAATCTATAATCATAAAATATTTTTTTTTAATCTTTTCTTGACTGAACTGAACAACCACACCTAAATCTATACAATCATAAAATGATTCACACTAATTAACATTTATATATAAAATTATTTATAACAAATTAAATTAAATTTTATTAGAAATAACTTTATATAAAAAAAAGTAATATTAAATACAATAAATATATATATATATATTTATTTATATATATATAATATTAAAAATTAAAAAGTTAAAATTAAAAAAAAAAACATTTTAAAACACCATCGCTAGCTGCAGTACAACTAGCGGACTACACACAACAGTCCAACGGCTGCTGTACGCAGCAGTCCGTAAGGACTACTGCGCACAACAGTCCATCCGAACTGCTGTGTCAGCACTGCGGTCGAAGGGGAAAGGGGATGGGTACAGCCCAACCGACCCCCCCCCCAAATTCCCATAAAACTTTTAAATAAAGCAAACATTTCAATTTCATCAACATTTTAAATCTTTTTTTTATATATTTCATTTTATTTATTTATTTTTTTTAAACATGGAAAACGAAAATAAGATTCATTCCCCCAGCGGTACAGAACATGGATTTCAAAATCCCAATTTAAAGAATTTTTTTTAAAACAAAACAAAATGATTTTAATAAAAGAGACAAAGATATATATATATGTATATATATATATATATGTATATATACGAAATCTCACTATATATGTATATTTACTATATAAATATTTATAAATGAATATACATAAATATATAGATAAGCTTATACAATCATAGATAATTCATACTTCTGTATAAAATACAGAATATCATTTATTTAAAATACATATTGAAGATAATCACAAAAATAAAATAAAATTTCAAATTTATTAAAATACAAGGATTGATCTTTTCCATAGTAAAATAACAGAAGAAATTAAGCGTTATTCATACGGAATTAGAGTTTCTTTCAGTTTGTTTGCAAAGTCTTATTTCCAGTTTTAACAAGAATGTTCCTTTCAATGGAGGCCTATCTATTTATTCATTTTCTAACCTTGATGAAATCATTTTAATCTAAATCACAGAAGATTTTCTTTTTCAACCAAAGACTGATTTTAATACACATCTTTATTCCATTTACAGGGTTAAAATTATTAAGAGAAAAGAGTGGAACCTAGGGTCCTGCGCTCTCAAGAATCTGATGAAGCTGATTTCTGACGGCCTCGAAGAGCTCCTTGTTCGTGCTTCAAAATCTCCTTTACAGACTTTTGCCCTCGAACTCGAATCCAATTCTTTATTCAGAAAAACTCTCCAAGACAACACCAATAACAGATTGATAATCCCTTCTTTTTTTTTTAAACTCTTCTCAAAATATAGAACAAAATTTGAAAAATCTTTTCTAAGATTCAAAATTACATAGTCAATATCTTGTGCAACCTCTGTGACCATAATCCT
>VDFB02193867.1:146156044-146305756 GCA_007258455.2 Sequoia sempervirens | reverse complement strand
GATTCCAAATAATAAAACTCAAAATCATGTAATAATCTAATCACAAAATACAAGTATCAACATCAAAGGATATAAAACCTGCCTTTGGAAAAGACCAAGTTTAACAATAACTAAAATTGAACTCACTATTACAACCGGGTTCCCACATCCAAAATAAAAGAACAAAACAATAATAAAATGGTAAAAATAAAACCTCCAACCATATACTTGAGACACCAAGCACACACATTTTGCAACACACAAAAATAACAACTAATTTAATTTCATATACATTCTCTATTTACCTCGATACCATTAGAAATAAAAACATACGATAAAGATTTTACCACTTACGTATAATATCTCTATTTTATTCGACATAGAGTCGAAAATAAAAAACAATAAAATTAATGACAACCTAGCTAATTTGTTTTCTTTAATTACTCAAAGATAATAAATTTCATATCCACTCAACTTAATCATGTTCCACAAATAATAGTTACTTATTCATTTTCTTATTCATCTTTGCACAATTTACTGCATATATATCATTTTATACAAATCTATAATCATAAAATATTTTTTTTTATCTTTTCTTGAACGAACTGAACAACCACACCTAAATCTATACAATCATAAAATGATTCACACCAATTAACATTTATATATAAAATTATTTATAACAAATTAAATTAAATTTTATTAGAAATAACTTTATAAAAAAAAATATATTAAATACAATATATATATATATATATATATATAATATTAAAAATTAAAAAGTTAAAATTAAAAAAAACATTATAAAACACCATCGCCAGCCGCAGTACAGCCGACGGACTGCACACAACAGTCTGACGGCTGTTGTACGCAGCAGTCCATCTGGACTGATGTGTCAGCACTGCGGTCGAAGGGGAAAGGGGGTGGGTACGGCCCAGCCGACCCCCCCCCCCCCGAATTCCCATAAAACTTTTAAATAAAACAAACATTTTGATTTCATCAACATTTTAAATCTTTTTTTTTTTCATTTAATTTAATTTTATTTTTAAAACACGGAAAACGAAAATAAGATTCATTCGCCCGGCGGTACAGAACATGGATTTCAAAATCCCAATTTAAAGAATTTTTTTAAAAACAAAACAAAATGATTTTAATAAAAGAGACAAAGATATATATATATGTATATATACGAAATCTCACTATATATATATATTTACTATATAAATATTTTTAAATGAATATACATAAATATATAGATAAGCTTATACAATCATAGATAATTCATACTTCTGTATAAAATACAGAATATCATTTATTTAAAATACATATTGAAGATAATCAAAAAAATAAAATAAAATTTCAAATTTATTAAAATACAAGGATTGATCTTTTCCATAGTAAAATAACAGAAGAAATTAAGCGTTATTCATAGGAAATTAGAGTTTCTTTCAGTTTGTTTGCAAAGTCTTATTTCCAGTTTTAACAAGAATGTTCCTTTCAATGGAGGCCTATCTATTTATTCATTTTCTAATCTTAATGAAATCATTTTAATCTAAATCACAGAAGATTTTCTTTTTCAACCAAAGACTGATTTTAATACACATCTTTATTCCATTTACAGGTTTAAAATTATGAAGAGAAAAGAGTGGAACCTGGGGTCCTGCGCTCTCAAGAATCTGATGAAGCTGATTTTTGACGGCCTCGAAGATATCCTTGTTCGTGCTTCAAAATATCCTTTATAGAATTTTGCCCTCGAACTCGAATCCAATTCTTTATTCAGAAAAACTCTCCAAGACAACACCAGTAACAGATTGATAATCCCTTTTTTTTAAAAAAAACTCTTCTCAAAATATAGAACAAAATTTGAAAAATCTTTTCTAAGATTCAAAATTACATAGTCAATATCCTGTGCAACCTCTGTAACCATAATCCTCTGTCTGTGAAAACTTACATAACTTCTTAATTAAATAAAAGATAATATCCCTTTCTTCTCAAAAACTCTAAAAATCAAAAATAAAAGAAAATCATTCTTTAAAAGCAAGCTTTTTAATTAGATTTGAATTCTCATTTGTCCTCACAATCTTTTCATTCTTTTATTTGTTTTATTGTTTTAATTTCTATTTTTACCACTTTCTTGCACAACACATCATCTATTTAATTTAAATAATTTATTCTAATAATTATGCTCAACCAGATAATTTGATTACAATAATTAAAACACATTTAATATTTAATTGAAACACATGACTTTATAAAAATTAAATAAAACATTTATATATTTTCATACAAATAAATCAACATTAAAATACATAATTATTATCCACATTTAATTAACTAATTCACAACTTATAAAATATCAACATCAATTAAATAATCATAACTTATAAAATACCACATTAATCAAAATACGGCAACACACAAAACACAAGCCACAAATGATGACAATTACACAAAATAAACAATACCAAACAAACGAGACGATCTAACATCATGGGACAGGAGGACATCATCATCACCTCTGTTTCAACATTTAACCGTTGGGCTATAGGTGCTCGCCCTGTCCTGCCGAAGCAGGTGGAATCGAGACTTGTACCTGCAAATCTTGCATACAAACGAAGTTGTGTACATGTGCATATATATATAACATCAGAGCATTAAATCAAAATACTACATTTTGAGAAGGAATCACAACATAGCAGGGCACTCGTGAACGAGTGATGCCATATTGTCCTTCATCACACCTATTCTAACAATTATAATATAACCAATAAATCAACATTTCTAACTAACAATCATCTCATAACATATCTAATTAAATCACTGCATCATATCATAATTATGAAAATGAACTAACATCTAACCAACCACAATGTCATATGAAGTAATCAAATCCTCAAGTGTATAAACATAATCACCAATAGTCTACTAATGGAATAACATCATCAAATGTCTAACTATCCAACTCACACAATAACAATACCATCATAGTCTCCAGTAGCAAACAAACGCATTAAAAAAAATACTAAATCCTACCAGTAAGAGGAGGGGTATTACATCCTCCCCCTCATAAAATCGGCTTACTCCTGGAAGTCGGTAAACAAAAAGGAAATAAGATTCCCTAACACGGGAGGCATCCACCCACACCAAGACGGTGAACTAATCACCAATAGAGAATAGAATCAAGCTCACACATAAGAGTAAGAAATAATAATACAAGTATTAGTAACATGGGGGTATTACATCCTCCCCCCCAAGGATATGGCTTACTCCAAGAAGCCATTAAATAGATAAGAGTAAGCACATAACAAACATGCAGAGATCACGCCAAAAACCACACACATAACTCACATCACTGGAAACCACATCACACAATGACACAAGGGTTCATAGTGCATCCCTGATAGGAAGGATATTGGTGCATTGCGCACTACACTGAGGGTCCTATCCTTTCCCATCAGTTTCCTGCACCATTGCCCTAAGACCGGCTAACAGAAGAAACTTAGGTTCACAACAAACACAAAAAATAATAATCAAACTCTATACTCTAGGGACTAAACACAAGGTTACATAGTGAGCACGCATAGTGCCCAGTGTATGAACCTAGGCTCTAATACCAAATTGTAACGCCCGTCGTGCAAACCCCAGAGAACACACACAATGCAAATATTTTTTTTTAAAACAATAGAATTAAACATACACTATCATTAAACCATAACCACATAGCATAACACATAGCATTAATACACTTGGTTCTCTGGGGCACGCGAGGTTACATCGCAACACTAAACACAAATAAAAATAAATATTACAACATAACCATTAACTTTACAATAACCATAAACAAAGATACATCCCATAACCATGATGCAAGCATAATAAACATCGCATAATTACATCCATGATAAACCTCTTAAAAGAGTTACATATGAGCCTAACTATTACATCATTGATATAATATTACATTACAATTTTCTTTGATCACTGAATTACATAGAATTTCCCAACATAGGGATTGATACAAGTATAATGAAATATGAAGTACAACTGATCACTGGTACAACTCCACTACAGAATGCTGAGAAGACAAGGCGTTGATGGGGAACCCAACGGGTGCGGAGCACGTTCCACCCAACCATGTGAATTACAAGTAACTCACCCCCCGTGCTTAGAGGTGATGAGGAAGTGAACCCGACCATGAATTTCAAACCGACTCAACAACAACATGATACTAAACAAGTACAACTCAAGCATGTAATGCACAACCATAAACGTTTTCAATCACATAACAGGTTAAAACCAAGAACTCATCACAATAACTTGAAGTACTACCAATTAACAATCATGAACCACATTCACAAGAACTCAAAAAGCATCATAAGGAGATAACATCCAGAAGAACCAAACCAACACCCAAAATACATTTCCATATAAATCAGAACCAATAAAAAGAATACGATTCCATAATAACTTTGAATCAACCATTCAATACACCATTCCATAAGCAACAAGAAACAAGTCAGACGGGTGTCAAGTAGGGAGGGTCATCACATAACTCTCATGGGATCCCCTGGATTTTCCTCCAACTGAGGCGCCGGCACCCACCTATGGATTCCCTAGCCCTAAAATCATAACAACATAAAAATAACAATATCCAGAGGCGACAAGAAACAAGAAGAAGGATGTCCAGTGGAGAGTGTCATCGCATGGTTTCACATGGATTCTCCAGACAACTTATCGCAAGGTGCCGCCTCCATCTCTACATGGATTCTCCAGACAACCAAGTTAAGGTGTCGCTTCCATCTATGGTTCTCCTGACAGCCTATCTCAAGGCGCCGCTCCATAGGGTTACTCATGCGGAGTCGTTAACCTTTCGTGATGACAAGGCAACGACCTTGCCAACCACGGCCTTCTCGGTCCCCTTTAGTCTATGCTAGCACTAACAGGTGGATGAGGCTTCATCATTATCTTGTTAATGTTTTACTACCCATCCCCCTAAATTCTATTTTTAGGTTATCACTTGTTTAACTACTCTTACGTGGGTTCCCCTGGCACTTCCTCTTACCCGAGGTGTCGGCGCCCACGAAGAGCCACTCTCCCTATGACCCTTAACATAATCAACACTAGGCAAGGGTTGAACTAAAGCAATTAACTCGAAACCAAGCCACGCGAGGCATTACCGATCTCACGATAGTTCATAAACATAACTCAGCAAATCTGTTCAACCCTTCCAAGCAGAATACCAATAGGTTTCAACTCCAAAAGTATAACCAAAACAAGGATAACCTTTAAAGAATAAAACTCAACACAAGAACATGCGAGGAAAATCCATCTCGCGATAAACCATAATCACAATGACTACAACCATTCCAAATAATAAAACTCAAAATCATGTAATAATCTAATCACAAAATACAAGTATCAACATCAAAGGATATAAAACCTGCCTTTGGAAAAGACCAAGTTTAACAATAACTAAAATTGAACTCACTATTACAACCGGGTTCCCACATCCAAAATAAAAGAACAAAACAATAATAAAATGGTAAAAATAAAACCTCCAACCATATACTTGAGACACCAAGCACACACGTTTTGCAACACACAAAAATAACAACTAATTTAATTTCATATACATTCTCTATTTACCTTGATACCATTAGAAATAAAAACATACGATAACGATTTTACCACTTACGTATAATATCTCTATTTTATTCGACATATAGTCAAAAATAAAAAACAATAAAACTAATGACAACCTAGCTAATTTGTTTTCTTTAGTTACTCAAAGATAATAAATTTCATATCCACTCAACTTAATCATGTTCCACAAATAATAGTTACTTATTCATTTTATTATTCATCTTTGCACAATTTACTGCATATATATCATTTTATACAAATCTATAATCATAAAATATTTTTTTTATCTTTTCTTGACCGAACTGAACAACCACACCTAAATCTATACAATCATAAAACGATTCACACCAATTAATATTTATATATAAAATTATTTATAACAAATTAAATTAAATTTTATTAGAAATAACTTTATTAAAAAATAATAATATTAAATACAATATATATATATATATAATATTAAAAATTAAAAAGTTAAAATTAAAAAAAAAACATTTTAAAACACCATCGCCAGTTGCAGTATACCGGCGGACTGACACACCACCTGTCGCTGCTATACGCAGTAGTCCGTAAGGACTGCTGTGTCAGCACTGTGGAAAGAGGGGTGGTAACCCAGAATTCCCATAAAACTTTTAAATAAAACAAACATTTCAATTTCATCAACATTTTAAATCTTTTTTTTTCATTTAATTTTATTTTATTTTTAAAACACGGAAAACGAAAATAAGATTCATTCACCCGGCGGTACAGAACATGGATTTCAAAATCCCAATTTAAAGATTTTTTTAAAAAACAAAACAAAACGATTTTAATAAAAAAGACAAAGATATATATATATGTATATATACGAAATCTCACTATATATATATATATATATATATATTTACTATATAAATATTTTTAAATGAATATACATAAATATATAGATAAGCTTATACAATCATAGATAATTCATACTTCTGTATAAAATACAGAATGTCGTTTATTTAAAATACATATTGAAGATAATCACAAAAATAAAATAAAATTTCAAATTTATTAAAATACAAGGATTGATCTTTTCCATAGTAAAATAATAGAAGAAATTAAGCGTTATTCATACGGAATTAGAGTTTCTTTCAGTTTGTTTGCAAAATCTTATTTCCAGTTTTAACAAGAATGTTCCTTTCAATGGAGGCCTATCTATTTATTCATTTTCTAACCTTAATGAAATCATTTTAATCTAAATCACAGAAGATTTTCTTTTTCAACCAAAGACTAATTTTAATACACATCTTTATTCCATTTACAGGTTTAAAATTATTAAGAGAAAAGAGTGGAACCTGGGGTCCTGCGCTCTCAAGAATCTGATGAAGCTGATTTCTGACGGCCTCGAAGAGCTCCTTGTTCGTGCTTCAAAATCTCCTTTACAGACTTTTTCCCTCGAACTCAAATCCAATTCTTTATTCAGAAAAACTCTCCAAGACAACACCAGTAACAGATTGATAATCCCTTTTTTTTTTTTAAACTCTTCTCAAAATATAGAACAAAATTTGAAAAATCTTTTCTAAGATTCAAAATTGCATAGTCAATATCTTGTGCAACCTCTGTGACCATAATCCTCTGTCTGTGAAAACTTACATAACTTCTTAATTAAATAAAAGATAATATCCCTCTCTTCTCAAAAACTCTAAAAATCAAAAATAAAAGAAAAGCATTCTTTAAAAGCAAACTTTTTAATTAGATTTGAATTCTCATTTGTCCTCACAATCTTTTCATTCTTTTATTTGTTTTATTGTTTTAATTTCTATTTTTACCACTTTCTTGCACAACACATCATCTATTTAATTTAAATAATTTATTTTAATAATTATGCTCAACCAGATAATTTGATTACAATAATTAAAACACATTTAATATTTAATTATCATTTAATTGAAACACATGACTTTATAAAAAATAAATAAAACATTTAAATATTTTCATACAAATAAATCAACATTAAAATACACAATATTATCCACATTTAATTAACTGATTCACAACTTATAAAATATCAACATCAATTAAATAATCATAACTTATAAAATACCACATTAATCAAAATACGGCAACACACAAAACACAAGCCACAAATGATGACAATTACACAAAATAAACAATACCAAACAAACGAGACGATCTAACATCATGGGATGGGAGGACTTCATCGTCACCTCTGTTTCAACATTTAACTGTTGGGCTATAGGTGCTCACCCTGTCCTACCGAAGCAGGTGGAATCGAGACTTGTACCTGCAAATCCTGCATACAAACGAAGTTGTGTACATGTGCATATATATATAACATCAGAGCATTAAATCAAAATACTAATTGTGAGAAGGAATCACAACATAGCAGGGCACTCGCGAATGAGTGATGCCATATTGTCCTTCATCACACCTATTCTAACAATTATAATATAACCAATAAATCAACATTTCTAACTAACAATCATCTCATAACATATCTAATTAAACCACTGCATCATATCATAATTATGAAAATGAACTAACATCTAACCAACCACAATGTCATATGAAGTAATCAAATCCTCAAGTGTATAAACATAATCACCAACAGTCTACTAATGGAATAACAACATCATCAAATGTCTAACTATCCAACTCACACAATAACAATACCATCATGGTCACCAGTAGCAAACAAATGCATTAAAAAAAATACTAAATCCTACCAGTAAGAGGAGGGGTATTACATGTTGCATAACTTTCATTTTGTTTATCATGAGCCCAATCGATTAACTCCAAAACATTTGGGTGGGTAGGTTTATGCTAGGAAAGGTCTTATTTCTCACCCTAGTATTTCAGATCATTCCAAGCTATATTGTACAAACACTTTCTTTTAAGAGCCCTAAATGACAAAAAGTGGCAAACTTTGACAATATTTTATATGGAAAATTTGGCACTTATAAATATTTTTTCTAAATTTATAGGGTCACTTAGGTTCCCTCTACAATCATCTCTCTCCATTTTTCATATCTCCAATCCATTTGGCCATGGTGACAACTTTTCACACATTGAGAAAATGTCAAATGGATTTGAAAACTTGTAATGTTGCATAACTTTCATCCCACTCATCATGCGGTCATGCTAATAATGCCAACACATCCAAGTGGGTGGTTTTATTCCTATGAAAGGTCTTGTTTTTCATCCCATCATCCTAGATAGTTACAGGCTACATTGTACCAATGTTTTCTCTTAAGAGCCATTAATGCAAAAAAGAGGCAAACTTTGACGAATTGTTTCTCAGAAATCGTGGCACTTAAAAATGTTTTATCTGAAGGTATAGGGTTTCATAGGGTCCCTTTACAGTAATCTCTCTTGATATTTCATATCTCCAATCCATTTGGTCATGGTGACAACTTTTCACATGTTGAAAAAAACATCAAATGCACTCAATGAAAAGTTGCAATGTTGCATAACATTTGTTCCACTCATCGTGCAGCCAAATCGATAGTGTGAACATTTTTAGGTGGGTGGTTTTGTGCAGGGAAAGGTCATGTTTTACACCCCAGCATGCCAAATAGTTCTAGGTTACATTGTACTAACACTTTCTCTTAAGAACCATAAATGCTAAAAAGTGGCAAACTTAGACGAGTTATTTCTCAAAAAAAATGGCACTTAAAAATGTTATGTCTAGTGAGGATTTCTTTTCACTAGGTGAGTTCCCAAGACAAGGATGAGAAACAAACTAGGTCTACTAGGTGTGTACCCATAACGAGGTGAAAAAAAATTGAGAAACACATAAGGTCTACTAAGTATGTACCCATAACAACCATACCAAGAGTTATACTCCTTGATAACTTTGATAAGGTGCCACAAAATGATCAAGATGTTATGTCAATGCTACATAAAGTTCAACACCTGTGAAAAATTGAAGAAAAAATTCCAAGGTTTAACATCTTGAGGGATTAATACAACAAGGTTTAACATCATGAGAGATGAACAAAGAAAAGATAAAACCTCGAAGGATGGTGTAATAGCACCACTCCAAAAGGTTCTTAAACAACAGAGAGGAATTGCTCAATACATGAAGGTCACACCTTAGGGAACAACGCACATGACATCACCACCAAGAGAGGACTAGTTGAGGACTAGAAAATCACACATTAGGGAAAACTAGTCATAATTTTACCACCAAGGAGAATATCATATGCCAAGAAAGGTCACACTCTTATGGGAAATCAAGCCTAATATCACCACAAAGGAGACATGTCACATGGATTCATATGGCCACACTTTGGTTGACAAGGTCACACTTCCTAGGAGATGTATCCTATCATCACTAAGAAGGGACCATTTCCTATGCAAGCAATGAGTGAGGGACTATATACCCCCCTTTAAATGTCAACATACTTGCTATTTTGGTATTTTAAGGAGAAAGAGGGGAAGAAGACATCCGTGAAAAGAATGCACGCCTCCCCAAAGGGTATGTGTGGGATCATCATGGAAAACATAGGCCCTTAAGTGGCAAAAGATTCAAAAAAATTAGAGTTAGGAAACTTGATGTAAAAAATTGAATAATTTATCTATATTATTTCAAAAATATGTAAGAATAGAATCTATAGAAAATTAAATGTAGTTTCTAAACTACTAGGCTTGTTTAAAAAAGAAAAAATCTATTTGGTAAAAATTTGAAATTTCAATGCAGTGGCACTTAAATTTCAAGGAAAAAATAAGAAGTAGGTGTCTATCTAACCACCCTAACCACAATAAAATGATAATATTTTCTTATAATATTTTAGATAGAACTAGAGGACTCATGCCCTGATGTGATGCATATTTTTTTGTAATTTTTTTCCAAGTAAATAATTAATTATGAATTTTTTATTACAACTTTTTAAAAAATATAAAAACTCATATGTCTAACCACCTTTTAACTTGGTCAAAACTTTATGAAATTCATTTTTTCTTGTTTTAATCCTAGAGGATGTGAAGTATAGAATGTGACACATGTTTTGGATTCAAAAAATGTGATACCATTTGAAAGCTATAGATGTTCTTCAATCAGCCTATCAATCAGGACATTAGTCGTAATTTGAATAAAAAATGAATAATAATTACTTATTAAATTCAAACTAAAGCATAATTTATATTAGTGGAAAGCTAAGAATCTCCTTAAAAACCCCTTTTCGTTTCATCAATTTTGGGTAAAAAAATAGTCATCAACCACATACCCATCATATTGCCACTTTTTGACCCATCATGATCCTGCACATACCCCAAAACAAGTTATCCTTGCCCCCCAAACATAGAGACAAGGGAAACCATACCAATGACCATCATGTTTCTTCCATGAAAAATAAGGTTGCACTTAAGATTCTACCACCATGAATGTAAATGAGAAAGACACATAAAGCTACAAATGCCACATAGTGATGAGCAGCATGATAGGATGAAGATCATTATTGACTAGAGGAATTAGGTGCATTAACACAAGGAAGGGCATCATAATCCTTAAGATGTATTTTATTACTCAAGGCCTTACATTCATTAGTAGAATGATCATGCCCTCAATGGTAAATGCACAAAATAATTTTTTTTTTGTAGAATTTTTTCCTACACTGTTAGAGGAAGATCAATCAGGCGGGCTTTGAGAAGCCTCAAAAAAATATTCTCTTGATCCATAGTAGGGGACATTTTTTTCTCTTGTGAAGAAAATGTTTTTTTCATATCACAAGATTTCATACACACACAAAACTCTTTAGGTTTAGATTGTGAGATTTTGTACACTCCCATAAAGGAGGGTGTAAAATATAATGAACCCAAATCATCGCTAAAACATGTATTTGAAGATGAAGAAACATAATGACCATTATTTATATTTATCTTAGGATTTTTTGCATGGTGACATTTACATTAAGCAAAGGTTTCTTCAATGCTTTCATTTCTTTTGAAGGAAAATAACCAAGAGATCTCTTGTTGTTACTTGTGTGCTAGGCTCAATGGGGACATGGATACCTTGTTCTTTTATACCACATCCTTTTCCATTATAGCCAAATTGTTTCAACAGTTGATAACCTATTCTATAAATGGATTCCATTTTTTTGAAGAAGGTGTCTATTCATGATCATCTTCATCATAAGTGGATGTGTAATTTGTATCTTCCTATTTTCTAGAAGTTGTGGAATCAGATGTTTTTGATGATTCAGGCATAGGTTGCATTGATACCATTGTTGCTTTTTCTCTTTCTTTGATTTTGATTGTATCATCTTGTATTCCCCCGTGAATTTAGGTATAAAATCTAATGATTCCCAATCATCAAATAACTTTGTCATGGATGGAAGACTCTCTTCTTTATCCTCAACTTGTAAAGGTTCTACTTTGTAGTTGGTGTCAATGTTCTAATAGGATCCTTTGTTCCTATTTTAGTTTGTAAACACTATTCAAATTTAGAATCAAATTTTATCATGTAAACCTTATTAAATTGTATATGTACTTCATTGAATGATGAAGCATTGAGGGCACTGCATTTGATTTCATGAATCCATGGTCTACCCAAGAGAAGATTATATGAAAGATCTTGAGGCATGGCATGGATAGGATTTTGTAAAGTAATGAATTTTACTTTGAAAGGTAATTTTATCACACCAAGCGGTTGTTTTCCCACATTGTCAAAACCACAAATAGACAAATCATCTTGCTGAATTTTAGTCTTATATGCCCTAATTCTATCCAATAGGTTCATACTACAAACATTAAGCCCTAAACCACCATCAACAAGGGTAATCCTAATCCCTTGACCTTTTTAATCACAACCAATATCATCAAAGCATCTTTTTATTTTTGTGTTTCTAAATGAGGTAATTCACTTTGATGAAATAATGTACAAATTAGGTAGGTTCATATTCTCAATCAAAGTCGCCACCTCATTTGGTTGTGCACTAGGAGGGATCATAAATTTTTGCAAAGAACTT
The DNA here is from genome assembly GCA_007258455.2 of Sequoia sempervirens. NCBI lineage: Eukaryota > Viridiplantae > Streptophyta > Pinopsida > Cupressales > Cupressaceae > Sequoia > Sequoia sempervirens. The sequence continues at coordinate 146,293,178 of VDFB02193867.1, read as the reverse complement.
TGAAGCATGTCATGGTAAGCAAGTGATGTTTGAATTAAATCCCACAAGTATATCTTAGCAGGAGTGTTACGAAGTTGTTCAACAGGATAAAATTATTTACCACTACATTGTACAATGTTAGGTGTGGGTGGAAGATATGGTTGAGGAAATAGAATGGATGTTGGAGTTTTCTTTTGTTGCACTTATTGTTTATATTGTTATATGTGTGAGCTATAGTATGATAATTTTTTGTTGTGACACATGATTATTAGTAAGTTATTTTGTGAAGTTTATGATAGAACTTGGAAGTTTATGAGGTCCTATAATGAGAGGTGACTTAGGAGGTCCAACAATTAGAGGAATTTTAGGAGGTCCAATAATTAGAGGACTCTTAGGAGGTCCAGAAAGAGTTTTAGGATGTCCAATAATCAAAGGAGATCTAATAGCCAACTGTGTGTGCATAACCTCAAAAAATTTGGCTTCTTGTTGATTATCCTCTATCAAGGGGGAATCTAATGTCACCTTAGCATCTTCCTTTATGAAATCCATAAATGTATCAATGGTTTCATCCTCTTGTCCTACAATTTATTCCCAAGTAGGAGAGGAAGGAGGAGAGAAAAAAACAAGATTCTCATTATGCTCAATGATTGGATCTTCTAACACCAAGAAACCTTCTTCCCAAGTAGGTGAGGTATCGAGAGAAGAATAAACATGATTGTCATGATTTTCAAGGATTGTTTTCTCTTTCACTAGGATAACCTCACACATAGGATAGATAGTGGGAGAGGTATCAATGAAAAAAATAGGAGAGGGGAAATAAACTCATTTTCATATGCTTGTAACAAAAATTCCTTAAAATTCTCAACAAGATTGGACAATAGAATGTGAACTATGATAACACAAGATTTTTGCAATGGGAACATGATGTAAACAAGTGGACTAAAGATCTGAAATGCAACAAATTTTCCCAAATTTGCAACAAATAAAGAAAAATGACACCTCTTTTGCACATACAATATGTTCACTGTTTCAAAATTTTAAAACAGACATTTGCAAGTAGAAACAAAATAAAAGTATAGAGATAGAACACTGTGAAAAGTTTAGAAAGCTAAGAAACTAGCTATGTATGTTTCTATTTATTTATTTTTTAATTTGCAAACAAGTTGTTCAGTGACTATTTTTTCAAATTTGGGTTAGTTTAAGACAAAGTGATGCCCAATGCAAGTGTGCAATAATATTGAATTTTTTTTATAATTTTGAATGCAACTTCTCTAAGATGTAATCATACAAAAATTGACTAATTCTAAGACGCAAAATGATAAAAATGATGATTTGATGCAAATTTGAAACAAACCAATGCAATAATTTTCAATTTAAGACAATGTGATTAAAATGCAAATATGTAACAATAAAGTACAATTTTGAATGCAATTTTCAAATCTAATATGCAATAGTTGATTAATTTGAAGATGCAAAATTTTGAGAATGATGATTTGATGTAATTTTGAAATAGAACTATGCAAATTTTCACTTGTTTTTGACCTAAATGAAAGATGCATTTTAAATGCAATGAAAAAATTTAGATCTAATGAATGTAATTTGAATGTATATATGATCTAAATGACAAAAATAAACCCTAATGCAACCTATGATGCAATATGTGATGCAACTTTTTTGATTTTTTTATGCTTTTATGATGTAAAAAATGAAACCCTAAATGAACATGCGAACTAATGCAATACAAACCTAGATCTAGGATGATTTACTTCAGATTTTAGAAGGTATATATAGTGTTAACATGTTGGGTTCGCCTAAATGAAACTTACAAAAGGGATCCTAGGTCCAAAATGCAAAGAACCTAGGATGTAAGGGGCATTTTTCCAAGTTACATTAAGATGTAGATCAACAAGGTGATTAAATTGACTTACAACCATGAAGGTGAGGCAAGCAGACTTGGATCTACATCTAAATGAAGATGGGAATGGATTGGAAATGATTTGGAATGATTAACCTAATTAGACTATGTGTTCTAATATGTGAATTGTAAGATCCCAACAACTGATAGACTGAAACAATAGTTTGCAGATGGATCCGAAAAGTGTAGAGTGATATGTACCTGCCCAGAAAAGCTTGTTTCAGCCACTGTAGGACATAGTTGCCAAGGGGCATATAAGTCCCTAATAGGGTGTCCTGCTCAACTTTTGGGGTCCTCTTCAACTTTTGGGGTTCTCTGGTGGTAGATCTAAGACTATTATTTCTTCTTGTAAATTTATCGAAACACTATCAGATAATTTTGTAGGTAAGTTTCTATGGCTTGGCAAGATGTATGACAAAAAATGTAACAATAGAAAAATTGTCTTCAATCCTTCCTCAATCCTCTTCAACTCAAGATCAGCACATTCACAGAGAGATAAAATGTTGGGCCATTTTAGGGACTTGCCTCAGTTAAACCCCATGTATGTGTTTCCACTTCCATAATGGCAATGTCAATGATAAATGGATAATTGAAAGGAAGGAATGATGGAAGGGTATCGGTACAAAATTGTGTCACACTTTCAGCTAACTTATCAGCACAAGTGAATTTAAGTACATTTTGAACTAAAAATTATTTTTTGTCAAACATATGACCTTGTAAGATTCATTCTAGCTAAGTTATATATGTCCACAACTTTTCCAACTAAAATTGTTGGCTAAATGCATATTTAGCACAACTTTGAGTCTAGTTTACCAAAAAAATAAAATTATTTGAAAAATTTGATGTTTCAACAACTTCTACTCATGTACAAAATATTTTTAAAAAATATATAAAAATACCTTTTTGTAGATGCATAAGTTTAGCTTTCAAAAATGTATATATTTTAATAGTTTAATTACTATTACTATTTTTCTTTTTCTTTTTAGTAAATGTAGCTTATCAACACAAAACGTAGTTTGATTACATTCACTAGTAGAATTTGGAAAATAAATGACTACGTGACTAAAACTTTTAGTCACGGGACTAAAACTTTTAGTCACGTGACTAACACTAGTAGAATTTGGCAAATAAATGACTAATTTGGTCATTTATAGGTGACTAATTTGGTCATCGGGTAAAATCACAACTAAATGACTAAATAAATGACTAATATCAGACAAATAAAAATTGACTAAATAAATGATTATTACCCCTCTATTCTTTTTTCTTTTGAATTTGATCATAATCCATAGAGCTTAATCCCCCCTCATGGGACCCCTATCTAAGTGAGCCATTTGGCCGCCTAGGTTGCTTGGTTCCAAAAATACCTATTGCGTGGAAGGCATTCCCTCTCGGTGCAGTCTTAAGGCCTTCACATATTTTATAAAAGAAATTAACATTTACATTCTTTAATTTTTATTACTCATTATGTTAATTACTCATTAATGTTTTTAACTATGATTTGAAGCCAGTTTGATTTTCCTGTTGTGTTAGTATGTCAAATGTATCAAAGAGAAATTGTGGTCAATTTCACTAATAAAATATGATTTAAACAATCCAATTGCATTTTGAGGGCTATCTTGTAGACACTTTCATTTCAAAAGGTCAAGTATTTATTTCTAGAAGCAATTGGATTCAATTTAAATGAATTGTAGAAACATAATGTTTGTATTAGTAATTATTTCTAGAATCGATGCTTTAAAATCGTAAGGTCAAATAGTTATTTCTAGAAGCAATTAGATTCAATTTACATGGATTGTAGAAACGTAATGGTTGAGTCTACTGAAAATGAAGATTTTTCCTTTAAAAAAAGAGCATTTTTCCCTAAAAATGAAGATTTCTCCCTAAAATTGAAGATTGATTCACTTCTATCCTTGCTTGCTGATAAACTCAACCATCCTAATAATGCGAAAGAGAAATAACAATGATCGCTTTTGGTATGCGAAAATTTTCTCTTTTAGACTTTATATTGTTAATTACTTTTTAAAAATAGAATTATTTTATAATCTATGAAATCAATTGTGTGTTGATCATTTTTATAGATGTTATCTTTTTATACAATTTTGAACTTTAGTAATTTTAGGAGCACATCATGCTTATCTTAATTTTCACAACCTATATTAAAATGACAATGTAGATAGATGATTTTTTTGCCCCTAAAAATGAAGATTAATTTTTGCATCCCTTCCACACAATAGTTTTTTTTGGTGCATTTTAGCAATAGGTATTTTTGGTGCCTTGGTTGAGTTGTGTATGCATTTGAAGGGAATTCTAGGCAGTTGATTTTTGGCATAAAACATTGTGATTGGACGTTGGAGAGAAGTTTGGAAGTTTAATCAACAATTTAGTGTTTCAGCTCCCACGTTTTAAGCACTACTAGATAAAGAGGGGTTTTAAGACATTAATTTAAGACAATATATTAATTTTGTCTCAAATACATATTTTATGTTTAAATTATATTTTTAATTTTCTAATTGTTTTAAATTAAGACAATAAAAATAATAATTTTTTAAAATAATTTTTTTTATTTCCCTCTCTTAGTTCATTTTCCCTCCCTTATCTGACATGCATTTTCCTCTTCCCTCCCTCATTTGATATTGGCAAAGCTCAACAAGCCTGGATTTGCACCTACCAATTGCTTTAGGTTTGAAGTTTTTCAAGTCTTCTGGACAAATCCATTTTGTGCAAATCTCGCAACCATTGCAGTCCATGAGATCATATATGTTTGTGATTCTATCAAACTCATGTGCTCAATGGTATAATTAATATAGAAATTCATGTTTTTTCTTTTATAGAGGTCTTCAACTTCTAGGAAGTAGAGGACTAAGGAGAGAGTGGTGGTGGTGCGTCAATCTAGTCATGTAGCCAACAACCCTCCTCCAGATTACCATGAAGTAAGTGATGTGATTAGCTTAACTTTGCAATGTAGGAGTTGGGGACAAATGGCTTGCAGTTTATAAGTAGCTCAACATTTTCGGGAGCTATATTTGAGTAGGAATGAGGTATTTAGCTAAAAAGGGGGTAGGTGCTATGTTGATTGGTTACCTTGCAAATAGGGTTTTCAGCATTTGTAGGACTTGTTTGCAAACATAGAACAAGGGCATTGTAGTCTATGTTAGGTGTCTGGTCTCTGTGGCCACTTATGTGCAGAGCCAGGTGTTTTTTGGGCTTTTTCATTGATGTGGGACTCACCAAGAGACTGCGCTTACAGGTTGGGAGATGCCATTTTAAAATGATAGAGCAGGTCTACAGACACTAGAATTTGGGATTAAACTTTCAAGATTTCAATATTTAGCTTTTTGGAAAAATTTCTAAGACTAAGCATTTAATTTCAATCATTTTGCTGTTGGAATCTTAGATACTTTTGTTATCTTCTATTTCCAGGGGCGGCGGATTTATCTCATTGGAGAACCTACTTTTTTTTACCAAGAAATATCCGGTATGCACCCTTGTATTTTCTTCTTTATAGTTTGTGTAATGCATCGGTATTTAATATCATTGCCTTATAGCGTATGACATATATATGCACACCTTTACTTTCTTCTTTATTTTTTCTTCTCAAGAATGTATCAAAATAATGTAATATATTAAACACATTTATGTGATCAAACAAACTAGCTATTATGTGATTTTGTACTGAGATGTATATTTTTATTATTTGAATGTAGAAATCATTCCAAAAGTTACTGCACAAGTAGGAAGGAAAGTGATCTGCATGGGAGTATCCCTTTGTTGTTGTGGGCATCAATATATCATTTATGCTAACACAAATATTGGACTTATGTTCAGGCAAGTTTTTTTTTTTAAATCTATGCTGAGAAAGTAAATATCCATGATGCCTGATTTGTTTCAAATGCTAGCTAACCACTTAATTTTCTGTAGGCATAAAGTTCTTTTGAAGTCTGCTTTATTTTCCATATATAAATTCGGTTATCACAAATATTTATCCTGTATTGTGCCTTCAAAAATTGTCACTACATTTCTTTTATTAACATATACATTATTTGAAATCAAAAGAACATTTAGTGTATACTAAAAATCTAGAAATGGATAGAGGGAGCAGATCATAATCCATTGTTACTGCTTAAGCAGGAAAAGTGAAGGCTTTTTCACCCTCTTCAAAACCTAGCTCTCCTCCTATTCCTTCGTCTGGGGTTTCGTCCACTCTTTTGTCTTTTCCCTATACACCTTTGCCTCCACTTTTAACACACTACCTACTTCCTTTCAATCCACTATTCCTATTTGTGCTCCCACACTATTCCTTTGTTGGCATTTGCACTCCATACCCACCTAGATCCACTGCTCTTACCACAAGCGGGCCCCTTTTGAGGTCCACAAAAGAGAAAATCGAAAGAAGCCTAGATACAGGCTCTGAAGTGGTTAGCTAAGATGGTAAACAAAAAAAAAGAAGAAAAATAGTGGGAACAACATTGGTGAACATCACAACAATCCCTTCCTTGCTCAATGTTTCTCTAGCACAAAGGGAAAAGATCTGAACCATGATAAGGATGAATGATCAAGGAGACATCTTTGCTCAAATATCAGTATCTCCACCAGATGTGTATATTTAGGATGTGCAACTAGTAGATTACACGATCACATAAACTCCCTTGGGTAAAACCACTAGGCAGTCAGATCTTTATCTGCTGGATATAGCAACTTTGGTGAATGAAATAATATAAAAGGATGGAAAGGACAAGGTTGAGTTGAGAGAACATATCAGACAGTTTACTTATTCAGCACTTTGTCAATCCCATTCCAAGCAATTATTCAGTCTCACTAGATTTGAAAGATTCCATCAGTCCACTGTTTTATAAGATTGCATCATATGGTAGAACAATGGAATCTTGAATCAAAAAGTAATTGCTAAGAGAGATGAATTTTTTTGATAACTCTGTGAAGTTGTGTGGTAGATTTGACATCTAGAAGGAGATGATTGAGCAATCAATAAAAGAGATGGAGAAAGGCCATAAAAATGGGTCAAGGATATTCCTAACATGAAATACATGGCTGAAGTGGAATCTAAAGTTTTAATAAGCCTTGACATTTTTCTCCTCACCAGGAAATCATTCTTTTGATTGGCATAAATCCACAAGGTTCTTTGTAAAGATCTACACAGATTGTTGTTAGTTCTTTAAAAAAAATAATAAATAAATTGGAAGGAATGACATATGGGATTAGCTCATTCCTAGATTCCATCTCTTTTTCTGTGAAGAACACAGTAGGAAACATAAGAGAAAAAGGTGAGATGGAAAAGGACTCACCAAGCATATGAAGATAGACTTTCCAAGCTCTGCAAATTTTGATGAGGAAAAAATAGCATAGTTGAAGGAATTATTGTTGTTGAAAATCATTCAGTTTGAAGAGCAGGGACAACAAAAATATGAAAAGTTGATTGTTGAGAATCATAAAGTGCTGAATATTAATGAGTCAAGGCTTTGAAGTATTGCAATACGAGATATAGATGAAATGAAGGCTGTGGGTCAAAGTGTTCATAGAGTACATATTGAAGAAAGGAAGCAATCAACAAGAATTCACTTTACCATCAAAACAGCCACTGCAATCATCCCTGTGATTGCTATATTAGAAAGAGTGCAGGCTACTATTTTTAGGCAATGTCTAAAACTAATTGGCTTTGTTTAGAGCCAAGTTATTTTTGGATACTTCTAAAACAAGATTTATATTATTTTAGAAGAATTCAATTTTAGAAGATAAGCTTTATCCAGTGGATGAGTTTTATTCAAAATTGTTTTTAATGTCCATTCACTCGAAACAATCACCCTAGGATCCTAGAAAGGTATTCTTAGGAACCAGGAGTTTGTCATGTTAGGATCAGATAACACTGGTCCAAGGTGGGAATCTCTCTTTAAAGTTCTTCAGATTAGCAATGAGGCTCAATGGAAGATTGTCTAGGAATTATCTAAATCTAAAATGTGTGGAAATAAGTGTAAGAGAATTAAAAAATATAGAACATTGCATTTGGCTGGTTCTTATTCCATTGGGCATTTATTGAATATTTTTATTTTTATTTTTAATAATATGAAGACAAATTTGTTCCAAGACGGTGCCATAGGATCTTTATCATTGTAGCCTCAGATAACATTTTCTCAAAATAGCATTGACATGGAGGCTGCCTCCAAAACCCATGACAGGCACTGATAATTTTGCAAGGGACTTTTGAACAGAGTATTTGGGGACCAGATGCAAATTGAAATTATCAATTTGGCTGCTACTATAAATATTCAAGGCACTAAGATTTTTTTTTGCCTTTACAAAATGGAGGGAAAAAGTAACATCCCTGTAAATTATAACCGTCCTGACCCAAATATTTTTGACAATCATTGAAAATACATTTGAAATTGCATAAACTAAACTACAATTCATCTGCTTTTTCTCAAGTTCTCTAGAACAACATAAAAGTTGGATTGCTTATAGCATCCTTGTTCCCATTTTCTAGTTTCTTGGTAGCCAAAATTCTTCTAAGGAGGCTTGTCTGCCAACTAGTTTGACCAAGATCACTGAGCAATTAATGAAACATAACCAGCATCTAATATCCTTATAATTTATTATTGAGATCCAAGTTTACCTGGGTTTGAAAATGCATTGATACACATGATATGGGTATGCGCCAGCTTCACTGAACATGACAAAATTAACATATTAGACTCAGCACCAGATGTAATAATCTTCATTGGTTGAATGCTAGAGGTTTATTGATTCTTTCAAGTTTCAAAGGCAACACATAATACAGGATGATCTATCTTTACTACCACTTGTTTTAATCTCATTTTATTTAATGAATAAATTGTAGTTGTATATCACACATTAAAGAGAATCAACTGGGTCAAACAACATCTTCCTTTTCACTGAATGCCAAGAAGACGTTTTCTGCTTTTGTTGGTGCTTTCTTCACCAGGTCATGCATTTGCAAATGGAGATCTCTCCTAAAGTTTAATATTGGTTTCTATTATGTATTCAGAATCCTTCCATCTATAGGCAAACATGAATATCATTAAGATTCTATATCTTCACATGTGTGTGAATCTTTCTATGACACAAAAATTAAATCCAATTGATATGATAAGTATGATAGCAAGTATAGAAACATTTTTCCTAAGAATGAGTTTAAAAAGGATCACAGGACCACGTCTCTTCAATTGATATGATAATTATGGTAGCGAGTATAGAAACATTTTTCCTAAGAAAAAATTTATAAAGGATCACAAAACCATGTTTTAGTATTCACTATAACAAATGCTTTTTGGTTGCAGAGGCTCTACATAGCTGGGATGTCTGGGCTTCTTTTGCTATGATGCTATTTAAGGTATTATCGCTTCCATGAAGGCTATGTAAAATAGAACATTTATTACAGTAAGGTTAAATATTTGTTGGATATTTATTAGATTAAGTACAAAAACCAAATGTCTTGTTCCATTTAAGGTGACTTCTCTTATGATTGTTCGTTCAGCAAAGTATATATTAAGCATTTATGATGTTTCAAGTGAGAAAAAAGACTGAATAAGATGAGCACTTAGTTTAATTTTAAACATTTTTATAATAGGTCAATCTTGTAATTTTTTTGTTTTTAGAATTTCTTTCCAAACGCTATGATTAGTTGAATAGTTGGAGTGAGATATGCACGATACAATGTTATTAAAAAATAAAAAAGTCATTTTTTCCCATACATATAATGTAATTGCTTCTTTTGTATGTGCTGGATCTGATTTCCAAATTATTTTCTGTTTAATGAAAACATCATAAGTTGTTTCCAGTGTATATGGGTAACTCTGTAAATATTCATTCTTAGAATGAACTTAGAACCTAGGATTTAGATTTTAGAATAATGTATTCTCTTACATACCAGTACCACACAGATTTAGAAATTCTCTTGGATGACTTGATTAGAAAGTAGCATAGGATATCAAATGTTAAAACTTCATACTCCACATTGTTGTTGATATTGTAGGACTGGGATATCTAAAGGTTAGCCTTTACATTTTTATGTACATCTTTCCAGTTTATGGTGAAGATTTCAACTCTTACCCAAAGTTACAAATTTTTTTCTCGTGAATAAATTAGCAAATTCAGTTAAGTGGGAAAAAATGGGTTAGGGAAAAAAATGAAATAGGTTAGGGTCAGGGTGAGGGAAAAATCAGAGAAAATTTCTGCAGAAAAATTTGTCATATATAGCAAAAAAGAACTAGAAAAATTTGCAAAAATTCAAAATTGTGATTGAATTGCAAGTGGCAAGCTTTTGGTGATAAAATTGTAATAAAATCTTGATTTTTTGGGTCAAACTTGTAATTTTTAAAATCAAAATTGTTGGCCACAAGTTTATCAAAACCATTCTAAATTTCATTCCGGTCCCATTCCATTTCCTGTCCCCATTCCTTATTCCACTCTTTTCCTTCATTTACCTTCTTGCAGTTTCTTTCAGTCATTGACCTCTCCTTTGGAATTTCCTTTCACTCTTAATAATACAACCATCTCCTATCCAGTTTTTCCTTGGAAAAGCAATTGACTGCCCTTTATTTTTTTGAGAAAAACAATTAACCGCATGTATATAGGTTTTATATTGTTTCTTATTGTGAATTTCTATAACCAAATAAATAAAAATATTTGTTTGGGTGCCCCTCAAACTACTTATAGTTGTTTGAATTCATTTGACATGTTGGCTCTTGCTATATTCCATTTGCAATTGTGGTTGCCTATAAAATGTTTATTATTTTTGGCTTTGAGTCATTTATTATCATCAGTTATCTCTATTATAGTTTCCTTCCAATCATTGTCTCCATAATATTGACATCATTTTTCTCATTATTAAGACTTCTCAAGCTGATTGAATGCCTCCTTTACCAATTCCAAATGCTTACTGATGTAGGTAATGGAAGACCTTTTCAGTGTTAGTCGTTTCGACTTACTATGTAGATCTACTTAAGCTTCTAATTCTAAACAGATCTAGTATTGTTTACTTCTTGAATGTTCTTGCATTGATTTGTGATTTCTCATGTTATACACAACCTGGATTGATGCTTGCATTTACTTGTTATATGGTCCTCAAGTCTGTCCAATTTTGCTCCATCTATAGCTTAAACTAGTATATTTTTTTACACTTATTACCTTGTTGGTTTAATGTCAAAACTCAAAAGTATTTCTGAAAGTTCTTACCTCTATCCTTTACAAGAAGATCCAACTGTCTACCTTTTAAGAATCATGTTGAAACATGACATCTGTTTCTCAACTTTCACTCTTTTTTAAGCTATGTGATGGAAAAACCTACATCTTCATTATCGTCCATGCCTAAATTTTTCAGTGTTGATGTGCTACTCAAGTCAAGGAAGAAGTTTTGAAGGGACCAAACTATTAATATCGAATACCCAGAATCTGTGGCTAGTCAAGAATAACCATGTTAACACCCAACTTATGGCTTGCTTCCATCATTGATAATGCAACATAGAGATGAATTCCCACAGAAAATTTGTCTTGAAATTATGCAATAACTATAGAAAACATTTTATTCCCACCCAGCATGAGTTTGAATTGGAAAAAAACTTCAATTTGAAAACATTCTGGCATAATGACTTTCCTCTTGGTTACCCAAAAAATATTGAAGCCAAGAGCAAAACATGTTGAGAGGTGTTGTTAATTATCTTTTCAAATGAAACAAAGAGCAAAGTGAAACCCATTTCTATGTGGAGTAAATTGAGGTTAGCTCCTCGAGGACAATAATTTATTCATTTTAGATAATATGCTTTGTGCAGAAAATGGCTTTTACAAATTATTCATAAATGACAATATTACATTCAAGAATTTAGAAAATTTAACATTAAGCTATACTTCAGAGATGAATGCCACATTAAGCTATACTTTAGAGATGAATCTGATGTCTTAATTATCATTTTCCACAATGTTTCTTTATGTTTCAGGGATAGGGGGATGTGGAACAGGGGACACATTTCTGGGAATGTGAAAAAAAATTTGTATCTTGAGGATGGCTATTATATAATAGGAATTAAAAAATAATAAAAAATATATGGACATCTAGAAGTCCCTAAGGCATTAAGTGTTGTCTCCAAATGTGGTTGAAAACTACCCAAAACATGGGAAGTCTTCAATCTCTTCAGGGAGAATTTGGGCAAACAAAATTTAATTACAATACAAGTTTTGTCCTTGTACAAAATTACCAAATTGGAATAGCAGCCAACAAAGGGTCATCTTCAACAATCTAAGATCGCAACCTCATTTAAAATTTTCAGTCAACATTGGAGTTGAAGAGACTTACCTGTAAATCTATGAAATCCAAATCTTGCACCAAAGTAGAATGAAACTACAAGAAGCCTTGCATCACTGTGAACAACAACCAATGATAGCCAATTCTTTTCTTGTATGCCATCTCTTGCAAAATTTATACCCAAAGTTGGCTCAGGAAGCTCTGGAGGGTGTTCTATTTATCATGGAAGGGGCTCTCTCCTTTTCACAAAATAAACATACATTTTTTCAAAACAAACATACACTACTCTCTCTATAGGAATCTTTGCTCAAGATGCTATCATATTCTTGGGCACTCCACATACACTACCCTCTCTATATGAATCAATGCTCAAGATTTTATCATATTCTTAGCACTCCAATGTGGAGTCACATCTAGTCCTTCTCTTGTAACACAATTAAATTATAAAACTAAACAACAAAATATATAGATAAGAAAATGTTATTTAAGGGAAGAAAACTAGTCTATATATTAAATAAATGACGATTAGAATATATAAATTAAATGAAGCTTATCAACACCCTACAAATTTTAAATCTAATATGAAACCTATCTAGAATTTCTTGATAGTAGAATAACTAATATTGACACATCTACAATTCCTATTGGAATATCTACAACTCTTGTAAGCAATTATTTGTCATGTGCATAATTCAGTTATGTACAATTTTAACACTCTCCGTACAACTAGAATTTACTAAACTATCACATGACCACACCACTACCCCTTTTGAAATACCAAGCATTTATTTTCATCCAACACCAAAAAAATGGAAGCATGTTGAGGAACCTATATTTCTTCCAACTACCTTTTCTAAACATTGTTTTGTGATTCCAAAAGCTACACATTATTAGAAATTTTTTATTGGTTTTTGAATCTAAAACAATTGTTTTGTGGTTTTTTTGTAGATTGGATTTGGTTCGCTTTATTTTATTTTAACAAAATAACTCATTCATTAGGGCTTCATTGACAAATAGACAGAAATTGTGCAAAATCTTCAAGTATGTCTTTTGTGTAACAAACTTGTTTATGAGCATATATAAAATGACATTCATGTGTAGTTAAGCAGTGATGTGGCATCACATGATTGGTTGCTTTGCATATACTGTCTCCTCAGGTCACTTTGTCTCTTGTCTTGGCTACTTCCATATGTTTTTCATTGAAATTTACTAACATTGATTTTACAAGAATGATAATATTTGAAGGATTGTGCTCACATGTTTTGCATTATTCACATGTGCTTCTGCTTTTGAAAGGATTGTGCTCAGATATTTTGCATAATTCACAAGTAAGTCTCCATGTCTGCTTCTAACACCCACTATTTGTTATATTTATGTGCTGAAAATTGAATCTTTGCTGTCATGCATTTTACTAAGTTTTTCCATCGTGAGCAGCTTGGGGATTTTACATTTTGATTGTTCTTTGAGTTCTTTTTCTATTATATTGTTATGTTTTTTTGAAAATGCAAGATGATCTTTATAGTAGAACTCATATTGGAAGGAATTTTTTATTGTTTTGCAATTCATGGTGTTACTAGAGTAATTTTGTGTGCTTTTAGAACTAGTTCCTTGCTGTGGAGTTTTCTCCCACTCTTGTTGATAAATGTGGTCTCATATTAGTAGAAATAATATTTCCAAAATTATGTGATATGTTTTGCATGTATATTCGTATCTATCTTATTCTGATTGTTTTGCATCCAAAATATTTTAAGATTTGCTATATTTCTATTTGACAATGAATAAGTATTTGTAACATAATCCATATCCATGAAGGATAGGCCTTCCATATTTGTTTTTGCATGGCAAAGATTGTCTATGATCATGTTTCCCAATAATGTTGAAACATTATTTTAAAGAGACTCCAAATTTAAGATATTTTTCATAAGCCTTGTTGCTACTGAAGAAGAAGTTTATCCTCCGAGTTTTCTTTAGAAGATACAAACGTAAAAGACAAATAATATTAATGTTATTATTTACCTGTTAGAATCTCTTGATGGATACAAGCTTGGGTGAGTGCTGATATAGTTCTTTGAATTGAATTACATGTATCACCCATTTGTAGAATCCATGGAATTTTTCCAAATATCTGTTACCCCAGCCTTTTGCTATCTGAGCAGATATACATGTATTTCATTTAATGAAAGTTACAAATTAACTAGAATTTGATAAGACTTATATTCATAATATTTGACAGAAATTATTGTTAGGATGAGTTACAGATTTGGAGCTCTTTTTCCCTTTTACACCATAGAGTAGTGCCATGTTCTCACTTCCTCTTTCTTTCTCCAAACCAAAATCTCAATGGATTTATTAGAAAATTGTTTGAACATGAGATGTATTTTGAAGAAACATAATAAAACTATGCCATACAACTTGAGAAATGACTACAATAATCTCCAAAGTGTAGAATTGAAAAATTTAGAGCTCCAAGCTGAAAAGGAATAACCTAGACTACTGCACTCTGATTGGTTGATGTATGTAGAATTTTAAGGCATCTAGAGCCCCTGTGTAATATAGATTATATTATTGACTTGCTAGCTATAAATAGAATACATATTTTTTGTTAAAAAAAGATCCCAAAACAAGAAGATCAACTCACTCGATTCAGTATATGCCCAGTTGGAGTTGCATAAAAAAAGGACATCGGTGCATGAAACATGCACCTGTGCATATCATTGAAAAGATGATTGGCATTTTTTAATCTTTCCAAGGAAGTAACAATAGACCTCACAAGAATGAAAAAGGAACTTGCTATTGATAAAGCAATGTAAACCACATTAAGATGGTAGTAGCTAACAATGGATCATCAAAAAGATAGATATTTGCATCTTGATATAAATCCCATGCAATCTGTATCCTTTGTTTTTTCCCACCACTCAGATTTATTCCTCTTTCTCCAATTTTTGTTTGGTCTCCATTCAGTAACAATTCCAAATCTTTCGTTAATGCATAAGCCTGCAGCACAATCTCATACCTGATTTTTGAGAAGGAAGGATATCTCTTGGCGTACTTTACATATATATAGCTAAGTTCTGTGTTGGAGAGTTTATCAAATACACATTAGGTCTCAAGGATGCTACTAGTTTGTGCACATCAGGCACCCCATATATTCTTGGCATTATTGGGCCTTTGCATTATGTCTTTGTTTCCATTCACTGCTCAACAATGACTCATTTATGATCTTTTCCACATCTTATATAGTTTTGTTCACGGTTTCACTTCTTACCAACCAGCAGCTTTTGTTGATCTCTAGATGGTCCTCATTTTATTAATATAATCCTTGGTTTTAAGCACAATATTGGCACTCCCTTTGTCCACTTTGAGAACAATGATCTTCTCATTGTTGTTAAGTTTTTATAATGCCCAGTTTACTTCCTTCAAGATGTTGCTCCTGGGTGGTTTTGTATTCCTTAATATTCTTGAACAGTCCTATCTAATTTCTTCAGTAGTATGATATGGTCGGTTGAGTATGATATTTGAAAATTTGACTAGTAGTTTCTCATTAGGGATATGGCTAAGGGCAATGTCAATTCTTGGTCTTTACGAAGCTAGCTTAGGGTTGCAACATCTAAGGTAGTTGATGAGAGGTAGGCAACATTTTGTGATATGAAATGAGCATATGGGACTAAACTCTATGCTTTATTTGCAATTGACTGGTTTGGTCTTTTTCTTCTTTTTTGAACTAATTCTAGACACTTTTGAAGGATTTTTGTTGCTAGGTAGTTAAGCTTTGCACTACAAAGGTAATGTGTTGCATAATTATTAAAGATGTCTTCATCCAACAATAAAAATGAGTATATGGGCCTAAATTTCTATACCTTATTTTCATTTCACTGGTTTGGAAATTTTCTTCTTTTCTTGGACTAGTCTAGACATTTTTGAAGTATAAATATTGCTAGTTAGTTGAGCTTTGCATTGCAATGGAATTGTGTTGCATAATTATCAGAGATATCCTCTTCCATGTGATATATTCTCCCACCTAGGATGTTCCTTTTCTTAAAGGATGAATTGCTGTTTTTATGATTGCAATTTTCTGATCAGATCTATTTGGAAAGAAATAAACATTTTTTGGTGTAACATTTTTCTCTTGAAAGGAAAAAAAACATATAAGCATATTTTGAGATATTGCAGGTTAAGAAATAGGACTTTTGAATTTAAAGGTAGGGTATATTTTAAAGGAAACATTATTTTTGAAAGTTTTTTGGTCACTTTCAGATCCAAGACTAAATTTTGAATTAGAAGGTCTAAACTTTGTAATCTAGTACTTGTATTTTTAAAGGTGAACCCCTTTTTCTTGGCTAGGAAGGGTTGAAGCCCTAGGATGGCATCACCCTGGGAATTCTCACCACACAAATGTACTTGAGAATTAGACTTGGGCTAGCAGTGGTAATCTCCTGCCAATTTACTGCCAAACCACTACCCAAGAACATCATATGGTATTTGGTTCTAAATTCAAATAATCTGATTCTATCATTATTCCTTTCTTGATTTACTTTTGTGAATTGGTAAGACATAAAAATTGATGCGAAGTGTGTAGTGACTTTTGTTGCCCTTTGTTCCAGATCCAATCTTGAGATTTCAGCTACTTGATATTGAAATGGCTAATGAAGAAGACAAAGGGATGGTGTCTCATCATCATCATCAGATTTACTGTCTGATAAGCTTACAAATAGGGTATGTAGATGAATATTTTTGTAGATTACTTTAACAGAATAATTTTTCCTTTCTATGTGCATTTTAGTTTTTAAAAGTTAATTGTGGCCTTGTTGGTATTTTAACAAGTATTTTGTTTCTTGCATTTGTATATAATAATACGTTGTTATTTTATAGGCTGAGTGACTATGAATCAAATTACTGATTCAATAAATACTAAATAGCTATTCTCCTTGATTCCATTGGCAACCTGTCATAGCTACAACCTTGAACATAGAAGGGTGTGAATGTTTAAATAACCTTCTTGATTCCACTAGCAACCTATCACAACTGTAACACTTGAACATGGTAGGGTGTATAGATTTAAATAACCTCCCTCGTTCCATTGGCAACCTATCATAGCTGTAGCACTTGAACATAAAAATGTGTAAAGGTTTAAATAACCCCCCTGATTCTATTGGCAACTTGTCACAGCTGCAACACTTGAACATAGAAGACTATAGAGGTTTAAATAACCTTCCTGATTCCATTGGCAACGTATCACATCTGCAACACTTGAAAATAGAAAGTTGTAGAGGTTTAAATAACCTCTCCAATTCCATTTTCAACCTCTCACAACTGCAACACTTGAATATAATAGGAAATTTTAAAGGTTTAAATAACCTCCTTGATTCTGTTGACAATCTATCACAACTGCAACACTTAAAAATAAAATATTGTCACAATTTGAATAATCTCCTTGATTTCATTAGCAACCTGTGACAGTTGCAACACAACACTTGAACATAGAAGGGTTTCTGATTGTAGATTTAAGCAGTATTTGATCACCCCTAATAATAGAGAGGTAGATTATTTTTCCTCATGCTTTTTCCATTGAATTTTTTTTCTATTAACTATGTAGTTTTGACAAATGAACAATAAGGTTATTTTGATTTTTGAGACTAAAAATGACATCCTTGAGTAAATTTTTGAATGTAAGGGAGGTTTTCTATATGTTAGGCTTGCTAGGGAAATTGGATTTCTCAGCAAGAAAATATTTCTAAATTAATTTAGCTCTAACTCTATGGGAAAGATGATAGTTTGATGGACATACACAATTCTACCTATATGGGAGTGATGAGAGTTGGACGGAACATCTAAAGAGGTTCCAAATATGCTAGAGGAAAGCCACAAGGAAACTAAATTGATAATGTTTTAAGTTTTTTTTTCTTTCTTAGATGTTGAGTCTAATTAATAATTTTAATGTTGTGTTGCAACTTGCAGTTGAGTATGTTTATATGATAAAGGCTAGCATTGTCGATCCTCTAAAAGTTATCAGAATTGCATTAGTTGATGCAGAAAGGTAAAACTATTTATCTTTATTATAATTAGTGGAACTTGCAACTACAATATATGATAAAAATCTACTTCCAAATATGTTTTTGATGTGCAAATTTTGAAACCTTATTTTCAGGTTGCAACTCCAAATTGGAGAAGTAAAAGGTGAATACCAGCGAGAAAGAGTTTGGAGGAGCCGAAACCAATAGCAGCGGGAAAGTTGTGGATTTGCAAGGGGATTAAATGGGTCAAGGCCCTATAGGAGGTCCCTGCCCTTCTAAAATGACTGCAATTAAGGAAGGGGAAAACAATATAAGTATATGAAAATAGGAGTATTATGTTTATATAGTGTCAGTAAGTTGTACAGTGTCACTGAGACATTGAATGTAACCAATGAAATTTTGATTTTCCAATCAGGTTTAATAAAGTAAATTTTTAGAGTGGTTTTTTCTCCACTCATAAATACTATGTTGTTTGTGTTTGTGTTTGATCAATCATATTTGTTCAAGAATTTTAGTCTACATTTCATGGTGCTTCTTCAACATTTGAATATCTATGATACTTGAAGTTTATATGCATTAATTTGTGAGGATTAATTAAGTTAGATTTGATTTGTAATGACTAAAGTAATGACTTACATGACTAAATATATGAATAAATTAATGACTAAATAAATGATTACCATGATTAAATAAATGACCAGTTAACAACAATCAAATTAATGACTAAATCTATGACTAAATTAATCACTAAATATATAACTAAACAAATCACCACCATGACTAAATAAATGACTAAATTAACGACTAAATCAATGACCAAATCAATGACTAAATAAATAACTAAAATAGTTTAGTCATAAATTTGGTGGTGTTATAAATGACTACAAATAAACCACTACAATAGTCACGTGACTAAAATTAATGATTAAAATATATGACTAAATAAATGACCAAATCAATGACTAAATCAATGACTAGATAAATGACTAAAATAGTTTAGTCATAAATTTGGTCACGTTATAAATGACCGGCAATAAACTACTAATGGTCACGTGACCAAAATTAGTCATATATATGCAATTTTTAGTAGTTTATTTAGTCATATATTATTGTTTTTGTACTAGTGATTGTCAAGGAAAAATAGTAAAACTTATTAAAAATTTTGAAAAAATATGACGCCCTAGATAACAGAATCTATATCAAGATGGTATAATTGTTTTTCTATTTTAGATAAATAATTAATATGAAAGTTGACTTTGAAAGGAAACAACTAAGTTTTAATATGCACACATTTTAATATTTATTTAAAAATATACATTTATCAAAATTGGAAAAAAAAATATTGATGCTCTAAAGTTTCAAGCTATAAATACACAAAAAAATGAAGAAAAAATTACTATATAAAGATTGACATCTTATGTAACTTCATTTTTCATCATTTTATCAGCAACTAAATTATGGTGTTAATTTATAAAAAAACTATATTCAATTTAAAATATATATATATCAAAAAAATATAAACATAAAATATACTAAAAAAAATTAATATTTTATTATTTTACATCATTTCAAAATTCAAAACATATATATCACTTTTTAGTGATTCAAGTTTAAAAGTTGGATTAGTGTTGGTCATTTCCTTCATAAAAGTGTGACATGGCTTTGTATTTTTACCCTAAATCACAAAGTGTTGCAACTCACCACCCTTCAATAGCTTCCTCAAAGGACTAAAGTAATACATGTCACCTCAAGGATTTGGATCTTACTTGATTGAATGCAATTTAGAGACCAATGATAAGGGTTAGCTTTCACAAAAAAAAATGATAATATGACAACATGAACTCACATACACTTTGACATAATATTAGGATCTTGAATTGCTACAATAAAAATCTGATAATTCTCCTCTTGACTTGTTGTAGAATTCTCTTGATATTCACCTCTTGCTATATTCTTTCACTTCTTTCCTTCTAGTTTCAAATGGTGAAAAGACTAGGTATTTATAGGTATTTATGATAATTTTCTTAAAATTGGATTTGAAAAGTCAACACATGAAATTTGAAATTTGAATGTTAAAATACCGCAAACAATGTGCCCAAAAATGTGTCTTGGCTAAGAAGTGGAACCCATACACCCAAGGGCGTATGGGTCCTAGCCAAAACTTCTAGGACATTAAGTGTTGGGGGAAACATATGAATTGGGTGCATTTATTCAATGCTTGTAATTTATTGAAAAGTGGTACAAATGGGCTCTGAAATACAAAAATTTAGGACATTAGGGGGGTCAATTAGGCTCAATAATTTAGGAAGGCCAAAACATAGTGTGAAATTGTTAAGGGTGGCAATTTTTGACACTACAAAAAGTATGAACAAATTATGAGTATGGAGAAAAATATTTCAACTCATTACTAATGTATTCTTACTATGAACTAAAATATGACTTTTTTGAATATTGTAAACACTTGATGTTTTGTGTGTTCAACCCTTTATCTCCTACCCTCCATTGGAGGGTTGACATGGTAATGTTCATCTGAAAAAAATTGAGCTATTTAAAGTGTGAAGATTCATTCCAAAATTCATTAATGAAATATAGCTGTCAAGAATTAAAATTACAATACTAAATAACATGGACAAAATTAAAAATACAAAATAAGAAATATTCTCTAAGAAGTTGGTGTACACATCTCTATTTGCAAAGAGGAATGTAAGTCTAGAAATTAGACATTGAAATTTCTCCAATTCCATAATGTGTCAGATGAACAAAATACAATATTATGTGGGGTGAATCTTTTAAAGAAATAAAAAATAAATGTAAAAGATATAGAACATTTGACACTTGAGGATTAATTAAGTGGTTGGAACTACAAATAAAACATTTGAAAATGATTTTCTCCCTCAAAATTAGTGAGGGATTTTAACTAGCTTTTGTTTTGTGGGTGTGAGTTCTTGTGTTCTACCACAAGTATCTTCCACTCACCATGTCCACAAACACCCATAACCCATATATAATGGCTCCACTAACATGTAAAATTCCACAAAAGTATGAAAGGCACAGGTTATTTTAATTTAGTATGATTTAAATATCAATATTCAAAAGCACCCAAAAAAGATCAATGGCTTTGAAAAAGAGTACAATTAAAAAATTAGCAATAAAAATTCAAAAAAAAAAAAAAACACCCATAAACTCTAAAACATGAAACAACACTTGCAATGCCTAAAGACCAAAATAGTTGAGGTTAACTAACAATCAAATGGCAAAAAAATTGTACTTGCATACCCTTGTGAGGAGGCTCAATTTGTAGATGTCAGCATCTGGTGTTGCACTGCCATTTTAAGAAGTGCATCTTTTTTATGGTCTTTTTGGTCTCCATTAGACCTTAGACGGATACTCCACCTGCATTGTCATCTCCAAATACAAAAAAACATAGAATAAAATCCATTGATATTTCTAGGTGCATGACAAGGCCATTGGACTCTCTTGCATAATTAACATCCATGAACTGCTTATGAAAAGTTTGTCATATTAACACACATATATGAAGTCATAATATCTAGACTTACTCTTATTAACTCCCGCAACTAATAAAATAAACGATTGGTACAACCAAATATGGTCAACCATTAACAAAGTACTTTAAAATGTAGCTTCACAAGAACTCCGCAAATAAAACTCATCAACATTTATCCAAAATTCATACATGTTTTTCTCGATTAGTGTGAAGGCTTCGAGAATAGGTAAAAAATTTCAACCAATCACATTGTAAAAAAAAAAACATTTTTTAAATTAAAAAAAGTCACATGTTGATAGTTGGAAAGATAAATATTTGTTTGAGTTTGAAAAATTCTCACAATTCATTGATTAGGAAAGATAAACATTAATCTATAAATTAAACAATTTGTATTGTGATAATCTTACCAAAAGCAACTACTAATAATTGAAATCCTCTTATTAAGTCTACAACACATGATGGCTTATAGTATCTAATAAAGTCTTTTATTAATATTCATTTTTCGTAAGTAAACCATCTTGTGCTACACAATTTCTTATTGACAAAGCTTGTTGCTTGGTCTATAAGGAACAGGACCCACTACGTGACCATGTTCCAATAGTTTTTATAGCATTTGTTGATTTAATGTTTATTATTTTTAACAATATTGGATCAATTGTTGTGACTTTAAAGTGGTTGATGATAACTACCCATAACTAAATGAAATGTATTCCTTAGATCTAGAAAACAACAAATCAGGTGATGCCACATCAGAGCACCAATAAAACATGACTTAGTGCACAACTACCGGTCTCACTTTTTTTGGCTCTTTTTGGACACCTCAACAAAAACATGCTGATGAGACATCATATTCGATGATGTGGCCCTGAAATCTTAATTATAAAAAAGGTACTTGCGAAATAAGATGCTGTAAAAAATTGAAAGTGATTTGAAATTTTCACATAGAATTTTGAGACACATGAAAGTAGGATGCTCAACTACCAGATCTTTATTGCGTAACTATTTCAAACATCTTTTAGTAGGTTTTGTTATGCATCAAATATGTTAAATGAATTAAGAGATTGAGGAGCTGTCGACTAGGCGATGCAAATGAACTAACTAGTTAAGAAAATGGGAAAAACTTACAAAATGCTATATATGTAATAGCCATACAAAGACACCTATGAGACAACACTCTGTTAAATAGGATATTCAGCTGTGAGCCTCCATGAAGGGCGGACAAACAGTGTAGTTTTTCTTGGAACAGTTAATCCAAACTCTTCCTTCACATCCACCTCGCCCTCCACAGTCCAGTCAAAGCAATGAAGAAGCTGAGCAAGTGCCAACTCAACAACAGAAAGACCCATGGAAATCCCAGGGCATCCTCTTCTTCCTGTTCCGAAGGGCAGCAAATCGAAGTCCTGACCTCTCACATCCTTATTATTGCCCATAAACCGCTCGGGCTTGAACTGATGAGCATCTTTCCAAACGTTTTCATCCCTTCCTATCGCCCACACATTCACAAACAGCCGTGTCTTTGGCGGAACAAAATATCCTCCGATGCTGCACCCTTCCATCGACTCGTGCGGAATGAGCAGAGGAGCTGGCGGATGAAGTCGAAAAGTTTCCTTCACCACGCATCTCAAGTAGTCCAGCTTAATGACGTCACTCTCCTTTATTCTGCGGTCTCTGCCCACTGCTGATTCCATCTCTTTCTGTGCTCGTGCCAGCGTTGCAGGATTTCTCAGCAGCTCAGTCATTGCCCATTCTACTGTTGTCGACGATGTTTCTATTCCGGCACCTAACATGTCCTGCACAATTTTCCTCCTCGAGTAAATATACACTTCATATGGTGACACTGGCAAACAGAATTGCTTTAGTTTAAATAAGATCCTAATTTTAAAACTTACCAGGATCATCGCTTTGATGTTGACCCGTGAGATTATTTGGCTCTCCGTCTCGGCCATGTCGAGCATCACTTCTACCATATCCTTAACCCGATCTTCTTCCTTCGCTTTTCTTTCTCCCGATCTACGATGAATGTGCTCGTCGATTACTTTCTCAGCAAATCCATCCAATATTTTCTGAAGGGCCTGCATGCGACGACGCATTCCTTGCAAGTCGAGCCAATCGAGAGAAGGAACGAAATCACCAATGCAAAATGCACCGGCCACAGCGAACGTCTGGTCAACCATTTCTTTGAAGCCAAGCCCTCCACTCAAGTCGTTGTCGGAGTACGTCCTGCTGGCAAACATTCTGCAGGTAATATTTTGAGAAAGGGAGGAGAGCCTCTTCTTTATATCCACGCACTGCGCTCCGCGCCCGCTTTCCAGCCAAATTGAGTTGATCATGGCAGACATTTCTTCCTCTCTCACGAATCTGAAAGAATCGATTCTCTTCACTGTGAGCAGCTCCACCGTCAACAGCTTTCTCATGTGCCTCCAGTATGCTCCATAGGGACCATACGCCACGTCTTTATGGTCATAGCATATGTATTTACCTATTGCACAGCTTGGCCTGTTTGCAAACTCCAAATCATGCGTTTTGAGGAATTCTTTTGCCATGTCAGGAGAAGACACAACAACGGTGGGGACAGAGCCCAAACGGAGAAACATAATGGATCCGTACTTCTTTGCCAGCGTCGTAAGAGCCTGATGAGGAAGGTTTCCCAAGAGATGGAGACTTCCTACAACAGGCCATGGACGTGGTCCTGGAGGCAATTTCAATTTGCTGCCATTGCTCCTCAGCTTAGACAGAAAGCAGTAGAGGAAAAAGAAGATCCCAAATCCTATGGCCAGGGCCTCATTCAGGGAGCAAGTCAGGAATTACATGCTATGAGAAAAGGGAAAGCTGTGAGTCTGCATTTGCAATGAATGGAAACCCACAAACCAACCCATTTTAACATACACGAGCCCACCACAACATAATTGCCAGAGTCAATAATAAAAAATCACTGAAGGGCTAGGATAACCGGACAATATGAGGTGAAGATTCTTTCCAGAAAACTTGAAATGCATATGCACCGTGCCACACAGAGGTTATTTGAGCCGGTTTAGGGAATTCTGTAAAGTAAAAGAGATAGCGTCACGCGTGCATCTTGTGACTGACAAACTCGTACGTGCCGAATTTGAACACCAAACTAAATAATGTTCGATCAACTTCAATAGACTGCCAGTTGACAAATAAATGGAGCCGGAGTAAATTTCAATGTGACAGGTTGTTGAAACCTCATCCACCATACACGATTCTTTTGAGATAAATCATCTTCGCATTATTGATATTGGTGAAATGTCCTTTTGTGGGTTGTGCTACTTCTTGATATGTAATAATAATAATAATTGTTCCTATCTTTTGTGGGTCTTGAGGTGGGGTTTGCACTTGTCCAATAAAAGTCATAACTTTCTTTGGACTTTATAGTAAATTTCAATGTGACAGGCGGTGTCCAACATGAGATTGAAATCTCAGCCACCACAAACTATTATCTTCGCATTATTGATGTTGGCTAAATACCATTTTTTGGTTGTGTTGGTTGTTGATATGTAATAATAATAATTGTTCATTGTTTTCTTGACAATTTGTTGGTTGTGATTATTTTCTGTTTTGATTTAATATATATATTTTTATTCAAATGATATGATAAAAAGGTCAAGAAATGATACTTAACATAAACATAAATGGAATTTTACCATCATTGTAATTATAAATGGAAGTAATTTTTAATTTAAATTAATTTATTTAGTTAGTTAGTAATTATAGAGTAGGTATTAGATTTTTACAAAGTATAATATATTGTTCAATATAACAATTATGTTGAGTTATGGTGATATCTTACATAAAGTTTCAACATATATAGAAATAATATCTTTGATAGGAAACAAATTATTCTAATTGCTAACAAGAATATTGGAGTGATTGAGAAAAAAATGGATTGCTTATGAGTTAACAACTTAAACTTAATGAAACACATTTTGTAAATTACAATGTATTGAGCAAAACACTATACTCTTCTAAAAAGTTGTCAACACTAGCCAAGCTCAAACAAATTTCTCTCTTTTGATTAAATGTGAAAGGTGGTATGGATGGTGGATGCATTAGTGTTGAATGTTGCAACACCAATTCGAGCAAGCAACAACAACAAGAGTGATTGAGAAGGACTAGTGGGTTTAGAGTATGTGCATCTTATTATATACATCAAGTATGACTTTCCAATGTCTTGTATGATCATTCACAATATGAAGGAGAGTTTTCATTTCATTCATACAAAATGGGTTAGTGTAATATCACATGCAACTAGTACCCAATTAATAAATTGTCTAGGTGAAGACTCGTATTTCCTTGTTGCATGCAAGTTGGTGTGTGGATTGGTTATATCTATGAAATTAGCTACTAAAACCTATAAGGAGGTGGGATGCTACAAGCATGTTAATTGTGGTTGTTTTCAATGTCATAAGGGTGGACATCTTGGTGGGGTTTGTTACATCCCCTACTTTAAGACTATGAATTGATTATGTATGTTCAGATGCAAGTTTGTTGCTAGTAATTGCTTTCATGAGAATATGACATTGAAATTTTGTTAGTTGTTCTTTTATTATTGTAACTATATATTAACAAACTCTTTATTTTGCAAGTGAATTTATTGTTCACGTGAAGTTGAATGAGATCATGAGATTAAATTTAAATGCATATATTATTTAGCCGTTGAGAACAATCTAACCATAATCCTTATCAGTGGATGCAAGATTGCCAACGTCGCGAGAGAAAGGGAAAAATCATCAGGGAGAGGTCATGGTTAACAATAGATCAATTTGATTATCTACCTCGAGTCGGTGAACAACAAAGGATCTAAGTTGTAACTTGACCTTAAATAATTCTAAATAATTATTCTTCTTCTAAGTATATATATATATATATATATATATATATATATATATATATATATATATATATATATATATATATATATGATATATATCGTTCTAATGAGTAAGTAATTGATTAATAAATGATATAATTAAATATTGAAATCCTTGGGAAGGAACAAATATTTAATGTAGACCAATTTAACCTTGGTAAATATAAAATGTGGCATCGAATGTTTATTGTTTTTAAATTTTAAATGAATTTGTGAGACGTCGGGCCTTGTGGCGAGGCTTTAGGAAACTCCACCTACATTGAAGAATTCCAAGAATGGGCAAATGAAAGGTTTATTGGGGGAAAACGTTTGGGGAGAATTGAGCTCCTTAAGGAAAATCCGATCTTCATTTCTCATTCTTTTTATCATTCTGGAACTCTGGGTCTCTCTCTCTCTCGGGGGGTCGAGCTATTCATCTTTCGGTAGCGTTGTTTAAGTTCTTCTTGCCATAGATATACAATTCCAATCCTGTCTGCATTCCTCTCAGTGCTTAGTCTTCTTTCTTACATTTGGAAATCTCTTTTCCCCTCTAACCATCGACTGGCCTAAGCTCATTCTTTTTCCCGTCCCTATCTTCGCTATTGGCAAATTGGGGATTTAAATCTCTAGGCAATTTTGTTGAAGTGGTGGTTTGAATCTGGTACCGATCTTGCACTTCTTCAATCCTGTTAGAAATATCGACATTTGTTCTATCACTAGTTCTCTTTCTCAGCTGGGAGTGTCGGGGTTCTAGGCTTTGAGTTGTGGAAGGAAGAATACAAATAACGATTTTCAAATAATCTTGCAAGCAAGTATCGATTAAAATTCTTCATCGTATTTGTTGGGTTGCTATATTTCTGGTTAAAAATTACCAGCTAGCATTCGAATATAAATCAATGTGTAAATACTGAATATGATATGCAAAAGAAATTTCTATGAAAATAAAGACAATTAAATAAAGTCAAACTGGCTCCATTTCGCCAAATTGACACCAAGACCAATGTGAACAAATCTCATTTCTCAAGTGGTCTAGAGCAGTATCAACCCTAAAATCATTCATGCAATCATGATATGTTTGTTCTTCCTCAGTCAATTGTGGGTCTGAAAGGCTTACCTGTTGAGGAGTTTGAAACGATTATGGGGTTCTTCTTCCTTTCTTAATAGTGATCAAGTTTTGAATTTGTATATGGGATTTGTTGGGTTATGACCTGAACAACTTCTCAACTATGAAATCAGGGAAGAATAATTAAATATAATTAAATATATTCCTAGGCAACCACTGTCTAGTCAGTGATTTAAATCTTGACTTGTTTTTCATTCGTTTTTTTTTTCAGGATTTTCCTAATTATAAACATTTAAGAATATTGAGATCTTGAAACTCGAACTTGACCTGAAGGTTACTATTTTCTAGAGTTGAGAATACCAAATTGTGTCAACTTGAATGGGAACAGATTATGAGTTCCCCTATGACTTGAAACTTTACTTATGATTCCTTAAGAGGAATGAACTTGTCTAAGTCAGGTCATCTGTTCATTTAAACTGTAAATCTAAAAGAATCTAACTCTGATTTAAGAACCATGTTGCAAGATGAAACTTAAAATAAAATATATTAAATGTGAAATGAAAATTTAATCTGGATATTATAATATAAATCTTGGAACAAACGTCATCTTATCAAGCAAGGGTGAGAGCGCTGACGGCACAGGAGTGCTAGAGATATCGGCACAGGAGTGCCAGTAAAATTAAAAATCTTGGCCAAGGTATGATACTAGATTCAACATTTGTCAGCTATCAAGAACCATATTTACCACTGATTAGAGTGGCCTTTCTAGTTGGGAGGTACCGTTAGTAAGGTTGATCAGGAGGTATAGGTCCTTGACACCAAGCTCAGAGGCACAATAATAATTTGATCCTTGTTGATCAATTACCCTCATGAAGGGCGGGTTCTTCAGTTGAAGATACTCGGGAGACCAATAGGTCTTGGTTGGGCGATAAAGCCCCTGATGATAATTCTCTTTCCCTCATTGATAAAGAAGCTCAAGTATAGCAGCATGAAGATGATGTCAAATGTATTTCTTCCTCACTCATAAATCCAGGTATATGCAATGCCAATTAAAATTTACTTTCATTTATTCCATAAATGTTATTATTTTATGTTAAATGTCCGTTGTAAGATTTTGCAGTTAATTAGTTAGACAGGTATTTGAATCATTTAGATGAAATGAAAGAATTGGAATTAGTTAATAAATAAAAAGAAGTTATTTCTTTTCCTCAGTTCATTAATTGGATAAATGGGAAACCTAAATGGAATAGCTAGTTAGTTATTGTCGAATGAATTTGGCAGTTAATTTTCCATTCTTAAACCACAAAATGACTACTGTCATCTTTGTTTCATAGCTGTAGTGATTGCTCATTACCTCTTGGAAGCAAAGAAAAGTAGTTATTACCTTTCTATAATTTTCTGCTATTTGTTTACAATTAATAGTTTTCCTTCCAGTTTGAAATGAAAGTTTAAAGGTTAGTTGATGAATTGTATGTTGTAGCAACATCGAAATTAATTTTCTTTTCTATCTAACTACAAAGGAAACCCTAGTTCTTATCAATTAATGTAAGTTGTGAGTTAGTTAATGATGCCCTAGCAGTTAGTCTCTTTTCAATTCGTTATCTATATTTTGGAAAAACCCTAGAATGTTAGTTAGTTTCCCTTCAGCTGAAGATGGTAAAATAACTATTTCTCCTTTGAGTGTAAGATATTAGAGTTTATATATGGTAGAGCTACTGGGTTTGACACTGAACCTCGGGCTCGTCATGTGAACTTAAACAAAATTGGAATCAAGCTGCCTGAACCTTTTGGAAATACAAACCGACCTCTAGATAAGGACACTTAATCTGTTTGTATTGAAAACCTATCACAAGAAGTGATAGATGTATTTTTGTAACAAATTTTATAATTAAACCTATCACAGGAGTGAAAGCTATTTATAAACATTTTGTAACTAAATCTATCACATGGAGTGATAGTTGTTCTTTTTGTAACTAAATCTATCACAGGCAGTGATAGTTATTTATAACCTTATGTAATTGAATCTATTGCAGGGAGTGATAGGTATTTTGATAATCATTAATGAATGGAATCTAAAATTAATTGATAACATATCGTGTTCAAATCTTTGTATAAAACCAACATAGACTAATAAGTAATACCTAACTTCAGGACCTCATTGGAATGGAGAATTATGGAAATGGGTTCAGAGGAGAATGAGACCATGGAAACCTTATGGAAAAATTAGACCAACTCTTGAATTTAATGAATGACACTCAAAACCGACTGCTAAATTTGGAAAGGAAAGTGAACAGATAGACTAATATGCATGAGGAAAGATCTGAGAACCATAGCAACCAGCATGAGGAGAGTTCTAAAACCATAAGCTTAAGTAATAAAAGGAGTCGATTGGCTAATGAATTGGCCAAGGAAATGAAGAAGATTAAACCCCCTAAGTTTGAGGGCTCTGTTTCAGGTGATTCTGCGGAGGCATGGTTGATAGAAATGGAAAAATATTTTGAACTAAGGGATTATTTTGATAATTCAAAGGCAGAATGGGCAGTCTATCAGCTGGCAAGAGAAGCTGCCACCTGGTGGGAGAATAAAAGAGCAGAAATGGGAATGGTAGTAGCTGAGGTATCATGGTAGCAATTTGTGTGGTTATTCCGTCATAAGTGGCTTATGTAGACGTACTATGACCAGAAGTTGTTAGATTTCAAAAATCTGAGACAAGGACCTCTATCAGTCAATGAATGTTGGGAGAAGTTTACCTAATTGCTTAAGTATGTCCCTCAGTACCAGCAAGATGAAAAATATTTAGCTTGAAAGTTCATTTTGGGTTTAAACAACTGCATTGGAGGTCCATTAGATGTTCTAGCACCTCGTACAATGGATGAGGCTTAAGAGAAATTAGTTTGTCAAGAACAGAGATTGAAGAAGGATGATTCTCTTAAAGATAGAAAATGTATTAAGGGAAAGGGGGATCAGTCACACAATAATTTTAAGAAGGACTACAAAGATAATTAGGATGAAACCAACACAAGCAAAGGTATAGAAAAGAAAGGACCATCAGGAGGATGCTTCAATTGTGGTGGAGAACACTATACTAATCAGTTCCTGAATAAGAATCAATAGGGGAAGCCACAACAAAGTCCATTACCGTCTCAAAAAATAGCTTTTCAATAAAGGATCCATGCAGCGATAGACAACCATTAGACAGAGTATCAGGTTACTTCAATTGAAACACCAAGTTTGGTATCCAGGGGTGAACACACTCGATCCATTTAGAGTGCTCAAGATGCACAAGGTGTGCCTATGTAGCTGCGAGGTTATGCAATGCATGGTCTAGTGGGACTAGTACTTTGAAGAAAATGCTACCTGGGAGGATTATGAAGAAAACCTTCAGAAATTTCTTTATCTTTTGATGAACAATTGAGAACATTATATTTATGAATATTTTTATGTTATGTTTAAAATTTAGGATAAAAAATCATCGAGGACGATGATTCTTAAGGCGATGAGTATGTTACATCCCCTACTTTGAGACTATGAATTGGTTACATGTATGTTCAGATGCAAGTTTGTTGCAAGTAACTACTTTCATGAGAATATGACATTGAAATTTTGTTAGTTGTTCTTTTATTATTGTAATTGTATATTAACGACCTCTTTATTTTGCAAGTGAATTTATTGTTCACATGAAGTTGAATGATATTATGAGATTAAATTTAAATGCATATATTATTTAACCTTTGAGAACAATCTAACCATAATCCTTGTCAGTGGATGCGGGATTGTCAACATCACGAGAGAAAGGGAAAAATCATCAGGGAGAGGTCATGGTTAACAATGGATCAATTTGATTATCTACCTCAAGTCAGTGAAAGACAAAGGATCTGAGTCGTAACTTGACCTTAAGCAATTCTAAATAATTATTCTTCCTCTAAGTCAATTTATATATATATATATATCGTTTATAATGAGTAAGTAATTAATTAATAAATGATATAATTAAATATTGAAATCCTTGGGAAGAAAGGAATATTTAATGTAGACCAATTTAACCTTGGTAAATATAAAATGTGGCATCGAATGTTTATTGTTTTAAAAATTTAAATGAATTTGTGAGGCGTCGGGTCTTGTGGCAAGGCTTCGGGAAACTCCACCTGCATTGAAGAATGCCAAGAAGGGGCAAATGAAAGGCTTCTTGTGGGAAAACATTTGGGGAGAATTGAGATACTTAAGGAAAATTTGATCTTCATTTCTCATTCTTTTTATCATTCCAGAACTCTGGCTCTCTCTATCTCTCTTGGGGAGTTGAGCTATTTATCTTTTTGTTCTTCTTTCCATAGATATACGATTCCAATCCCATTTGTATTCCTCTCAGTGCTTAGTCTTCTTTCTTACATTTGGAAATCTCCTTTGCCCTGTAACCATCAACCGGCCTAAGCTCATTCTTTTTCCTATCCCTATCTTTGCTATTGGCAAATTGGGGATTTAAATCTCTGGGAAATTTTGTTGAAGTGGTGGTTTGAATTTGGTACCGATCTTGCACTTCTTCAATCCTGTTAGAAATACCTACATTTGTTTTGCCATTGGTTCTCTTTCTCGGTTGGGAGTTTCAGGGTTCTAGGCTTTGAGTTGAGGAAGCAAGAATACAAATAACGAGTTTCAAATAATCTTCCAAGCAAGTATCGATTAAAATTCTTCATCGTATTTGTTTGATGAATAAAATTTGGAGTATTTTCTGGGTTGCTATATTTCTCATTAAAAATTACTAGCTAGCATTCGAATATAAATCAATGCACGTAAATACTGAATATGATATACAAAGGAAATTTCTATGAAAATAAAGACAATTAAATAAATTCAAACTAGTTCCATTTCGCCAAATTGATACCAATACCAATGTGAACAAATCTCATTTCTCAATTGGTCTGGAGCAGTGTCAACCCTAAAATCATTCATGCAATCATGATATGTTTGTTCTTCCTCAGTCGATTGTGGGTTTGAAATGCTTACCTATTAAGCAGATTGAAACGATTATGGGGTTTTTCTTCCTTTCTTAATAGTGATCAAGTTTTGAATTTGTATATGGAATTTGTTGGGTTCTGACCTTACCAACTTCTCAACTATGAAATTAGGGAAGAATAATTAAATATATTCCTAGGAAACCACTGTCTAGTTAGTGATTTGAATCTTGAATTGTTTTTCATCCATTCTGTTCTTCAGGATTTTCCTGATTATAAACATTTAAGAATATTTATTGAGATCTTGAAAACTCAAACCTAACCTGAAGGTTACTATTGTCTAGAGGTGTTGAGAATACCAAATTGTGTCAACTTGAATGGGAACAGATTATGAGTTCCCCTCTGACTTGAAACTTTACTTATGATTCCTTGAGAGGAATGAGCTTGTCTAAGCTAGACCATCTTTTCATTTAAACTATAAATCTAAAAAGAATATGACTCTGATTTAAGAACCATGTTGCTAGATGAAACTTGGAATAAAATATATTAAATGTGAAATGAAAATTTAATACATGGATATTATAATATAAATCTTGGAACAAACGTCATCTTGTCAAGCAAGGGTGGGAGCGCTAACAACACAGGAGTACCAGAGATATCGGCACATGAGTGTCAAAGATATCAGCACAGGAGTGTCAGTAAAATTAAAAACCTTGGCCAAGGTACGATACTAGATTCAGTATATGTCAGCTATCAAGAGCCAGATATACCACTGATCATAGTGTCCTTTCTAGTTCGGAGGTACCCTTAGTAAGGTCGATCAGGAGGTATAGTTCCTTGACACCAGGCTCAAAGGCACGATGATAATTTGATCCTTGTTGATTACCCTCACGAAGAGCGGGTTCTTTAGTTGAAGATACTCGGGAGACCAGTAGGTCTTGGTTGGGCAGTAAAGCCCCTAATGACAATTCTCTTTCCCTCATTAATAAAGAAGCTCAAGTATAGTAGCATGAAGATGATGTCAAATGTATTTCCTCCTCACTCATAAATCCAAGTACATGCAATGCTAATTAAATTTTACTTTCATTTATGCCATAGATGTTATTCTTTTATGTTAAATGTTCATTATAAGATTCTACAGTTAATTAGTTAAACAACTATTTGAATCATTCAGCTAAAATGAAAGAATTGGAATTAGTTAATAAATAAAAGAAGTTATTTCTTTTTCTCATTTCATTAATTGGATAAATGGGAAACCTAGATGGAATAGTTAGTTAGTTATTATTGGATGAATTTGGCAGTTAATTTTCTATTCTTAAACCATAGAATGACTATTGTCATATTTGTTTCATAGCTATAGTGATTTCTCGTTACCTCCTAGAAGCAAACAAAAGTAGTTATTACCTTTCTGTAATTTTTATTTTTTTTACAGTTAATAGTTTTCCTTCCAGTTGGAAATGAAATTTTAAAGGTTAGTTGATGAATTGTATGTTGTAGTGACTTCGGAATTAATTTTCTTTTCTGTCTAACTACAAAGGAAACCCTAGTTCTTATTAATTAATGTAATTTGTGAGTTAGTTAATCATTCCCTAGTAGTTATTCTCTTTTCAATTCATTATCTATATTTTGGAGAAACCCTAGAATTTTAGTTACTTAGCTACCCTTCAGCTGAAGATGGTAAAATAACTGTTTTTTCTGTTGAGTGTAAGATATTAGTTGTTACATATGGTATTAGAGCTACCGAGTTCAACACTAAACCTCGGGCTCGTCATGTGAACTTAATCAAAATTGGAATCAAGCTGCCTAAACCTTTTGGAAATGAAAACCGACCTCTGGATAAGGAAACTTAATCTATTTCTAATGGAAACCTATCACAGGAAGTGATAGATGTATTTTTGTAACAAATTTTATAATTAAACCTATCATAGGAGTGAAAGCTATTTATAAACATTTTGTAACTAAATCTATCACAAGGGGTGATAGTTGTTCTTTTTGTAACTAAATCTATCACAGGGAGTGATAGTTATTTAAATAACCTTATGTAATTGAATCTATCGCAAAGAGTGATAGGTATTTTGGTAATCATTAAAGAATGGAATCTAAAATTAATTCATAGCATATCGTGTTGAAATCTAAGTTGTATAAAACCAACATAGAATAATAAGTAATACCGAAATCCAGGACCCCATTGGAATGGAGAATTTTGAAAATGGGTTCAGAGGAGAACAAGAAGTTATGGAAACCTTATGGCCAAATTAGATCAACTCTTGAATTTAATGAGTGACACTCAAAATCAATTGCTAAATTTGGAAAGAAAAGTGAACGGACAGACTGATATGCATGAGAAAAGGCCTGAGAACCGTAGTGACCAGCATGAAGAGAGTTCTAAAACCATAAGCTTGAGTAATAAAAGGAGTCGATTGGCTAATGAATTGGCCAAGGATATGAAGAATATTAAACCCCCTAAGTTTGAGGGCTCCATTTCAAGTGATTCCACAAAGGCATGGTTGATAGAAATGGAAAAATACTTTGAACTAAGGGATTATTCTGATAATTTGAAGGAAAATGGGTAACCTATCAGTTGGCAGAAGCTACCACTTGGTGGGAGAAAAAAAGAGCAAAAATGGGAATGGTAGCAGTTGAGGTATCATGGGAGTAGTTTGTGCAGTTATTCCATCAAAGGTGGCTTCCACAGATGTACTATGACTAGAAGCTATTAGATTTCAAAAATCTAAGACAAGGACCTCTATCAATCAATGAATATTGGGAGAAGTTTACCTAATTGCTTAAGTATGTCCCTCAATATCGACAAGATGGAAATTTTTGAGTTTGAAAGTTCATTTTGGGTTTAAACAACCACATTGGAGGTCTGGTAGATGTTCTGGTAGCTCATACAATGGATGAGGCTTATGAGAAAGCAGTTTGGAAGGAACAGAGGTTGAAGAAGGATGATTCTCTCAAAGACAGAAAACGTAACAAGGGCAAGGGGGATCAGTCGCACAAGAATTTTAAGGACTACAAAGATAATTAAGATGAAACCTACACAAGAAAAGGTATAGAAAAGAAAGAACCATTAGGAGGATGCTTCAATTGTGGTGGAGAACTACAAAGATAATCAGGATGAAACCTACACAAGCAAAGGTATAGAAGAGAAAGGACCATCAGGAGGATGCTTCAATTGTGGTTGTCTAATCAGTGCCCGAATAAGAATCAATAGGGGCAGCCATAGTGAAGGCCATTACAGTCTTAGCAAACAAATTTTCAACAAAGGATCCATGCAACGGTAGACAACCGTCAAGTAGAGGATTAGATTACTTCAGTTGAAACACTAGGTGTGGGATCTAAGGGTGGCCATAGTTGAGCCGTTTAGAGTTCTCAAGGTGTGCAGGGTGCGCCTACATAACTATGAGGTTATGTAATGCAAGGTCCAGTGGGACCAGTACCTTGAAGAAAATGCTACCTGGGAGGATTATGAAGAAAACCTTCAAAAATTTCTTTATCTTTTGATGAACAATTGAGAACATTATATTTATGAATATGTTTATGTTATGTTTAAAATTTAGAATAAACAATCATTGAGACGATGATTCTTAAGGGGAGGAGTATGTTACATCCCCTACTTTGAGACTATGAATTGGTTATGTATGTTCAGATGCAAGTTTGTTGCAAGTAACTGCTTTCATGAGAATATGACATTGAAATTTTGTTAGTTGTTCTTTTATTATTGTAACTGTATATTAATGAACTCTTTATTTTGCAAACTTGAATTTATTGTTCACATGAAGTTGAATGATATCATGAGATTAAATTAAAATGAATATATTATTTATCCATTGAGAACAATCTAACCATAATCCTTGTTAGTGGATGCAGGATTGCCGATGTCATGAGAGAAAGGGAAAAATCATCAGGGAGAGGTCATGGTTAACAATAGATCAATTTGATTATCTACCTCGAGTCGGTGAATGACAAAGGATCTAAGTCATAACTTGACCTTAAGCAATTCTAAATAATTATTCTTCCTCTAAGTCAATTTATAAATATATATATATATATAATTATTCTTCCTCTAAGTCAATTTATAAATATATATATATATAATTATTCTTCCTCTAAGTCAATTTATAAATATATATATATATATATATATATAATTATTCTTCCTCTAAGTCAATTTATAAATATATATATCATTTATAATGAGTAAGTAATTGATTAATAAATGATATAATTAAATATTGAAATCCTTGGGAAGAAAGGAATATTTAATGTAGACCAATTTAACCTTGGTAAATATAAAATGTGGCATCGAATGTTTATTGTTTTTAAAATTTAAATGAATTTGTGAGGTGTCAGGCCTTGTGGCGGAGCTTCAAGAAACTCCACCCGCATTGAAGAATGCCAAGAAGGGACAAATGAAAGGCTTCTTGGGGGAAAATGTTTGGGGGGAATTGAGCTCCTTAAGGAAAATTCGATCTTCATTTCTCATTCTTTTTATCATTCTAGAACTCTCTCTCTCTCTCTCTCTCTCTCTCTCTCTCTCTCTCTCTCTTAAAACTTAAATGAATTTGTGAGGCGTCAGGCCTTGTGGCGGGGTTTTAAGAAACTCCACCCATATTGAAGAACGCCAAGAAGGGAAAAATGAAAGGCTTCTTGGGGGAAAATGTTTGGGGGGAATTGAGCTCCTTAAGGAAAATTAGATCTTCATTTCTCATTCTTTTTATCATTCCAAAACTCTCTCTCTCTCTCGGGGGTCAAGCTATTTATCTTTTTGTATCATTCCAGAACTCTCTCTCTCTCGGGGGTCAAGCTATTTATCTCTCTCTCTCTCTCTCTCTCTCTCTCTCTCTCTCTCTCTCTCTCTCTCTCTCTCTCTCTCTCTCTCTCTCTCTCTCTCTCTCTCTCTCTCTTCTCTCTCTCTATGGGGGTCAAGCTATTTATCTTTCTGTAGCATCATTTAAGTTCTTCTTGCCATAGATATACAATTCCAATCCCATATGCATTCCTCTCAGTCCTTAGTCTTCTTTCTTACATTTGGAAATCCCATTCCCCTATAACCATCAACTAGCCTGAGCTCATTGTTTTTCCCATCCCTATCTTTGTTATTGGCGACTTGGGGATTTAAGTCTTTGGGAAATTTTGTTGAAGTGGTGGTTTGAATCTAGTACCGATCTTGCACTTCTTCAATCCCGTTAGAAATACCAACATCTATTTTGTCGTTGGTTCTCTTTCTCGGCTAGGAGTGTCAAGGTTCTAGGCTTTGAGTTACAGAAGGAAGAATACAAATAACAAGTTTCAAATAATCTTCCAGGCAAGTATCGATTAAAATTATTCATCGTATTTGTTTGATGAATAAAATTTGGAGTATTTGCTGGGTTGCTATATTTCTGGTTAAAAATTACCAACTAGCATTTGAATATAAATCAATGTGTAAATACTAAATATGATATGCAAAGGAAATTTCTATGAAAATAAAGACAATTAAATAAAGTTAAAATGGTTCCATTTTGCTAAATTGATACTGTATACGTCTAAAAATGGTCATGATTAAGCTTGTTAATTAATTAAATATGATTTATTTAATTAATTCTTCTAATGTCATCTACATATAAATAAATTTAATTATTTATTTATATTGTGCATCTTCTAAATTCTTCTACCTTAAATTAAATAAATAATTTTATTTAAATACTAACATTTCCACCTTTCGCTTGATTAAATTAAATAAATTTTTATAATTTATTTATATTTAATTATCATCCTATTCTAGAGTTTAAATATTTTGAATATTTAAATAATGGAATATCTTCTTCATCCCACCTTTTATCTTTCGCTTGATTAAATTAAATAAATTTTCATAATCTATTTATATTTAATTATCATTTGGTTCTAAAGTTTGAATATTTTGAATATTTGAATAATGGAATATTCTCCATCCCATAATCGAATTAAAATATTAAATATTTCATTTAATATTTCCTCACCCTAATTTCATTTTTTAAACATGATTAAATATGAGTTATTTAATTATGTAGGTTTCCATTTTTATCTCCACTTCCAAATTAAATAAATATATTTAATTTAATTTCTAACTCGTGCTAACTCACTCTTCCAAAATTCGCATCTCATCCTTCGAAATGGAAGTTTCCCTTCGAAACTCAATGACGAAAATTGAAAGAAAAGGGAAACCTTCCATCCTTCTCTTCCACTTTCGAAAATCTCCTGCCGTCCGTTCGAACAAGCTTAATCCGGATCGTCGACTGATTTAGCCAATCAAATCCATTAGAAAACTCTATAAATTCTGGCGCAAATCCAAGCTTTTGGTTACACTATGCATAATCATCCACATTTACACACACGCACTCACTTTTGCACACCTACGCATATCTACGTTCATACAGGCAATCAGCTTATGCATTCATATTAGTTTTAATATCACAGCAATCTTCTCATCTTAGCATAGCTTTGCATTTAGCATAGTTTGCATTTAAAATCTCATTCTTTAGCTGTCATTTTGTTGAGCTTGATCTGCTGATCTGAGAGCTATCTGGAAACCAACAAAACGCTGAAGTTAGAGGAAGATAAGACGGTTTCGGGAAGCTGCTGTTATGGTTTGCATATTCTATTTCCTTTTCAGCTTTCTGATTTAATGTCTTATTAATATGTGTTTGATTTTATCTAAATTGATCCAATATTTCTGACACACATAAAATGTCCTGAAAAAATCCAAAAAATCAGAAAATGTCCTGAAAAAAATCCAAAAAATCAGAAAAAGTCCTGGAAAAATCCAAAAAATTAGAAAATGTCCTAAAAAATCCAAAAAATCAAAAAATGTCCTTAAAAAAATCAAAAAATCAGAAAAAGTCCTAAAAAAATCCAAAACATCAGAAAAAGTCCTGAAAAAATGGTTACCCTGGTGAAAACTTGGCAAACAGGCATCTTAGTAACACAAAAAAAAAAGTCATTGGGTGAAAACCTAGCAACAGGCAGTCTATTGACAAGAAAAATGCAATAAAAACAAATAGTGAAAATCTGGCAAACATACGCTATTTGTCACTCTCCATCTATTAGTTCATGTTTTGCACTTAACTTTTCAGTCTTCCTTTTCATGCGTCTTTCCCGTCATCTTAGGGCCACACCAACACCATGCTATCATCATTTTCCTTGAGCGATAACGTCTTATCATGGCTTGATTTTCATACATATTCATTTTAGCAAGTTGTGTCAATACCAAGGGCAAACATGGGCATACTGGGGGCAATCAACTTTCAACAGTGGGACAATGACATCGAAACCAATCACACAAAACAAAACAATCAAATCAAACCAAAACATCCAATCATTGATCTGTATCACAGTAGCTTTCAGTTGCGTACTTTACCATGACTCATATCTGGATGATCTCTAATCTGACTAATGTTTGGAATCATAGTATTTCATTTTGAACAATGGTTGTTTAATTTTTTGATATCATTTCTCTAGAGGATACTCGATGATGTACTAAACTAGAGTGGCAAGGAAAGAGGATGATTTTTCTTTGTCTTTTGTATTGTGGTTAATCATTCATCTATTGCAAATATGTCGCGAGACATGATTTTCTAGAGTTTATCATTGATGACAGTTCCAAATTTGCATCAGATGGTGATTAGTCTTTGTCTGTTTATGCAAGAAATGCTTAGGTCATCTCGGTTCAATTATACCTAGGTGCTTGTGTTCACTTGCTATATCAAAAAACATGAAAGTTGTACTCAAGTCATCATTGGTGCTAATTTCCCCTCTGATGCTTGTACATACTTCCAACATTTTAACAGCGCTCTATGATGATTTCAGCAAATATAACAACAAGCTCAACAAAATGGTCGGTTTCATTTAGTTGCATTTTATTTTAGGTCATTGTACATAACTGCATATTGGATTTGCATCAAGAGTTTTTGAAAGGTCAATGGCTATCACTTTTCTTTGGACTATTTGTGGAGGACAATGCAAACATTTGTACCATTATCATTTCATCTTCATTATCATTTCATTCATTATCATCTCATATTAATTATCATTAGCATTGCATTTTCATTATCATTTCATATTAGTTTCATGTCATTTTATCATTTCATATTAGTTTCATTCATTATCATTTCATATTAGTTTCATTGACATTTCATCATTTCATTCATTACCATTATTACCATCTTATCATCACATTACCATTTAATCATCGCATTACCATTATCACTCATATTAGTATTGCATCCATTATCATTTCATTATTTCATGTTAGTTTCATTACCATTATCATCATTTCATTCATTTTTCGTTATCATTATCATTTATATTATTCTATCATTGCATTACCATATTATAATCCTTTCATCCATTTAACATTTCATATCATATCATTTAACAATTTCATCTCATTATCGTCTATCCATTTAACATTTCATATCATATCATTTAACAATTTCATCTCATTATCATCTATCCATTTAACATTTCATATCATATCATTTAACAATTTCATCTCATCCATTTAACATTGCATATCATATCATTTAACAATTTCATCTCATTATCATCTATCCATTTAACATTTCATTTCATATCATTTAACATTCCATTCCATACCATTTCATTTATCATTTTATCATTTCATATCATTTCATTTCATTATAATCTCATTTATCATTTCATTTATCCATTCATTCTAATTACCAATCATTATACTTAATCACACATTATTTTATCATGCATCACTATTTACTCATCTCAATCTCATAGCAGTATTCATATCATTTTACATCATATCATATCATTTTATGATACACTATCTACTCATATCATTTCACATCACATCATATCATAATTGCATATCATGAACACAACATTCATTTCTCATCTTTTATTTGCACTGAAAAATCCAAAAATAATAAATGCACATCATAAGTAATCCATCTGCATGACATCATTAGTACACATCATCAAATCATAATCATAATAAAACATCATAATCAAACCATCCTGCATATCATCAATGCATAACAAAATCTATCACATATTGAAATAAATGCATATCACATCATCATATCATAAATGCATGTCAACTCATCATCAAAATAATCATCGCCGCTACATATCATCACTCATCAAAAATGATACAAATGTCCAAATGTCCAATGAAACTAAAATGTCTAAAGCAAAATACATCAGATATGATCACAAATGGCATATACATGCTCCCAAAATGATATACATCACATGACTAGCTGGTCGATGCCCTTGATGGTGCTAGTCTGGAAGGAGGTGGTCTGCCACTAGTGCCTACATCTGGGTCCTGCCGAGGCCCCGTCACTCCCTTGCTATGGGTGTGTGTCCATGATCTGCTCCTGCTCTTGCTCCGGGATCGCGGATATGGCTCTCTGCACTCGGGAGGACATAGCTCCTCATATCTCACTCTATAATACTCAGCCTCTCACACCATCTCCATACCCTCTACAATGGCATCCCACAGTGACGCACTCTCTATGGTGCCCATCAGCCTCTGAGCCACACCCTCAGCCTCTACTGCCCTCCGCCTGGACGCATCTCTCTCTGCTATCACCTGGTCTAACTGTGGGCCTGGGGCAGGTGCCTATTCAGGTGCATGTGCCTGTGCCTGTGCCAGCTGCACCTAAAGTTGTACAATGAAAGCCTGTGCCTGCACCAACTAACTCTGCAACTGACCCTACTGACCCTGTAGTGTCTGCACCTAAGCCTGAAGTGTGGCTATATGTCCCTGCTGAGAGGAGGATGCCATACGGATCACTGTCCATCTCCCAATCCCTGTCCTCGGCCACCGCATGATTTGGACACCCCTGAGAACATCCAGCCTCGATCTCCCCAGCACCTGTTCCTCCTCCCTACCATCATCTCCATCATCATCATCTAAGCTATTGTCCTCATCTCCACTCTCCACCTCCTCTCCTCCCACTGCTCCCTGCTCACCGTCAGTCACATCCTCCTATCTCACTGCCCTTGGCTGTGGTGCTACCAAAATAGGTGTTGGCTCATCGGGACTGGTAAACCAAGGAAAAGGATGCGTGTGAAAATATGCAAAGTACTCATCAGACATCCCAGCATCCACAATGTCTCGCCTATCCGCCCATACCTCAGGTGCTAATGCAATAAACTCTGTATATGAGGCCTGATAAGAAATACACGACCCCCATCCGGCCTCATCTCTGCTCTGGGTATAGTGTGCAACCCCCTGCGGCATCCCCTGCATAAACCCAAACTGCCTCTATACCTGTAATTCTAGAAATCTCTCCAAAATGAAGGGAGTCCTCCCTATCAAGAACCGTGGAATGCATACGTACGACATCTCTATATGATCTGTGGCCCATGGCTCACAATCAAGATACGGTTGCCATACGACTGTGTCCATGTCATCCAGTAGTCGTCTCCAATAATCCACCTTGCCCAGCTTGGGCTAGGTAAGGAACATCACATACATATAGATATAGGGCCTACCTGGTGGCCTAACTCTGGGGCACGTCGGTCTTGTCACAGCAAAGTGCTCCCACACCCAAATCTGTAGCACTGTAACCCCGCACGACAAACTGGATGATCCTCTGTATACTACCTGGTGCAAATCATGATAGAGATGTGCTAGCATGCAGCTACCCCATGCGTATCTCCTCGACTGTAGCAACATCTGCTCCAGAATCCTGCCCCATCCCACTAATAATCCCTTTGCCCAGCAATCCAGACAAAGGAGATCTCCGATGAATGCACCCAAAACTACCGGCAAGGCGGGATATCCGCGAAAGTCTTCCCATGGTACCCAGTACCCAGCAATTTGTGCATCTCCGTACACTCTCCTCAAAGCATCTGTCCCCCCAGCTCCTTGTGATCGTAATACACAAGGGCTCCAACCACTGGGATACCTAAGATCCTGTACACATCCTTATGAGTCACTGTCACCTCACCGATCGACATGTGAAAGGTGTTGTGCTCCGAATGCCATCGCTCTGCAAGTGTCGTCAACAATCCTCTGTTGACCCTTATCGGCGGCATCGCCAACAAGGATCTCAAACCGCAGGTATCAATCAGCGCTATGTCAGCAGGTGTCAACTCAGGGATCCTATCC
The DNA here is from genome assembly GCA_007258455.2 of Sequoia sempervirens. Taxonomy (NCBI): domain Eukaryota; kingdom Viridiplantae; phylum Streptophyta; class Pinopsida; order Cupressales; family Cupressaceae; genus Sequoia; species Sequoia sempervirens. The sequence goes on along the minus strand of VDFB02193867.1, from coordinate 146,249,494 downwards.
CATCCTACTAAATGTCGCTCTCTAATTTAGAGGTTTTTGAAAACCTCCTATTTTCTTCACAATGATAATTCATCAGAATCATATCAATCATTTAAAACAACATCAATCAAACTCATATCTATTAGTGACCTCTATTAGTGATCCATATCAGTGAACTATATCAGACCCATATTAATGACTCATATCAATACATCAAATCAACAACCCATATCACACAATCAGTCCTATCAATCAAATCAAATCAAATCTATCTAGCTGGATATCATATCAAATCTGTTCTACAATCAATCACTTTTTGTTTTCTATCGCAGAAAGAAAATTCATCAAAATCATATCAATCATTTACTCTTTGTTTTCTACTCTAGGAAGCAAAGTTATCAGTTTAATCTACTCTTTGTTTTTCATTCATGGAAATCAAATTTATCAATCATTTACTCTTTGTTTTCTACCCTAAGATGCAAAGTTATCAATCAATCATTTGATCATTTTTTATTTTTTTTACCTATCTCTTGACAAGGGATGCAATACAAATCATCATTTTCACATTACTATCATCAAAACATCAATTATGCCTAGTTTCTCGTATGCGCCATTCTTTTTTTCCGATGCACTTAAACAGATCCCCTACATGCGTTTTCTCGTATGCGCCACTTTACTCATCCTATGAGCCGATCTTTTTACTGGATGCACGTTTTTGCTCTATGCGCGACTGTTTTCCCTACAACCGCTTTACCCCTAAAAATTTTCTATCCTACCCTATATGTGCGCTAGTTTTTACAGGATGCACCAAACTGGTTTTACCATGGATGTTTAAGATTTATGCTCTATGTGCGTTTGTTTCTACCCTAAGTGTGCCTATTTTTTTTGAAAGCACCTAAACTATTCTATATGCGTGCAAATGCCATTTTCAAAATGCAAATCCACGGAAAACAAAAAAAAATTATTCAAATGGAAAAATTTGAAAGCACAAGAGGATAGATCGACTCACTGGTGGTCCATACGCAACTGGCCTCTGATATCTATGAGATCTCTCGAATCGGTGGCGATGATAGGGAATCCCCATGTCACGATGTCACTCTCACAGCTACAGTTTTCACCAAAGTCAAAAGTGCAAATGCTTGTCTTTTTCAACCTTTTTACCTTTTAAAGGTCAAACAAGGGTAAAATTGACTTTATTTTTTAAAAAAATTGGACATTTCTTTTTCATCATTTGTCGCGAGCTAAACCACTCTCTCTCTCATCCGTGATTTACCTCCCGAGGGGGCATCATCAGCAGAAACATCGAAAGCACATCAGGGGCAAAAGCTTATTTTCTTTGAAGCAATGTGTTTTACACATCACTTCAAAGAGGGGCAAAATGTATATGTCTAAAAATGGTCATGATTAAGCTTGTTAATTAATTAAATATGATTTATTTAATTAATTCCTCTAATGTCATCTACAAATAAATAAATTTAATTATTTATTTATATCGTTCATCTTCTAAATTCTTCTACCTTAAATTAAATAAATAATTTTATTTAAATACTAACATTTCCACCTTTCGCTTGATTAAATTAAATAAATTTTTATAATTTATTTATATTTAATTATCATCCTATTCTAGAGTTTAAATATTTTGAATATTTAAATAATGGAATATCTTCTTCATCCCACCTTTTATCTTTCGCTTGATTAAATTAAATAAATTTTCATAATCTATTTATATTTAATTATCATTTGGTTCTAAAGTTTGAATATTTTGAATATTTGAATAATGGAATATTCTCCATCCCATAATTGAATTAAAATATTAAATATTTCATTTAATATTTCCTCACCCTAATTTCATTTTTTAAACATGATTAAATATGAGTTATTTAATTATGTAGGTTTCCATTTTCATCTCCACTTCCAAATTAAATAAATATATTTAATTTAATTTCTAACTCGTGCTGACTCACTCTTCCAAAATTCACATCTCATCCTTCGAAATGGAAGTTTCCCTTCGAAACTCAATGACGAAAATTGAAAGAAAAGGGAAACCTTCCATCCTTCTCTTCCACTTTCGAAAATCTCCCACTGTCCGTTCGAACAAGCTTAATCTGGATCGTCAATCGATTCAGCCAATCATATATGTTCAAAAACTCTATAAATTCTGGCGCAAATCCAAGCTTTTGGTTACACTAATCATAATCATCCACATTTATACGCACGCACTCACTTTTGCACACCTACGGATATCTACATTCATACAGGCAATCAGCTTATGCATTCATATCAGTTTTAATATCACAACAATCTTCTCATCTTAGCATAGCTTTGCATTTAGCATAGTTTGCATTTAAAATCTCATTCTTTAGCTGTCATTTTGTTGAGCTTGATTTGCTGATCTGAGAGCTATCTGGAAACCAACAAAACACTGAAGTTAGAGGAAGATAAGATGGTTTTGGGAAGCTGCTATTATGGTTTGCATATTCTATTTCCTTTTCAGCTTTCTGATTTAATGTCTTATTAATATGTGTTTGATTTTATGTAAATTGATCCAATATTTCTGACACACAGATACCAAGACCAATGTGAACAAATCTCATTTCTCAATTGGTCTAGAGCAGTGTCAACCCTAAAATCATTCATGCAATCATGATATGGTTGTTCTTCCTCAGTTGATTGTGGGTCTAAAATGCTTACCTATTGAGGAGTTTGGAAATATTATGGAGTTCTTCTTCCTTTCTTAATAGTGATCAAGTTTTGAATTTGTATATGGGATTTGATGGGTTATGACCTGAACAACTTCTCAACTATGAAATCAGGGAACAATAATTAAATATATTTCTAGGAAAGCACTTTCTAGTAAGTTATTTGAATCTTGACTTGTTTTTCATTCATTTTGTTGTTCAGGATTTTCCTAATTATAAACATTTAAGAATATTTATTGAGATCTTGAAAACTCAAACCTAACCTGAAGGTTACTATTGTCTAGAGTTGTTGAGAATACCAAATTGTTTCAACTTGAATGGGAATGGATTATGAGTTTCCCTATGACTTGAAACTTTACTTATGATTCCTTGAGAGGAATGAGCTTGTCTACGCCAGACCATCTTTTCATTTAAACAGTAAATCTAAAAGAATATTACTCTGATTTAAGAACCATATTGCAAAATGAAACTTAGAATAAAATATATTAAATGTGAAATGTAAATTTAATCTAGATATTATAATATAAATCTTGGAACAAACATCATCTTGTCAAGCAAGGGTGAGAGTGTTGACGGCACAGGAGTGCCAAAGATATCGGCACAAGAGTGCTAGTAAAATTAAAATCCTTGGCCAAGGTATGATGCTAGATTCAGCATCTGTCGGTTATCAAGAACCAGATATACCACTGATCAGAGTGGTCATTCTAGTTGGGAAGTACCCTTAGTAAGGTCGATCAAGAGGTATAGGTCCTTGACACCAGGCTCAAAGGCATGATGATAATTTGATCCATGTTGATTACCCTCATGAAGGGTGGGTTCTTCAGTTGAAGATACTCAGGAGAACAGTAGGTCTTGGTTGGGTGGTAAAGCCCCTGATGATAATTCTCTTTCCCTCATTGATAAAGAAGTTCAAGTATAGCAACATGAAGATGATGTCAAATGTATTTCTTCCTCACTTGTAAATCTAGGTACATGCATTCTAATTAAATTTTACTTTCATTTATGCCATAAATGTTATTCTTTTATGTTAAATGTTTGTTGTAAGATTCTATAGTTATCTAGTTAGATAGCTATTTGAATCATTCAGCTAAAATGAAAGAATTAGAATTAGTTAATAAATAAAAAGATGTTATTTCTTTTCCTTAATTCATTAATTAGATAAATGGGAAACCTAGATGGAATAGTTAGTTAGTTATTGTCAGATGAATTTGGTAGTTAAGTTTCCATTCTTAAACCATCGAATGACTATTGTCATCTTTGTTTCATTGTTGTAGTTATTGCTTGTTACCTCCTGGATGCAAAGAAAATTAGTTACTACCTTTCTGTAATTTTCTGTTATTTGTTTACAGTTAATAGTTTTCCTTCTAATTGGAAATGAAATTTTAAAGGTTAGTTAATGAATTGTATGTTGTAGTGACATTGGAATTAATTTTCTTTTCTGTCTAACTACAAAGGAAACCCTATTTCTTATCAATTAATGTAAGTTGTGAGTTAGTTAATGATTTCGTAGCAGTTATTCTCTTTTCAATTCATTATCTATATTTTGGAGAAACCCTAGAATGTTAGTTACTCAGTTGCCCTTCAGCTAAAGATGGTAAAATAATTGTTTTTCCATTGAGTGTAAGATGTTAGTTGTTATAGGGTTGTGAATGTTTAACTTATCATCATAATGGTGGGCATGCATTTTGCATGCCAATTCTTAGAAAGGAGTAAATATGGCACAAGTTATAAATACCAAGGATGATTATAGTAAAATGCCAACAAGGATCCTTTATTATATATGTATCTTTGGTGAATTTGGTATGTCATTCAACATGGTTGAGTTGGTCAACATAGTTCATGAATGCATCTAGTACTAAGATCACAATTGTGTCCAACAAGCAAGGATCAATGATGCAGCATTGAGTTTCTTCCCCCACCATCATTTGGGTTCGAAGTAGATACATAAATATTGATGTATCTCACAAAACATTTTACAACAATTTGGTCCATTTAAGTAATGCTCTTAATGGTAGGTGATTAATGGAGTCAAAATAAGCCATGAATAAGGGTAGAAACTATATACTACTTAATACCTAGTAGAAGAGAGAACAAATAAGAATAAATAAAAATGAGTCAACAAATATTTAAATTAATTGAAGAGAAAATAATCTTACCCATACCAGTAGTCCTTTCTACCTAAAATTTTCTTTAATACTTATTCATATAAGATAATAAATCTATTATGCATGTACAATACTACCAAATATGGGTTGTGAACAAATTTTTGGATCCTCCAATGTTGTTGGGAACTATGTTGGGTTAGAAGGTGGTAGGCTAGGCATGGCATTGTGTGAGTCTAGTCACTTTGTACCTATTGTAATTAAAGTGAAGAACAAAATAGGGAAAACAAGTTGTCTAATCATATTAGAAATTCCTCTTCAATACTTTTTCAAAAATGTTTATGTGCTACACAAATTTGAGCCAAAATGCATCATGCTATGCAAACTCAAATTATTAGGAAAGTAGTACAATTATTATTTAAGTTTAGAAACTATTAAATAAAAGGGTATGATCTAAAAACTTCTTTGTTGGAGCATCCAAGATCACTTGCAAGATAAAAATACTTCCAAAAACAACAATATCCTTGCATATATTGGAAAGGATGAGGAGGTGAGAAGGTAGGAGTGACACTCTAACTACCAGGCTTTAAGATTCAAACACATGTAGGACTCTATGGAAAAGTGTTGGAACACTAAGTGAGTCCACATGAGGTGAAACAAAAGTGAGATGTCTCCCAAGTGAGCTTAAGAGTGGTGTGAATAGGACCCTCTTAGATAGGATACAATCTAACTAGTTTGGTAACAAAAAAAATATATTCTAACAACCCACTTTAAGTGATAGTTAAATAAAAAGATGAGTCCTAACAACATGACATGATAAGGTACTTATTTATATATAAAAATATCTCAAAATGGAGAAAAATAGAAAACCTAGTGGGAACAAAGCTCCTCTCTAAAAGAGAAAAATGGGCCCAAGGAAAGAAACCTCAATATTTCCCATGAAGATAGAAACATGAATATGAAGAAATCATGAAGCATGTAGAATCTATAAATACCATCAAAGAAGAAGTGGTGGTGTCTTTTGGAATCAACAAAGCTCCAAAGACTATATAGATCAAGCTAGGAGATTCAAAACACTACATGAGTGATGTCAAGTACACTACTCAACTATGAATACATAAATGACATATAGTTACAAAAAATTCTATGTGAGGTTGAAGATGAAAATAGTACTATGATCAAGGAGCGCAAAAGAATTACAAAATTGACCTATAGAACACTACTAAAAATGCATGATGCTTTACATGAGAACCAAAATCTCACAAATGATGATCAACTAAAAAATGTAGAAAGTTGTTCAATTGTTCCATTGAAACCAAGGAAGAATTAGCATAACCGAATGATAATACCCCCTTAATACTAAAAAGGGAAAGGTTTTGGTAGATCAACTAAAATATGGCACGAATGTGTGTAAAGGAAAGTATGGTGCAACATCAGGTCCAATATGATGTACAAGAAACAATAAAAAGGGTGTGCAAAAATAAAGGTACACACACATGAAGCAAGAATCACTAAGATTCATTGTATTTATGGAGGAAACAACTAAGACCTTATGGCACTATATATGTGCATTTCCACACATATGTACTTTTTGAGTTCTTACAAATGTCCAAAAAAGGAAAAAAAAATGAGTTAATGTCATGATGTGGACAATGAAGACATAGACCAAGCATGTCTTACAAGCCTTAAAAATAAATGATATTTTTTTTTACAATTAACACCCTCCAAAGTAAATATTTCTATAAAAAAAATTGCTCTAAAAAATATACAAAGTTGAGTACAATTTAGCATATTAGAAGCCAAAATTGACCATCTATAATTTAGTACAATTTTACAACCTTTTTTTGAAAAAAGAGGCATTCCAAAGAAAAAATATAATGTGTTAATGGATTCATTATGTTTTGTTGATAAAAAATTATGCCTTCTTAATAAAAAAAAATGAGTAAAATGAAGTTTTAAAGGTAAATCCTAAGAGAATACAATAAATTGGGGAAAAATAAATTGCGCTGTGAAAAACTAGATGAAACTAGCTTTTTGTCGACTATTTAAGCTAAAAAAAATATAGAATATATAGGTGCAAGTTATAATGGAAAACAAAAAAAAAATGCCTCTATTGCAAGAATATCCATGTCTGGTTGTTAGACTTGACCGCTAGTGGTTTGAACAAAGAAATTATAAAAGTAAATACTAATAGATGGATCTATATTTCAATGGCTTAGTACTTGAAAAGACACGTACAAAGCCAAGGAATATTCTGCTAGAGTTATGAACTTAGACTACATACTATATTTAAAGTTCTAAACTTTTGGGTCTAACTATAGTTTAAAGACTCTCCTTGATGATGAATCTAGTGATGGGAACCAAATAATGGAATGTAAGTAAACTATGCATTATGATCTAGAAGAAATTTGTTAAAATAACTTCACACAAAAGTTCTCAATGAGTGCTAAATTGAAAATATAAATTCTATCTCCTACGAATAATATCTTAAGTTTCTAGAACATGTAGTTATAACTTCCAACCGAAATGTAATAATCAATCAAAAAAATGTATATAAAAAAAAATCAATAAAGACATTGCTTATATGATACCAAAATAGTGTGATGAAATGTTTCCCTTTGACAAAAACCTAAAGCTTAGAAAATAATTAAGTATAGTGAATGAAAATTAAACAACAAAAATAATCTCAATGCAAATCAAATCTTGAACTTAGGGGATAAAAACAAGGATATAATTAACCAGAGCAATTTTAGCAAAATAAATTCAAAATCCACTAAATGAAGAAATAAATAACAATAATAAAATATATACAATTAATAGGGAATCCAAGAAACATAGCTAGTAGCCTTAGCGTGAATGGAGAATACTTTCCTTCTTGCTTCCAACTTATCTCCATTATCAAAAAAAATCTAAGAAAAAAGGAAGCTTCCATGCTAAACAAGAATTACATATTGTCACTAAACCATGGGGACACATCCCCCTTAAAATCTAGGCATTCTGGGGATGGGGATGTCCCCGGGATGTGGGGACACTAGGAAGATGGGCCCCCACTGCACCACCACTACCATTGAGACAGTAGGGATGTTGAGATGTCCCCATGACATCTTAGGGATGGCCAAGAATCCATCGACCATCCTGAGGATGCCCAAAATTCTCCCATAATGGAAGGTTAAAAAGCAACAAAAAAATTTAAAAAAATTAATTTTTTCGTAAAAATAGAGCCCAAGGTTGAACCGGAATGGCCAATGGGCCCCACCAATGCCTCCTAAACTCTATAAAATACTCCAAATTCCTCATTTTTACTCACAATTTGATTTCAATAGCTAGGTTGAAGAGGAGCAAAAGAGTGTGATTGAAGTGTTTCAAGTGCAAGAGGGATGACAAGGAGTAAGAAGAAGAGGAAGAAGAGGAATTCTACACCAATTTAGAAGGATTTTTCAAGAATAAGGTACAATTCTATGACTGTTTTTTATTTTTAAATTTTTTTTATTAATTTCTTTTTTAAATTATAATTTTATTCATAATTTCATGGGCATGTCTACAAGTGTATGTTCAATATGGAAATTTCTACAAGTGTATATTCATTTATTCATTGCACAATGTTCATTGTTCATAATGTCATAAAAGTTCAACATTGAAATTTAAATTTTATTTTCAATTTTATCAAACTAGGCTAAAATATTTGTGTATCCTCTAATTCTATACTTTGTACGACCTAAAGTAAGAAAAAAAGTGAAATTCTTGGTTGAAAATATTAAGAGCAACAATTGCTAGTATTGGCATGGTGTGATGGTTTATAGGTGGCATTGTTGTTCTTGCCACCAAGGTTCAAACCCCGTTGGGGTGGTATTGTTGAATGGTTGTATCCGGTTCATAGCTCCGGTCAAAAGTGTTTACCCCTTGAATAAAAAAAATATATTAAGAGCAACAATTTTTATTTGTGTATCCTCTACTCCTTCCCTTTGTGTGATATGAAGTAAGAAAAAACAAAATAAAATCTTTCTGTCCTAATCCTTTGCATGCATAGTTTGAATTTTAATTTTATAATTATAAAAGTTTATAAATTATTTTATATTGTTTATTGTAGTTTCTCAGTGAGTTCTCATGACGTGAGTGAGGATGAGGTTGAGGATCACAATGAAAGTATTGAATCCAATTGTGCCTAATGTTGAGACTAAGAGGGGTGGCCATGAGGATCAAATCGAAATCACTAGTTCCATGTTGAGAGCAATTGAATGTATTGATTTCCCCTCCACATTACCACAAGAGTATGCTAAGGGTCCTTTTACTCATAAGTCTCCTTTGAAATAATTTGTAGTAAAATAATCAAGCAATTTTGGGACATCTAGGGGCACAAGGTTGTGAAAGTGCCACTTTTGTGGCCTTGAATTTTTTGGCAGCATTACTTCTAGAGTTAATTTCCACCTCCTTCATATTTGAGGAAAAGGTGTAGAAGCATGTAAGTTTTTGGGGGTACCAACAAACCTAAAATACAGAGCTAAGATATAGAAGCTATGAGGTGTCAGTGAAGATAATGTAGTTGCACCTATATCTGCTACTTTATCTCACCAGTTGCATTGTCATGAAGGATATTCACACAATTCTACTTCTACTTTGCAGAGGAAAGTTGCACATATGTCTAGTTCTTCTTCAAGGGCCCATGCAGTAGAGGCTGGGGGGAAATGCAAGTTCATAAGTGATGCTTTTAGTGGTAACCCAATAGTTGAATTATTCAATATGCAGTTGAAGGATGATATAGATGATTCCATTAGAAAATTATTCTTTTCCAATGGCCTTCCATTCCATGTGGCTTAGTCTTCTTATTATAAGGAAATGATGTAAATGGTAGAAATGGGAAGAACATCATATGTTCCACTAGGGGAGAAAACAATGAGGACCACAATCTTGGATAACAACTATTCCAAGATAAATGTGTTAGTGGAGAAAATGAAGGAATTTTTGATGCAAAGTGGATGTAGTATAGTCATAGATGGGTGAAAAAACATTAGGCATCATTCACTCATCAATATCATGGTTACATGTACATAGGGCCCATATTTTCTTAAGTTGATTGATAGTTCAGGACATTGCAAAGATGCCAAATTTCAATTTCATATCCTCAAGTATTCTATTGAGGAAGTTGGGCCACAAACTATGGTCCAAGTAGTGGCAAATGTATCCCATGTATACAAAGCTACAAAGAAATTGATTGAGACAAATCATAGACATATTTGGTAGAATCCTTGTTGTATGCATGTCATGAATAATGCACTCAAGGACATGGAAAGATTGATTAGATCAAAGAAGTGGTCGATGATGCTAGAGATGTGCATATGTTTATCTAAAACCACCACACTTTACATGCACTTTTCTAGGAGCTTCTCTAAGTAGTTATTGAAACCTACCAAGACTAGATATACATCCTATTTCACTCTCTTGGAGAGAATGGTTGACTTGCAAGAGATATTGTAACTAATGGTTATGATAGAAAAATGGAATTGGTGGCCCGAGTCCAAGATAGAGCAGGAGAAGAGAGTGAAGGATGCAATGAAGAGTGATATTTTTTGGGGTTCGATGCAAAATATATATTCTCCATAATTACTCTAGTCTTCCAGGTGATTAGATATGGGGATGCAAATGCACCTAAACTTAGAGAGGTGTATGAGAGCATTGATAGTATGCTTGACCAAATGAGGGTTATTGTGTGAGATAAGGACCCCACATTAGCATATACAATGAGCACATTCAACCAATCATTCATCAAATATGGGAGAAGCTCAACACTCCCTTTCACATGGTTTCTAATGCATTGAACCCAAAGTACTACAAGTAAAGGCCTAGTAGATTTACACCCTTGCATGATTTTGAGGTGAATGCAAGGTTCTTTGGGGCCATCAAAAAGATGTATGATCCCATAGAGGCTAGCATCATTCATATTGAGTGGAAAGAAATTTCCACTCTTAGGGGTCATTTTGAGGCAACCAATATGGATATGGAAACTATGCCACATGAGGACCCAACTTTGTGGCGGAATTACCATGGACCATTTTATTTGACTACCACTCTGGCCTTTTGATTTCTATCTCAGGTTTCTAGTTAGATTTAACTTCTGATGGGAATTGGTCTACTCATAACTTCATCCACTCTCTTAAGAGGAAAAAAATTACCTCTAGGATAGAAGAGAAGCTTTTGGTTGTACATAGTGCTTTTTGTCTCATTGACCATAAGATACTTGTGTACAAAGAGAGTCCAACAACATGGTGGGATGTAGAGCTAGAGAAGGCATCACAGATTGATGAGGATATTATAGTTACATAGATAGTGTTGGTTGGTATTATTTTGGTGGAGCTTGACCATGTGTCCACTTCTAGTAGCTCTAGTGATGAGGAGTTTGGGGATGATTGGAGGCCTCACTTCACTCCATTTTGTTAAATTTTGACATCATTATACTCATTGTAATCATCATTATGAACTTGAATATAAAATTCAAATTCAACATTTTCATTGTTCAAACTTCAATTTTAATAACCTATTTTTTGAGTAGTATTAATAGTATTATAGTATTTAAGAATTTTATTTTTTAGTATTTACTTTTTCTTTTACTAATTTAGTAATTATTAATATGCCAAAGTTTCATTTCTACATTCAACATTGTAATTATTATTCATATTTTTATAACTATTTTTTCAAGTACTATATGTATATTAACACTACCCCTACTATCATCCCCTCATTGTCCCCAAACTTAGGCCCTTGGTCCTCTTGTTCCCATGTCTCCACTTCCCCCCATCAAGAAACTTTGTGGAACACTACATTTGTCATTATCCCAGTTTCATAACCTTATGTCTAAGAGACAATCTTAATCAAATCCAAATTTCCACTCTCTTAATCAAGCCTCTTATCATCCATGCAACCTTATTGGAGTCTAGTAAAGGTACATGAGTAGTGGAAACAACGACTTGACAAATTATGGAAAGAAGATGCTTCAAATGTTAGAAAAAGGAGAACTACAAAAATAAGAATAATCACTTAAGCTATAAGTGGAATTATTGGATGTAAAGTGAAAAGGACTTTTAGGATTGTATAATAAACAAAAATTATTCCTATAATTAAAGCTGGAGAGAAATTTGACGGAATGATGTTTATCTTTAGGATCATCACCAACTAGTTTTTTCAATATTATTAGTTCTTCATGTCTTGCTTTATACTTGTGGAGCAAAAGATTGACAAAAATTACACAGGATATAAACCAAATCAACTACTAAAGAGAATGAGGAAGTCAGATACAAATTAGTTATACAAAGTGAATCTCATTTGTAGACCAAGCAAATCGTCGAAAGTTCCAAAACACATTTAAGATAAATGGATAATCAATTTAAACTGCATACAAAACTAATGCATTCATTTAACATGTAACATAATTATTTAAAATGAAATAAAAAGTGTAAAAAAGTGATTTGGTTAAATGTACAAATTCTAAAAAATAAAACTCATTGAAACCATGGCAAGTGACTTACCTCAATATTTGGCACAAATTATATTGTGCTATCAACAATCTCGGAGCAAAAATGGTAGATTTTACAACAAAAAAATTGAAATTAGGTAACCAAAATCAATCTTCGTATAGTTGTTTCTTCAATTTATTCACAATAAATGAAAAGTGGATTTGGAAATATTAGGGTTTTAACACTATTAAAAATTGATTTGAATCTGGTGAGAAGATTTTTGTAGGTTAACAATCATTATAAATTTAATTGGAAAGTATGAATAAATTATGAGTATGGAAAAAAAATATTTCAACTCAATTACTAATGCATTCTTTATAGGAACTAAAAATTGACTTGTCTGACTTTTGTGGACACTTGATATTTTGTGTGTTCACTCCTTTATCTCTTGTACCCTTCAATGGAAGGTTGGCATGATGGTAACATCTAAAAAAATTAGAGCTACGGAAAGTGTGGAGATTCATTCCAAAATTCATTAATGAAATATAGTTTGTCAAGAATTAAAAATACTATATTGAATAATATGAAAAAAATTACAAATAAAAAAATGAAGGTGAGATGAAGCCATTACCACCTACAGGTGCTAGGGTAGTAATGACTCTTTTCTCACAAAGCCACATGAACAAGGGTTGGAGTGTTGGGAAGAAGTTATCAAGGTAGAAAGAAGGGGAAAGCATAGTGCGAGGTACAAGTTGTGTTGAGTCAGGATCTAGAGGGAAGGCAGAGGGAAGTTGATTAGGGGGTGAGAGTACCTGTTTGGACCCAAACCACTAGGCGACGAGAAAGAAAATGAAAGATATTAAGGCCAACAAACTATCGGTTCTCTTCTAGGAGGAGCTTAAGGATGAGGTAATGCACAATGTTAAAGTGTTTTCATAATTAGGACTGATAGGACACTTTAAGAGTTTTTGGCCTCGACTGTGTGATTTACGTAAATGGATTTCCGAGCACTGGGAACTGATTGTGGATGGTTGTATTCAAATCTAACTAGCTGCCAGAGGTCTTTTTATTGTTGTTTTTGAAACTATGGTTGATAGAAATAAAGTTTTATGTGATTATTTCTAGAGTTGGGAGGAGAAATTTGCTTTATCCTTGAAGCCATGGCATCCAACTTTCAACCCTACAATAGAGGCTTTTGATAAAGTACCTTTGTATCAGAGCCTGGTTTCAGCTCTGGGATCTCTGGTTAACTTGTTGTGGCCTTTGCAGCATTGCTTGTGTGAATCTCCTTTGTGTGCTTATCTCCTTGTTGTGACTAATGTTTGAAATGGCCCTATGATGTCTTTTCTTGCCTTATTATTTGGTAATCGTTGTTAGCTTTGATTGAGTATTACACACCTTGATATGAATGACATAAGATATTTTGAAATAAATGATACTAGGTTCTTAAACTTTATGTGGGAAAATAATAGTGAAATGGTAATGCTTCTTAACAAAATCATATATTGTATTCCCTAGAATTAGATAAAAACTAGTGATTTGACCATGATTGGGTTATGAACTCTTTGTTTATGTATCTGAGATTGATTTAAAAATGCAGTTCCCTTCTTGGGTGTGGATAAATGAAGTGTTTCCAAATAGTGCATGATGCTTGGAAATCAACTGAAAGTGTGTTTTGTGTAAAGCTATCTTGAAGATAGGAAAGAATTATGGTTGATTGGGTAAAAGACCTTTGTCCCAAAACTGCATTATTACCTTAGGATGTATGTGTGAATTTTTTTATGGAATCAATTAATATTGAGGTAAGAGGGAATAGTAAAATAATATGCTTAGTAAATAAATAATAATGGTGGTAAAGAAAAGAATGCATTAGTAAACCTTGCATTGATAAATTTCAAATATAAGCTCTTCCTTCATTGCATGGTATGCCAAAAAAAGTAAAATATCATGTGCATTGTTGTAGCCTTATATTAGCGAAACTTAGATTCCAATCGCACTATTATTGATAGAAAATCATATAAATGTTAACTCATCTGAATGCATGGCTAAGTAATTTTTTAGTGAAAAGAATGTTGTGCTTGAGGTGCTAATAAGCTGGACTATGCTTTCCTTATCGTTTGTGAGTATTGGGTAGCCTTGTTTGAGAAAGATCTTTTATAATGGTTGTGTATGTCAATGATAGAATACAATATTTTGCAGTTTAATTATGGTTAAGAAAATGGTTCATTTCTTTAAAAGATGAAAGTTAGAAAAATGAAAGAAAAGAGAAGTTATTTTGTATTTTCGGTATATGTGAATACCCTATAATGGTGCTTATGTTGTGTATTGTGATAACTTTTGTGGATAGACCAAGTTGTAGAAGTGTATGTTGTGAATATCTGACTCTTATGGAATGGAATGATAAGATTCTTGATAGTGAATGTGATTTGTCATGTTGAAACCAGTATATGTGATGTGCCCCAAGTACGAGATATAGGGTATCCGACTTGGGATAAGGGTGGTCGACATCTAGTACGATCCCCTATGTGTACCCTTTGTGATGGCCTTTATGTGAGCTAGCTAGTTGTGAGATTATGTAAATGTGTTAAGTGTGTACATGGCTTAATTACATGAAATGTGATGTATTCCTTTGTGATTAGTCTTATTTGTATGTTAAATGTGTACCCCTAGTGTATGGTTCCCCCCTTATGGGAGTGAGATGCCAGCTAGTGTAAATAGGGGTTGAGAGGCACATGCTCTCCCATTGGGAAATTACAAGCTCAGGGCATTGACCCTAATCCTGATAAGGGATCTATGACAAGTCATTGTAATCCTCCCATGGACGTTGATCATGGCCTACTCCCCTGCGTATGAGAGCCACACTTGTTGGTTCACAGTTCAAGCCTCTTCCTTGATGTTTATAACCCATGGGTAAAAGATGGAATTACATGGACCACTAGTGATTCATATTTATGTTGTCAGGGACCGCCAATTATTTATCTTCATGTGGTTATGGATCACCAGTGATTCATATTTATGTGGTCAGGGACCACCAGTTATTCATTATTCATGTGATCAGGGACCACAAGTGATACATATTTATATGGTCAGGGACCACCTGATATTCATATTTATATGGTCAGGGACCACCAATTATTGCATGCTATTATACTTATGTGGTTAGAGAACCACCATTCCCCTCCTCCCCTTAGGTGGCTTGTCAAGCCACATGGTGCTCGTGATGTGCAAATTTTATTGTTGAAATATGAATTATTGGTAAATTCTCAATTGATGTTTTATTTTATTATGCGCTAGCAAGGTGGAATTTTACAGCTATTTTATTAGGCTACTTCGCCATTTGAAGGTTGTTATAGTTCAATTTGCCTCAAGGACTTGGTTAAAGTTTCTTTTTTGAATTAAGTTTGGAAGGTTGCAATATAGCTATAATTGATCTTTATTTTGTTTTTCTCTTGAATTTATAGTTTTCTCTTTAGGAGTTTTATTGAAACTTAGGTTGTGATCTTATGTTATTCAATTTGAGGCTTTCTCATTGTTTGCAAATTGTTGGCATGTGTGGTGTAATGTGAAATTTGTAAATTGCCATATCCCAGGGGGTTCCCTGGCAGGACGTATTGGGGAGTAGATGTGTTGGGGAATCATTTTGAAAGGGGTTGTAAATGGGACCGGTATGGGATGGTCATTGATCCATTCTTCCCCTTGTTCTATGATTGTTCTTATATGTATGGGGGAGTCCTTAGAGAAGGCCCTCAAGATCATCTTCCTGATGGCTATGGTATCCAAGAATATCCATCCTTGTAAACCCCATTGTGTGAGCCTTATGTTGTAAATTATGTGAATGTATGAGGACAAACGCATCCATTGAGAAGAGCATCCTTTGTATGAGGACAAGCGCACCCATTGGGAAGAGCATCCTTGCTATTTTTTTGTGTACCTGTGAAATTGCAAGTAAATGTGATGTCGCATACTTGTGAATTGTGTGCGAAAGTAACTAATGATGTAAATTTAATATTCCTTGAGACATGGTATGAGTGCCATGATTATAAGGTAAAATGTTTCTTTTAAGGACATATTTGGACAAAATGTGAAGATAATAATTCTAGGTCATGATTAGACATTGAAACAAAAATATTGCTAACACCATGAGTGATGTTCATGGTGCAAAACAATTTTTGATGTGTATCCAAGAATGTTAATGTGTGTTGATGTATGCTTCTGTATTTTTATTCAAGGAAGCTAATAGATTATGGGAGGGTGACAAGAGATGAGTATGACGACTGAAAAGTCCAATGTCATCCTGAGAGTGTATTTTGATCAAATTTAAACATTATAAGTGATTGTTGTTAAATAATTTGTATTCAATGATAAAGGTGTGGATGTGGTTTCATTTACTCTTATGTGATTTGGTCCTAAGAAAACAAGAGTATTATTCTAAGAAAGATATAAATTGATGTTGGCCCTCTTATAGTAAACAAAAAAATAAAAAAAAATCAATCAACCATGATTGGTATGAATCCGGTTTTAGATGTATAGTAACCCATAAGATGTAGCAAGTTCCCTAGTTTATACTCATACTTAATTTTTTTTATTTGTGACAAAATAATAAATTTGAATGATAATTTTGTCATAGCTTCAGTATAGTCATTTGTGGTAGGGGTTTATTCCACCCAGACCTTATCAACTTCCAGGAGGAAGTTTAAACTAAGGGGAGGTGAATGTAAGGACCCTTCCTTTAGATCATAGTCACAACCCATTTAATTCCAAAACTTATGCTAATCTATTATTGAGAACAAGAGAATGCCATCAAGATGTTGATGGTAAAGATTAGGTGTAATTAAAATGTCCTTGCATGTGGTTTTATTAGTGATAAAAAAAAATGGTTGGTAATTCTTTAATTTTGGCTTGGTTAACAATTTGGTATACCTAGCTATCAAAATTGTGTGCAAAAGTTAACAGGTTATCCTTATTGACTTGATTAGTGTAAAATTTATCAAAGTTATTATTTGATTTGATATTCATTACAATTAAATAAGTTATTACCTCAACATCCTTTGATTATGTGTAGCTTATTTTATTATATGATTTGATATCTAATTACATATAATTGTTACTTAAGTGATATTTGTTAAGATAATGATTTGTTGTTTCCTTATATAGAATTCAAAAAAGGGTATATTGAATAATTTTTTGACAATTTTAAATATCTTTTTGAATAATTATTGAGTTACTGTAGTTTTGTTCTTTCTTTGTTACTTTGATAGTTATCAAGTTGTTAACTATCATGAATACATATTATAGATAACATGATTATCATCTTGAACCATCCTTTGTATAAATATTTGTATTTGCGTGGAATATTATAATCATGAATAATTACCTGATTTAAACTAACAAATACAATTGTGATAATACACACTTACCTTAATTCAATGGTTAAGATAAGATCAATTTCATAATAAATAATATTATAATCTATAGACATATTATAATTAATAGACATATAATAGAAAACGAGTAAGTAAAATAGAAGGGGAAAATATAAAAGCTAAAACATGCTTTTTAAATACACTCGGACTTTACTTTCCCCACCGATATTAATTTAGAAGGCCCTCCTGTTTTAGGGTATCTTTTTCCACTACTTTTATAACCGCATCACTTGGTAACTAAATTTGGGACTTCTTTAGCAATATCGTAGAGTTTTATTTGGAAGATAATTATGGCCTGCATAATCTTTTCGATAGCTATGGGAGGCATTTAATGGCTGAAAGTTGGGAGCATTGAGATAAATCATAATGACCGGTTCATCTTCCACCCACCATCCCAATTAATTATAGGATGGTGTCTCATCAAGTTGCAGCACAACCAAGCATTCACTTAAGTAGTAAACAAGTAGTGATGAATCTTATATTTGATAGGCTACTGGCATGGTAATTGAAAGATAAGAAAGCCTGAGAGTTAAAGTCTTGGCTGTGCCACCGCTGGCAAGCATTAAATTAAAGAGGTCATTATGAAAGAGTATGGGCAAGGGGATTTTATGGGGAAGAGAGCATGAGGTTAGGGACCTTGTGTGTAGATGAAGAGATAGAGGAATTAATGTGAAAATCACTTCTCCTTTATGGAGATCACACTTGCTTTCAATGACTGGGAAATGACAGGTTTGGTAGAGATGTGGGTCTATTATGGATGCATTCTTGTAAAAGAAGAGAAGGGAGGAATTGAAGGAATGGTGGCATGGATGTGAAGAGATGCTAGATGGAGCCAAGAGTTGCAGGGACATCGCTTGTGGCCTCAGTTAACAGCGAGGGTATTTGATGGTGGTGGTCTCTAGTGGATAAAAGGAGCAACATAGTCAAACTGTGGACACAGCTTGGTCATCGCTCATATTCTTGAAGCCACTCTGGTTGTCCCCATTTTATAAGTTAATTAAATCTGGGGAAATGATAGTGGATTCAAGGAGATATTTGGTGTGGAGCACTTGAAGCAAACTCTGAAGGACATGGGTTGAGAAATTATTTCTTCGCTACTTCCATCTCATGTGATGAAGAGGCCGGTAGAAGAGAGTAGGACTTCTTTTGTATGAGAACCTTGCCTTGATTCGGTCATGGTAATGAAGTGTTTGAACAGAAAAATGTGTTCTGCTTCTTTACATACTAACCACAGGCTCTCCAAGGATCTTCCTTCTAATCTTTAGAAGCCCTATTGCAAGCTGTGATGCAAAGAGGGAGCTGGGAGTCTTACAGAGGTATTTTCCTATGAATTAGAAATGGTTTCCAAAATCAGTTTTGTTTACAACCCACTTAAATTCTGAAAGATTTGTTGTAGGAAATTTCGTCTGTGTTTAATACATTTTCGTACTCAATCCCGAGGCCTGGCTCAAATTTAACTCTAATATTTATTTTTTTCACTCATGTCACCTCCATATTTCATTTAAGACTTAGCTTAAACTCAGATCTCTATGAGGACGTCTTTAAAGATTTTATTTTTATTTTTATTTTGATCAAATGCTTTTCCAACATCATCACGAACATCACCCTTATTCTGTAGAATTGCATGAACAGCCAGTTCATTAAAATGGGAAACAAAGATTTTTTTAAATGATGGGGCTTGTAGTATGGCAACAGATTTTCAACAGTTAATCCTAATGTATATTACTGAGAAAATTAGTTACAAAATAGCATACTAGAAAACAACAATTCCAGTAATTCAAAAGTATTGTGAAATTATCTGCACAGTTCAGTTTGAGATCTTTGCATATGCGAGCAACACTTATGATAGTAAACACCATTGTCAATATAATATGCACAGAGAGCAGTTATAGAAACCTTGCCCTAGATATAAATTAGTTATATTAAATTCTAACTCTGTAGTATTCTAGTAAAAGAAGCGTTCCTATAGTGGTCTCAACGATATAAAATTCTATCCATCCATGGCTCTGTAGTTTAAAAATTAAATAAAAATAGTTTTTTTTTATATATATAAGAAAAGTGGATTAAGCAAATATACTCATGGATGTGTCAGGATGAAATAATAGTAATTGAGCTCTCTCTGGTGGAAATTGCGAGCAGGTCTACACCAGAAATCGTACAGGCCATCAGCCACTCATGGAAAGTTAGTTATTTGTTATCGTTCTCATGTGTAACGAACAGCCAAAGAGCAGCAATATTGACGCATATTAATTTAGGAATCCAATTATAGCAATGAAATTAACCATGTGGAATCAAACTGTGAGAATAATAGCACTGTTGGGTTTTATAATATTAAATGGTTTACGGCTTAAACCCCAACATTTCCAGAACATGGCTACCATTTTGGACTGCATTAATATTGATACATAATGTAGATGTGAGGGCCAACGTTGGCATTAATGCAAGTATAGCTATAATAAAAAAAATTCAACTTTCACTGTATCGAATTTATCAGCCTAAAATATTTAACGCTAAAACTTCACATTTAATTTGATCTTCACTAACAAATATGGTGCAGCGGGATTCATTACTCTCGCCATAGTAGGTTGGGGTGTAGACTCACTCCAAACCCAAGCCTTAATAAATTCCAAGCTTTGCATGCTGGTGCATTAAAGTTAAGAAGGAGATTACTTGTAGTCTTAAAAGTCTACACATTTGAATACACCCCTTAAAATATAATAAAATAAACAAAAAAATTCTTAAAGTCTAAGAAAGGAAAAAGGAATCGTGGGATTCTCTTAAAGGCTTAGACTTTTCATTTTATCTTAGTGTGATATTTATGAAGTAAAAAGTAAAAAAGAAACATAGAGCTTTTCTTTTACCATGATGAGTATTTATGTAATACATTTAGTTATGATATTGTTTTATTTTTTTATTTTTTTTTAATTTATCTAAACTACAGATCTATGCATCATGTGGGGTATAATAATAAATCTTATGTCTTCTATAATTCTAATTTTTAAAAGTCATTCTACATTAGGGAAGATAGACTTAAACTTATTGTCTTAATAAATAATTATTCTGATGATATATGAACTAGATCATTATTTAGTAATTTTTCTAGTTATGAATAGAAGTTAGTAACTTGGTAAATCATTAGTTACTTATTTTTCGCTTAATATTTTGTATTAGTTATTGATTGGATGAGTTTGTAAATTATATTTGTATTAAAATATTAGAATGTTAATCAATAGCTGATTTCTTATTGATGATTTATTAAAATGTCAACTTGATATCTTTTTCTTTCTAGGAAAGTAAAGATTTGTTGATCAATAGTAGATTTTGACTATTGACCCGTTTAATCCTTTTTGGTATCGAATAGATTGAAGTTAATATTTAGTAAGTATTAAACCACAATGGATTATAAATCAATATTCAATTAGTTTTCATTTGGATTGGTTTTGTTGATATTCACAAACTTTAATTGTTGTATTGATTTGATATTCATTTACATTATTTATTTATTTATTTTATTTGAATAAAAGTAGCTAAATTTTTTATATTTGTTATCTTGTGGTATTTGGCGATTATTCCTACTTAACCTTGATAGATACTATATTACCTATTATGGTAGAAAATGCATTTTCATGCTTCTTTATCTATCATGAAAAATAAAAAGTTGGTTGTGAGTATTAATGATGGCCATTCTTATCTTTTACTTCATAATTAAGTATTTCAGTTTCTAAATCAAAGTAGAATTGCTTAAAGAAATATATATATATATATATCCAACTTATTATTACATAATCATGTATTGACTATTAGATTAAAAGAGACTTAATCTCTCTTGTGTTTATAAAATATATACTCTTAAACAGATAAGCCCAAAGTATATCATTTGGTGATGACTAAATGATACACACAAAAGGTGTTAATAATGGGAAAAATTCCTTTATAAACCTATCCTACCACTCCAGGATATAGTGAGAATCCTCACAGTTTAACCATTACTATTTATTCATTATACGTATTAAAGTATAGTAAAAATTGGAATTGTGGGTTAAACCTAGATGGTAATTTGAGTTGGAGAAAACTCTTTGTTTTAGAAAATTCTTGTGAAATCCTATGTGTGGGTCTAGTCTCTATCCTTGACCTTGAACTATCTTTTCCTATTATTACTGTGAGGAGAGGTATTAGTGGGTTGTTTTGGGAGTTGATGTTAAGCCATCATTTTAACTCAGTGATTATATCCTTTTGTTATCCAACCATGGGTGAGATGGTTTAAGTCTAGTTGTTGAACTATGATTCCTCTGCGAATTATATATGTAGGCAAGGCCGTCAGAGACGAGCCCCCGAGGAATTAGGTCTGAACCCTAGGCTTGTACTCTTATTAAATATTTAAAGTTACTATATATATATATATATATTATTTGCATAACTTGTGACTTGAACTAAGTCGGTGTTTATTGATGAGTCAGTGGAACTAATCAAGCCTACCTTGGTGATGTGGATTCTATATCTCCATTTGAAATTGGACCATGATTGTCAATTCAATTGTGTTGATGGCCAAGGTCCCTATTAATTATTGGTCTAATGTTTGTTAGGATTTCATGAGGTTCATGTGTAGGAAGCAGTCTTTGGGAATTATGTTAGTGTTTATGGTCAAAATTTTGAAATTTTTGTTTTGTCCTTGAGTGTATTTTAGTGTCAAATTTTGGGCATTACACTTTGTGGGCAAGACTCCCAAACTTCCCTCTCCCTTTTTGGTTTGAGTCTTTTTGAGAGGCTATAGGAAATTCTTTAGGGGATTTTTTGATGATTGATGAGGGTTCTTCAAATCTTTTTCACTCCACCTATGCCCGAATTTTGGTGGAGATGGAGGTATCAAAGACACTCCTAGAAGAGGTTTCAATTAAAACCTCTAAGGGATGTTGGGTACAACCCTTGATTATGAAGGGGTACCATTTCGGTCTAGGAGATGCTTCCAGTGTGGACATATTGTTGCGCAATGTGTAAAGCCCATATGATCCAAACCAGCTACTTGGTGGAAGGATGTCTCACACAAACTTTATGCAGTGGAGAAACAGAGTGGGGGGAAAGTAGAGCAAGACAAGAATATCCCTCAGGCGGTGGGAAACTCTAAACTTCTTTAGAAAAATAGGGAACTAGATTAGCTGGGGGGTCAAGGCATGCTGAGGTGCCCATCTTGAACTGTGATGATACAGGGAGAGCTATTGAAGTTGTGGCAGAGAAAAACCAACATGGTGCTAAAACTCCGGAGTGTAGGGAGAAATCAGGCCCAACGAAGGTGCAGGAAAAAGGGGAGAGTAAAGGAGAGGTAGAAGGTCAGAATGGGCAAGCAATGGTTGAAGAACATGAAGAAACAATGACGTAACATGTTGCTTTTGAGGTATGGCAATCATAGGAGGCAAAGATGGAGGAAGGTGGGCTTGCAATGAGGGGAAAATCTTTGGATTGGAAAAAGGAGGCTACAAAGGTGGAGGACGACTGGCAAGTCGTCAAGGGGAAGAAAGAGAAGAAGTTTAAAAAGAAAAGTTTCGCTATGGTCCTCTGGTCTCAAACCAAGGGAAGACCAAGTTGTACTTAAAATTTGTAGACTTGTTAATAGGTCTTTTTTTAGGGTCTTATGGATTTAAATGTTGCTCTGCGGTGTTTGTAGTGCTTCTTTACATGGGTGGGAATCTACCGTGTGTAACTTTTTCTGGATAGAGTCAGGAAAATATGATCTAATTTTATTTTAAATTTAATAATAAAAAACCTCTATTGCCAATAAAAAAAATTACAAATAAAAAATATTATCTATGAACCTGGGTGTACACATCTTTGTTGGCTGAGAGGAATGTAAGTTTAGAAACTAGACATGAAAAATTCTCCAATTCCATTTAATGTGTCTTAACTAATAGATGAACAAGATACAATATTTTGTGGGGTGAATCTTTCAGAGCAACCAAAAAGAAACCTAAAAGATACAAAACATTTGGCACTTGAGGATTAATTAAGTGATTGGAACTGTAAATAAAAACATTAGAAAATGATTTTTTCCCTCAAAAGCAGTGTAGGGATTTTACTTGGATTTTGTTTTGTGGGTGTGAGCTCTCATGTTCTGCCACAAGCATCTTCCACTCGTCATATCCACAAATACTCAAAAGTGGTATACAATGGCTCCACTAATATGTTAAATTCCATAAAAGTATGAAAAGCATAGGTTAATTTAATTTAGTCCAATTAAAATATTGATGTCCACAAGCACCTAAAAATGATTAATGGTTTTGAAAAAGAGCACACAATTGAACATAAAACACCCACTAAGTCTAAAACATGAAACAACATTTGCATTGCTTTAAGACCAGAATAGTTGAGGTTAACTAGCAATCAAATGGCCAAAAATTTATACATGCATATCCTTTTGGGGAGGGTCAATTTGTAGATGTCAACATGTAGTGTTGTATTGCTATTTTTAACAAGTGCATCTTGTTTATGGTCTTTGTGGTCTCCATTAGACCTCAGATAGATACTTCGCCTATGCACCATCTCCAAAACACAAACCTAGAATAAAATCCTTTGGTATTTCCAAGAGCATGACAAGGTCATTGGACTCTTCTCCGTAATTGGAAATTGTGTTGCCTTTAAAAAGTCTGACATATTAACATGCATACACAGAGTCTAATATTTGGACTTGTGATAGGTCGAAATAGAGTGTTAGAAAATGAGCAGCAAGTGAAAGAGTGCAAATAAACAACTAAAATAACCTATACCTCAAGATTAGCCTAAGTTGGAAACAATGCAAGACAAAGCAACGAAATGGAACTTTATACCTTGCGTTGAGTCGATCCTTTGGTTGGCCCTTCGATCTTGGATGTGTATGCTCCTTGGATGGCAAGTAGATGCAAGCAATATGAGGATGTGAAGATGGAAATGATGCTTGGAAACATGAAAATAGCTAAGTGTTGGTTGAGAAACAAAACTGCAAGAGTTTGGCTAGCACAAATGATCTCCCCTAAAATGAGAGAAAAGAGGGGGTATTTATAGGATTTTTGGGAAATCCTAGGGGAAATGGACGGTTGAGATTGATCCAGCAAATATCAAGATGTAGGGCTAAGGTGAGGTGAGAACTCACAAGCCCTCACATCTTGACATGTGGCATGTGAGATAGCCCTAAAAGGTGAAGTGGACATGAGGTGGAAGGAGAAGGACATGACATGGAGAGGGGTACAAAGTACCTTGGGATTGGACAAGATCTCATAAAGGAGGTCCTTGTCCCCATGTGGGTGAGAGGACATGTGAGCAATTAAAAATTCCTCAAATATCCTTATGGGGATGAGAGAAGGAATTTAAAATTCCCTAAAAGCATTGGGGGATTAAAAGGTGAATTAAAAAGTCACATAGGGAAGGGAGATGCCTTGTCAAAAAAGAAAGGAATTTAGTAGGGTTGACTAAGGACACATGTCATAAAGGACATGGGGAAGAGAAAAGGAATTTAATATTCCTTGGAAGGATAAAAGGAATTAAAAATTCCTTGAGAGGTTGATTAGGCTAGTTAGTGAAGGATTAGAGGATGGTTATGTAAGAGAGATTAGAGGCCAACTTGCAAAAGTTGGAGGATGTGACATCCTAATCAAGGATTAGGCATGTGCACATCCCAATGATGAGATTAGAAGAAGGATTAAGATAAGATAAAAATGATGGAGGATGTGACATGAGGAGGAATTAAATAAATGTGATATTTATTTAATTCATTTGATGAAAGAGGAAGGTATTTAATTATTTAACTAGATACCTTAGGGATTAGAAGAACTTAAGGATGTTAATTAAAGGGGATAAATTTGGATAAATTAAGTGTCCAAATTTAGACATCTACATTTTGCCCCTCTTTGAGATGGTGCTACAAAGTAGCATCATTTCAAAGAATATTAAAACATAGAACCTAGAAGAGGATGGTTAGATTGGGAAAGATGCCCTAGTCATTCAAAGGAGTGACTAGGAAGGGAAAAAGAAAATGATGAAAATTAGGGATGAAGGATGCCCCCTCGAGAGGACATGCGGGTTCAGGAGAACACGAGTGTGCTCTCGAAATGGATGAGATGATGCAAGGGGAGTTGAAGAAGATGATGCAATGTGATGGAAGATTGGGAGGGGAGTGTGATGAAGGATGAATGGATGGGGGGTACATGCAAGGCGATAGAATGGAAAATGAAATGCAATCCTAATGCAATTTTCCATCGTCAGAGCACTGATTTTTGCTATAGCAGAAGACATGAGATGCCAAGGTATGAAGAACCAAGGTGGATTAGTGTCTAATGCATAAAACAAACATAAAAAAACAAGAAGGCTATCCCAACACCCTAAAGTCATGGTGACCTTGGTCGGGCCAGGTATTGGGATAACCACAAGCACACAAGGATGCCCCAGCGTAACACAAGACCTCAGGGATCTTGGTGGGTACTATGTGGGACAACCAAGAAGACAAACAAAAGATCAAGATACACCCCTATGTTGATGAGTCAAAGCACACCATGATATGATGGATCAAGGCGACAATGACAAGTGATGATAGGGAGCTCAAATGATAAACAAAAGCCAAAAGCATCAAAAGATCACAATCAATTTCAAACGTCCTTTGCCATAGGATCAATCAAGGGGATGGATGGGATTGATGAGGTCTGTTAGGAAGGATGCATCCTGTTGAGACCGATGATGGATACTAAATTAAAAGATTGATATGATGCAGGATATTCAGAACTGATTGGATCTGATGGTACAAGTGGATCTTGTTTGTTAAGGACCAGTGAGATAAGGGCATAGATTGATGACACGACATAAGAGACATGACACAATACTGACACACAACAGGGGACTAACACATCCTAGCAACTTAGGGGCTCGGGGGCCAATCAAAGATTAGCCTTGCCTACGTGGAAGCGCAGAGCCCTCGTAGTTCGATAAAAGGTTGATGACAGACCATGATGGAGATTTTGATGGATGACCAAGATAGGATGGAGAACAGGAGAAAAGTGGACAATATAGATCGATGATGGATGGAACCCCGGGGGCAGATCAAATGATCGACCTTGCCGACGTGAAAGCGCAGGGGCAACGTAGTTCGACAGAAGGCCAAAGACAAGTGATGGACGAAAGAGGATGAGATAACCCTAGAGAAGGGGATAAAATGATTGGACCGACACGATGGGACAAGATAGACCTGTTGGATTGGATTGGAGGATGATGGTGATCATGAAGTTCAGGGATGGGATAGTTATCCAAATCATCAAAGATGAAGTGGGCAGATGACATGCCATATAGATGAATGATGAGATGATGAATGATGAGATAGAAAAGATGTGCAAAAGAAGCAGAAGTGATGACGATAAGATAGATGACATTGGATTGCGTGGGGAAAAGCCTAGAGCTAGATACCAATGACAAGGGATTATGAGATGGGATGGGGGGAGAGGATGGGGGGAGGAAAATGATTGTTTGGGTGGATTGGATAGGAGGATGAGGATGGAGATGGGGATATAATGATAAGGAAATGAGGAGAGGGGAATGGAAGGGAGTGATTTGATAGGATGAATGATGTCTCCAAGGACTATAGCACAAAGGAAGATAGGTGCCCCCACTCTAGATATGTCATGTGCGGGGAGGAATGAAGGATGGAAGACAAGTGGATGGGAAGATAAAAGAGTGAGATGGATGAAGATAGGATGCATGGATAAGGAAGGGAGATGGAAGGGAGCATGACAGGTGGATAAGGAAAAGGGAATGTGTGCCAAGAGGTGTCCAAAGCAGGTTTATGTTTTCCCTATTGTTATCAAGACCACAAGGAGGATGGAAGGATTGGGATAAATGAGATATGCCAAGAAGGATGTGTAAGCTCGATAGGATGGAGGGGATGGACAAAAATGATGTATAGCAATAAGATGGGTGCATAGTCGAAAGCGTAGCAGGAAGCATAGTGGATGGAGGGAATGCATATGAGGAAGTTGCCCCCAAGTGCAGATGGGGATTTACGCATGACGCCTGTTTGCCAGGTTTTCATCATGGTACTTATCCAAGGCGCTTGTTTTCCAAGTTTTCACCATTGGACGAATTATTTCTCTTTACTATTTTATTTTTTATTTTTTATTTTTTTATTTTTTTGGATTTTTTTGACTTTTTGGGATTTTTGGACTTTTTTGGACTTTTGGACTTTTTTGGATTTTTGGACTTTGTGGATAGTATGCAGAAGGAGATGGATAAGGATAGGGAGGCGAATAAGTGGATTTAGAAGACATGAGATAAGGATATGGATGAAGGACTCAAGCATCAAGTTCTATATCAGGTATTAAGAGCGCATGTTTGAACCGACTATTGGATGTTGGTACAACCTTAGGATAAATGGATTATGCTAGAGGATGAATGAGAGGGATTTGATGGGGAAGATACGGGGGATAATGGGTGGGATGTTGGAAATGGTATGGATAGAATGAGGGGGTGGATACGTGATGGGGATATGAGTTCAGGACCAACATTGGCACATGTGGTGATGGACGTGAAAAGATAAAAAGGATGAATGGATGGAGAATGTGGGGGATAATGGAGGAGATGGAATTGTGAATTTTGGGAATATAGGGACCCAAACAGACTTAGGAGACTAAAGGTGGGTATGGTTAGCTTTTTAGATTAGCAACTTTGGATGTTCTTATAGATTTTTTCATTTGAAGGTATTGCATCTTTATTCTTTGGGATCCACATGGTTTTGATCTTTGCTTTGCTGGCTCTTTGCGAGCTATAGATTTGATTTTGATTTTGGATTTTTCTTTTCTTTTCTTTACCATGTCTTTTAGAGGGGACATGGGAAGCTTTAGATTCATGTGGGTGTTTAGATTGATGTATTTTTCCTCTGGCATCCAAAGTGCTCGTACTAGCAATGGATGGGTGGATGGGATGGATGATGGAGTAATGGAGGTAGGATGATGAGGATTATGTGTAGATGGAGGATGTTTAGGTATGTGCCTTTGTTGATCCTGATTATGGGATATACGAGAGGGATGTTTATGATGGATGACATGTATAGGTATTGAATGGATGAAAGGATGAGATGGAGGAGGTGATCTTGGGATATACGGACCCAAGATGGATAGAGTAGATGAATACGGGAGATGGTGGATGGAGGGATGTAAGACCCAAATGGATTTGAGAAGGAAGGAGGAATATGGATGGGTTATTTTGAGAGGTGATAATATAGGAGGAGGAGGGATGGCACATATGATCTCATGGATACAAGCGTGAGCGAAGTTCTTGGAGAAGGCTCTGAGGACATCTAGAGGTTGTATCAACATGTTTAGATTGTGAGTCTTGGGGAATAGATCCAAGACCTTTGCATGCAGATTTGTTCTTTGACTTGATGGGCCTCTAAAATACCTTTGCCTCGCAAGGCCTAGACCTTTTCCTTGATAGTTCATATTCTTGAGCATTCGGTCCATGATAGGATTTTTGTTATTCTGAAAACATGATGCGAGTCCATTATTAGGTGGGGGATGATGGGTGGTATATACACTGTGTTTTTCTTCTGCAAGGAGGCCACCATGGAAGAATGTGAGAGTACCAAGGGGATATGCAAGCGGTGTGGGGATAGTATTTTTAGGCGATGATGGGGGATCCTGAGAAGGAGATGGTGGGATAGCAGCATTTGGATGGGTGGTATCAGGAGAGGGATTAGGGGATATGATAGGATCTAATTTTGTGGTAGCAAGCTCATGCAATGGAGACGGAGATGGAGTGGTAGAATCTTGAATGTCAAGAGGATCATGGGATGGAATGGATGGGGGACTGTGATCTTGCGGTAGACTAGATGGGATGGTAGGATCTTGATCTGGAGGAGGGGATATGTTGGCATGCTTTGGATCAGGCTCTTGGCATGACTCATCATATGTGGGAGGCATGATAATGGAGTCATGGGGGGACTCTTTAAGTGGGGAAGATGGAAGGATGGAGGATTCAAAATATTCCTGGGAATGGATAGTAGGAGTGGAAGAAGTGGATTGGATTTGGGTGTCGTCGATAGGTTTGACGGCTCTCGGAGTAGGGGGTGGGTGTTCAACGGATTTGGTAGATGTGATGGTAGGAGATGGGGACTCAGTGGATTTAGAGGATATGATAGTAGGAGATGGAGACTCAGTGGATTCAGAGGATGTGGTGGTATCGTCAATGATAGGTGTTGGATGGAGAAGGGTCTCCTCACTAACGACCATGGATGATGGGTTGGGATGGCATGGTTCCATGACTGCAATGTGTGGAGTGGGGGATGTTTCCTTTGTTATAAGTCCTTGGAGAAACTTGAATACGCTAGGCTGAGATGGCGAGGTGGGAGTGGATGAAGGTTCATGGATTAGTGGGGGATTAGGACTAGGGATTGGTAGGCTAGGATTAGATAGGGGAATGGGATTGGATGTAGGACTGGGAATAGATGGGGGATTAGGTGAAGGGTTAAGATAGGGGTATTGGCATGGTGAATTGGGATAGGATGACACGAACGGTGGATCGTTGGTAGAAGATATGGGCGGCATGTTGTAATAAAGGTATTGGGATGGTGGATTAGGATGGGAAGATGCAGGTGTTGGATTAATATAGGGAGATGCGGATGTTGGATTAGGGTAAGTTGATGGGTGTGTTTGACTAGGATAGGAAGGTGTGAATGTAGGATTAGGTTGAGCAGATTGGTATGGGAGATTGGGGTAGTGGGTATATGTGGATGAAGGATTGAGATAAGAGGATGTGGATGGGGGATCAAGATAGGGGTATTGTGATGGAAAACTAGGATAAGGGGATGAAGGATATGATGGATATGATGGACATCCCTTGTCAAAGGTAGCATAAGGAGTGTGATTAGGCATATATGAAGACATGATGGAGAATCATTGGTGATTGATTTTGAATGTGGATGGAGAAAGCTAGAAATTATAGAAAATAAGGGGATCGGCGTCATATACCTCTTGATCAACAAGATCTCGTTATTGTCGCCAACGTAATTAGGGTTTCCCTTTGACCACTATTGATGGAGGGGATAAGAATTCATGATGATGAAAGGATAAAGATGATGGATAAAGATTTTGGATGGAATGACAAAAGCCCAAATCGATTTAGGAAGCCCAGATCGATTGGATAAAGCTCGGGATTAGGATGATTGGATGATACAATGGGATTGATTTTGATGATCGGATTGGATTATCAAAGGATGATTACGACACCGAATCTGCTTTGAGATGGAAGTAGATTGATTGGGTCGAAGGTGATTGGATAGGGATGTGATTGGATTGTATTGGGTAAGATTGGATTGGATTAGATTGATCGATGACTGATTGATAAGATCGACTGATGGATGATGAAAGAGACTACAAATCCCATTCGTAGATTATCTTAGATGTTCTAGATAATGGATTGACCGTATTAAATGACAAGAGATGATTAAAATCAATCCACTTTGAGATTGAAAATGGATTGATTGGGCTGACGATGATGATTAACTTAGGATGGATGACAACCCTAAGAGGATATTAATGATGATGATCAGATCAAACACTTCAGTCAATTTGGATAATAACCTGAGACGAAGTTCAGGGGATTTGGATGATTTGATTGGAGGAATGGATGATAGAAATGGATGAGCGTCTACTTAGAACGAGCAAACAAATGATTAGAATGATAGGATGAGAGTTCAAAATGATGAAAGGAGGTGTGAGATGGATGATCGAAATGACAGAACGAGAGTTCGGAATGATAAAGAGATATGTCAAATGGATGAACGTTTACTTAGAACGAGTAAACGGATGATCGAAATGATAGAACGAGGGTTTAGAATGATGAAAGGATGTGTGAAATGGATGATTGTTTACTCAGAACGAGTAAACGGATGATCAGAATGACAGAACGATAGTTCAGAATGATAAAAAGATATGTGAAATGGATGAATGTTTGTTTTAGGACAGGTCCACCAAAGGATAAGTTTAAGCTTGATTTCTTTGATGGATGGGTAAGGCAAAGGACCCAAAATATAGCAAACACTGATAATGACTGGTTTTGCACAAGAAAGACAATTCAGACAGCACAACCCTAAGATTAGTAGAGATGGGTATGGCCAACAAAGTCTTCTACTCTAGGATGAACATGGTTGCTAAGGAGTCCTCGATATACACACGGTACGTGAGGCCCAAACCGTGAACACCAACCCGTTACAAGCGTGAGTCGGGAACTTTAGCGAGATACTAAAGGCTCAGACCAACTCTTCACGTCATCCCGACGCTTCGCCAATTACAACGTGGTTGGATTGAGGTACAACTTTCGCTCT
This sequence comes from Sequoia sempervirens, assembly GCA_007258455.2. Classification (NCBI taxonomy): domain Eukaryota; kingdom Viridiplantae; phylum Streptophyta; class Pinopsida; order Cupressales; family Cupressaceae; genus Sequoia; species Sequoia sempervirens. Next base: position 146,217,523 of record VDFB02193867.1, on the reverse strand, counting down.
CCCCCCTTTATATACCCCGCCGGTACACATGGTTGGAATCGTCCCTTGGGGTGATGAAATCCCCAAGCAGGTCCCACTAAGAAAGGGAAAAAAGGGTGAGGGACTCAAAAGGACTTGGAAAGCTACAATTTCTCATCACCCAGGATCGCCAAATGGCGCAAGGGGATTGGATACATCAAATAGCCTTCCCAAACACGCCAAGCAAGGTTTATTGACACCCCTTTAATTAAACTATGTTCCTATTTTACCAAAAGACAATTCGGGAAAACTTGAAATTTTTACCTTCTGGAGGACAGGTCCACCACTCTGTTAGGACAGGTCCGCCACTGAATTAGGACCAGTCCGCCACCGAATTAGGACCAGTTCGCCACTGAATGAGGACCAATCTGCCACTGAATTAGGACCAATAAGCCACTGAATTAGGACCAGTCCGCCACTGAATTAGGACCAGTCCGCCACTGAATTAGGACCAATCTGCCACTCCAGGACCAATCCGCCACCGAATTAGGACCAATCTGCCATTGAACTAGGACAAATCTGCCACTGAATTAGGACCAATCCGCCACTGAACTAGGACTAGTCCGCCACTGAACTAGGACCAATCTGCCACTCCGGGACCAATCCGCCACTGAATTAGGACCAGTCCGCCACTGAACTAGGACAAATCCGCCACTGAATTAGGACCAATCCGCCACTGAACTAGGACCAGTCCGCCACTGAATTAGGACCAGTCCGCCAATGAATTAGGACCAATCCACCACTGAATTAGGACAAATCCACCACTGAATTAGGACCAATCCGCCACTGAACTAGGACCAGTCCACCACTGAATTAGGACCAGTTTGCCAATGAATTAGGACCAATCTGCCACTGAATTAAGACCAATCCGCCACTGAATTAGGACCAGTCTGCCACTGAATTAGGACCAATCCGCCACTGAATTAGGACCAATTTGCCACTGAATTAGGACCAGTCCACCACTGAATTAGGACCAATCCGCCACTCCAGGACCAGTCTCCCACTACAGGACCAGTCCACCACTGCAGGAGGACCAGTCCGCCACTCTGTAACCTGGACCTTGAAAAATGCAAAAAACAGCAAATGTGAAAGAAAGAGACCCGTTTGTGGGTCCCACCAGGCGTGCCAGAAATGTGATTGGTCGAAATAGAGTGTTAAAAAATGAGCAACAAGTGAAAGAGTGCAAATAAACAACTAAAACAACCTACACCTCAAGATTAGCCTAAGTTGGAAACAATGAAAGACAAAGCAATGAAATGGAACTTTATACCTTGCATTGAGTCGATCCTTTGGTTGGCCCTTCGATCTTGGATGTGTATGCTCCTTGGATGGCAAGTAGATGCAAGCAAAATGAGGATGTGAAGATGGAAATGATGCTTGGAAACATGAAAATAGCTAAGTGTTGGTTGAGAAACAAAACTGCAAGAGTTTGGCTAGCACAAATGATCTCCCCTAAAATGAGAGAAAAGTGGGGGTATTTATAAGATTTTTGGGAAATCCTAGGAGAAATGGACGGTTGAGATTGATCCAACAAATATCAAGATGTAGGGCTAAGGTGAGTTGAGAACTCACAAGCCCTCACATCTTGACATGTGGCATGTGAGATAGCCCTAAAAGGTGAAGTGGACATGAGGTGGAAGGAGAAGGACATGACATGGAGAGGGGTACAAAGTACCTTGGATTGGACAAGATCTCTCATAAAGGAGGTCCTTGTCCCCATGTGGGTGAGAGGATATGAGGAATTAAAATTCCTCAAATATCCTTATGGGGATGAGAAGGAATTTAAAATTCCCTAAAAGCATTGGGGATTAAAAGGTGAATTAAAAAGTCACATAGGGAAGGGAGATGCCTTGTCAAAAAAGAAATTTAGTAGGGTTGACTAAGGACACATGTCATAAAGGACATGGGGAAGAGAAAAGGAATTTAATATTCCTTGGAAGGATAAAAGGAATTAAAAATTCCTTGAGAGGTTGATTAGGCTAGTTAGTGAAGGATTAGAGGATGGTTAGGTGGCTAAGAGAGATTAGAGGCCAACTTGCAAAAGTTGGAGGATGTGACATCCTAATCAAGGATTAGGCATGTGCACATCCTAATGATGGGATTAGAAGAAGGATTAAGATTAGGTAAAAAAAGATGGAGGATGTGACATGAGGAGGAATTAAATAAATGTGATATTTATTTAATTCATTTGATGAAAGAGGAAGGTATTTAATTATTTAACTAGATACCTTAGGGATTAGAAGAACTTAAGGATGTTAATTAAATGGGGTAAATTTGGATAAATTAAGTGTCCAAATTTAGACATCTACAGGACTTATTCTTATTAACTCCTACAACCCATAAAATTGATGATAGGTACAACCAAATTTGACCAACCGTAGACAAAGCATTTTAAATTGTTCCTTTATAGGAACTTCATGGATGAAATTCACTATTGTTTATCCAAAATTAATACTTGTTTTTCTCATCTAACATGAAGACTATGAGAATAGATAAAAAAAATCAACCAATAACATTGTCAATAAATAGTTTTTTTAATATTTTTTGTTAAAAAAATTACATATTAATATTTAAAAAGATAAATATTTGTTTGAGTTTAATAAATTGGACAAACATTAATATATGAGTTAAACAATTTGCATTGCGATAGTCTTACCAAAAGTAAATACTAATAGTTGAAATCCTTAGAATCGCCCGAGGATAGTTTATATAGCTATTATAACTATAGGGCTATAGCGTACGGATAGGTCCCTATATATAGTAGGGGCTATAGATAGGCTACCCGAAGGAATAGGTGGGCCCACTGGGGGATGCTTTCGAAATCGGGGATCTCTACCCGGTCTAAGAATGGCTGGCCACTGAGCTCACGCTCTCTCCTCGGCCTATCGGATGGTGACAACTCTTGACGAAGGGAGGCGGCGGGGAAACGCAACTCTTAACTCCTCCAACCCATGTACTAATTAGTTTGTCGATAGGCTTTACCTCTGGGATCCCCAGTGCACAATCTACTTGTACACCTGTCTCATGCCTGAGAACAGGTTTAACCCACCGCAAACCATCTTCAGATCACGGAAAAATTGTCGCGTCTGAAAAAAACTGTATCTAATATTCTTGTTTAAAATGGTGTGAAGATCTCCAAATCAAATCTGATTTCTGTAGTGCCCTAAAACCCAAATATTTTTAGATCTTTTGTTTACTGTGTATAGATTGAAGCAGCAACCAGAGGGAATTTGGTTTTGGTTTGACTCATTTTAAAAATAGCTATTGTGCTCTGCTTCAGCACCAACAGGTACTGGCTCTGTGTCGCCACACAGCAGTACTTCAAGATTTGGGATCTCAAGAGCAAGCAAGAGCATTGTTGCCGATCTTCGTCCTGATTTCATGTCCACCAAGAAATCCCAGGTCGGTAGTTGATAAATAATTTATTTATTTATCCATTTTTACCTCGTTTTCCTTTGCACAATTCATGTTTCTTCATTTTCAACTTGTGAATCTGTGCTTTGAGAGCTTCCAACTATCTCCCTCGTATAAAGTCATTCAAGACTTGCACCCTGCCTTGAATTGAATGCATTGCAGGTGAATCATTTGGTGCGTTTTCTTTCTTTTAGTTTGACAAAATCATATTATGGAGGGGGGCATGCACCCTACTTCTTCTTTAATTAAGTTTGTTTCACCTTGTGCATCTTGGCCATAACACTCTACTTTCTTTTCCTCTTAGTTTACAGTGAATTGTAGGCCTTATAATCTCTCTTTAAGTTTAAGACTAATGCATTGTGAGCCTTGGAATTTAACTTTCCTTTCCAGTCCTTTTAGTTTATGATCAATGCATTGCACAGCTTAGAATGAAACTTTCCATTCCTTTAGATTTTAAGTTTTCAGTTTTAGTTAGTTCTTTTTTCTATTTAATGGAAACAAGTCCTTTCTTTTGTTTATCTATTTTAGTAAACTCATCTTACAAGGTAAAAGGGATTATATCTCCCTGGGGACTTGCACCCTGCCTCATCATGGCTGCAATGCATTGAGGCCATATAATGAATTTTTTTCCCCTTTCAGTTTAAGGGCCAACACTTTTTGGATGTTATCATTGCCTTTACATTTTTTTCCTTGTATTTCATCTTATGTTAGAGTTTAGTAAGTCAGGGCTCAAACACTCATATATATCTATTTTTTCTTATAAAATCAAGATTTTTGTTCTTTCTGATTTGTAAATTCACCTTATTTGAAAAGGTCAAAGGGGTATATATTCTGTCAAAGCAGCAAGGTACTTGCACCTGGCATACTCGACTATAATATTTACTCAGAATGATTCTCAAATGATGTGTCAAGAAGATGTCTAGGCACGGGGTGTTAAAAATAAGCAAATGTAGTGCTTTGTTTAGCATAAATTCCTCATATAGACCGTGAATCAGTGTATAGTTCATGTTTGGCAAGTTTTTGCATTGAATTTATTTGTTTGGTTTAATCTATTCTTAGCATGCAATGTGGCTCAAAGATTGAATAATTCAATCAGGAAAGGCAAAGAAGGTTGTGAAAGCCCACAAGCTCTGGTTTGAAATTCTGGATGCTCAGATAGAAATAGGAAATCCTTACCTTTTATTCAAGGTATCTTAATAGTTTCTTGAGGAATTTAACTATTTTTTAAATTGTATTTTCACTGTTTGTTTGAAGCATTAATCCTATTTTGGGCTACAAGATCACTGCAATAGAAAGAGCAATCAACGGAATCTCATAACAATTAAATCCTCAAACCTTTGCACTGAGATTATCAAGTATACTAGCCTGACAGAAACTATAGTCTATAATTTGGCATCTCTTGCTCTCCCAATGTTTGTAAGAGAAAAGGTGAGTTGAATGATAGTAAAATCTTCACTGTATCAGATGTTTCACTATGGGACTTATAACTGATTTGGGAGCTATTTCTTGTAGGGAGTTCTAGTTGAATCTCATCCATCTAAGCTTGTTGGCAACAGGGGTTCTTATAACCGTTACTTTGATTTTGATAACCTAGAAAAAGGCCAGTTTTTGGTTTCCATTTTGTAAAATATTAGTTTTTCTTTGCTAGATGAATGTTTAACTTGTCTCTACAGTTTTACATAATGTATCTATAATCTTTACAATATTGTAACAGGTCACATCCATGGTTACCGCAAATCTAAACAAAATTATCAATGCGAATTACTATCCTCTGGAAACTGCCAGACGATCTAACATGCAACACAGGCCAATTGGCATTGGAGTTCAGGGTCTTGCTGATACATTTATCTTGCATGGCATGCCATTTGATTCTCAAGAAGTGGGTGGTCCAAAAACAATGAATTGGTTATTTCATGATTCTTGCTTCTCTTCATTGATACGCTAATTCATAGCGTCTTACAATTTGGATGTTATAGGCCCAAAAGTTGAACTCTGAGATTCTTGTTATCATGCACTGAAGGCATCTACCGAGCTTGCTACAAAGGAGGGTCCCTATGAAACTTATGTTGGAAGTCCTATGAGCAAGGCATGCTTGAACAAAACTAGTTTTACTTCTTGTCGTGTCTGAGCTTTGGGAAAGTTGTTTAATCTTGGTTATTGGAGTCTTAGTTAAAACAATATTAATTATCATATGGGGAGTTATAGGGCATACTTACATTAGATGTATTGTGTTATAATTATCTTATGAAATGTATACAAGGTTTTTCAATGAAATGCATCACATTGTATCTGTACTATGCTGCTACAGGGTATACTTCAACGGTCAACCAAATATGTGGAGAGTTAAACCTTCAAATAGATGGGATTGGGCTGCCCTAAGGGAAATGATTGGAAGGAATGGAGTGAGAAATTCTCTTTTACTCGCTCCTATGCCAACAGCCTCAACCAGTCAAATTCTTAGGAATAATGAATGCTTTGAGCCTTACACATCTAATATCTATAGTAGGAGAGTATTAATGTGAGCCCCTTTTGCCTTTGAGTATGCTACATGTATTGTATTTCCAAAGGAGTTATTTAAGTGTAAGTTGTTTATTGAATTGACAGTGGCGAGTTTGTAGTGGTGAATAAGCATCTTCTCCATGATTTAACTGATGTTGGGATCTGGAAACCTGATTTAAAGAATAAGATCATTTATCACAATGGCTTTGTTCAAAATATTAGTGAGATCTCTAATGATCTCAAAGCTATTTACAAGTGAAACTCTAACCCATTTGCAACATCTTTTATTTATGGCATTCTTTTGGGGTGTCTCTGAGGTACTATATGTTAGGTTTTAATCAAACAAGATTGTCTGGGAAATCAAGCAACATGTAATTGTTGATATGGCACATGATCGGGACTGCTACATAGATCAGAGCCAAAGCCTGAATATTCACATGGATCAACCCAATTTTGGGAAGTTAACGTCACTGCATTTTTACACTTGGTCAAAGGTAAAATACTCTAAAATTTGTGGCATCTAAGTTAACCAAATCAAAATCAGGAATATATATAAAATGGGTTATTACTCTGATTTACTTAAAGCAATTATATCAATTTTCATGTGAAGGGAAGCCAACCATAGAGTTATATCAAAACCAAGATATGGATGCAAATCTCTGTGATATGCTAATACAATCTGTAACTTTATTATAAGCTTCCCTGTTTATTTGCCCCATGCTTGTTTTTTTTTTTCCAAATTGTATAGATTAGTAGGGAAATTTAGGGCTCTTACTTTGTGTGCTTGATACACAAGTTAGTATAGAGTTATATCAAAACCAAGATATGGATGCAAATCTTTGTGATATGCTAATCCAAACTGTAACTTTCTTATATGCTTCCTTGTTTATTTGCCCCATGTTTGTTTTTTCCAAATTGTATCGATTAGTAGGGAAACTTAGGGCTCTTACTTTGTGTGCTTGATACACAAGTTAGTAATTGCCCGTGAAATTTTATTTATTTTTTAATGACTTGGTGTGCAATTTTTTTTGAGAGTTTTCCATCTATGGCTATAGATACTAGGTGAACAATTGGGATGTGGCATGGAGGTGTTTTAATGGTTGGCGATCCCTTAACTTTGAATGGTTATGGTGACATAAATGCACAGCGAGGAATGGGGTAATCAATTTTGGCATGCTCCTAAGATTCGGCATAAAAAAGTCATCTTAGTTGCCCAAGTCATTACAGTTGCCCTCCTTTATTTGTTGACTCCAATCTCTGGGTCTAAAACAATTAGATAATCACCAAACAGCTGTAATGGTCCTTTAAGAGGGTTTATGCCTGAGAATGACCACCTCTCTAAGAAAAGTGGTCATACACCTTCAATCAGGGCAGTGGAAGAAAGCTATACTTCCCTTGAACATATTGTAATTCTGACCTCACTGCTGGTTTTAACATATCTAAAATTCGATAGTGGTGATTATATGTATAACAATGCATTTTCAATCATTTTATCAAAGCATGCAAATCAACATCTATCTTTTAATTTACTTGAAAACTATTTGTGCTCAGGTTATTGTTTCTATTATTGTAAGTTTTGTATGCTATTATTGTACGCTGAATCAGTGTCTTTGCCTGGTTTTTCTTCATTACAATTTTCTTTACTGTAATTTTCACTTAATCTCTTCCTGTGTGCAATATCACCCTTCTTGACCCTGCAATCTTTGGCAAAATGTCCTGGAATGCCACAATAATAGCAAAACATTCTTCCAAAATCTTCCAAACCTATAACCTCCTATCGGCGTTTTCATTTTGCCTCAGCGATCTCTACTGGAATACTCATTTGAGCAAAAAGTTAGCCACCAAATCGTTTGCACGGAGTAAGATGGTGACAAAGACTGTTAAGGGGCAACAACGAAGTGGTGGGGATCATGAGAAAAGTAAAGCCAAAGCTACGTTTAATTCTCTTGATGATCACACGCTCCAGTCGAGGTCTAAAATTCAGGCCACAATGAACACCGTTGTCACTGGATGGATTCCCTCTATGCCTTCCTTGCTCCTCATTTCCTCGAATATCCTCATCTCTGGCCCTCAACACCCACATAATATAGGTTATAGAAAAGCTTAGATTCATTTTTAATGTTCCTTTGAAATATTTCTTCAATTTTCTTATGTAGTTTGATAACTTATGTAATATTTTTGGAGCTGCGCTTTTTCTTTTTAATTGCAGAGATATAATAGATGAGTTTTGAAAGGAGTGTAGTAAAATTGTGAAGCACTTGCTGAAGATAATATCGTAGGATTTGGGCATGCCCATTGGTGGTCTGGAAAAAGAATTTGTAGGGTGCAATATTTTTTAAAGAGCAAATTACTATCCTCCATGCCCAGAACCAGATAAATTTCTGGGAACTCATGCACACACAGATGATGGTGCAATTACTATTCTTGCTCAAGATAATATCCGTGATGGCTTGCAAGTTCAGAAAGATAAATAACTTTGACCAATATCAATAAAGCCAAGATTTGGCACGATGGTTGTTTTTATTTTATTTCTTGCAATTTTTTTTATAATGTCATGGATTTGATTATTGTGAAGTAATTGTTAGATGCTCATTTAGAAATATTTGTAAGATTTTAATATATTCAAATGGAATTATAATGTTTCATTCAATAAATTTTAAATTTCGATTACAATGGAATTATTAAACTTTGTAATATTTGTTTTTTTAATTGTATTATTAATTATTATTTTTGGTATCAATGTTATGTTTTTTTTTTTCAAATCAATTAAAATATGCATTTAAATTTTAAATTTTTAAAATATGAAATGGTATTATAAATTTCGTGATATTTAAATTTTATTTATTTTTATGATAATTATTTTTAAATAATATTTTATTGTTTCTTTAGGTTTATAAGCACTTGCTTTCATAGAAACTTGATTCATTCTTATCAATTTTTAGAATCAATATTAATATTTTATTCAAATCAATTAAATTAGTTATTATTCTTGTTTAATGGTTTTTATTAGTTAGCTTTATATATTGTAGAAAAATTCTTTGTTCTTATTTTAGTTGTAATGTTCGTTATTAATAAATTATTTGGTAGGTAATTTTTATGATTAGTAGATTTTTGTGTTGATAGTTGATTACTTTTATGTTAGGTTAATTTTTATGTTTAATTTATATGTGATAATCCATTTTTGTTTGGTTATGATTATGTTTATAATTTATGTAATTATTAATTATTAAGTGATGTGTGTTGGTAAGTATGACTTCTTATATGTTTTCATTATTGGTTGATTTGAGGATTCAATTCATTGATTAGCTTGTGTGATTATATGGTAATTTCTTGACACCATTGTGGTAGTTTTAGGGTGTCACATAAGTGGTTTATGTTAGTATTTTTTTTCACTATAAGTTTGAAGACAAGGGTTTTATATTCTAGTTTTAGTTTATATGTTGGAATTGGATATTTAATTCTATGTATTTTAGTATGTGGTTATTTAACTAACTTATATATAACAAAAGAAAAATCTCATTAATTAATATGTGGATCTTCTCAATGCCATTAATTTCATTTCAAAAATGAATTTTATTATAATTATGAATGTAACTAGATTAGTTGTGATTCAAGTATACATATTCAATGTTTATAAATGTCTTATCACACTTTTAGATTCCATTTGATAGATAATTAATTTATTTTTTGATATATAATGACTAATGGATTAAATATCTTAGATTAGATGAAATCACTAACCTTTATCGAGGCATTGAGAATTGGTAATTGGTTTTAAGATATTGAGATGTCCATTTAAGTGAATTACTAATAGTAGGTGTGTTTTGAGTTTAGTAATGAATAGTGAATCCTATAATGTGTTTTGAACATCATGGAGCTAATGAAATGGTGGGTAGACTTTGATTATGAGATTAAATCAAAAGTTAATTTGGATGTTAACTAAGGGGTTAATCGTCACATTGGATATATGATATCATTTTATAAGAACCTCAAAATAAATAGTGTTGTTCTAAGTAATCTTAAGATAGATTAAATTAGTGAATTAAGTAAACAAGAACAAAGATAAGAAGTGTTCCTAGGAGCAAAGACAATTAGTAATGGTTTTTATTTTATTTGTTATGGATTTGATTATTGTGAACTAATTGTTAGGTGCTTAGAATTTTTTTTAGATTTTAGTGAATTTCAATAGAATTATAATGTTTCATGCATTTAATTTTTAACTTTCTATGATATGAGGTTGTATTAATAAACTTTGTGATATTCAATTTTTTTGTTTGTTTTTATAATAATAATTTTTAAATGATGTTTTATTATTTCCTAAGGTTTAAGGTACACATTTGGATAGAAAAGTGATTCATATTATTTTATATATAATATTTGGCTAGATGTTCCATTTTTCATATCAATGTCTAGAATCTTAGAATCAATCTTAATATTTTACTCAAATCAATCAAACTAAGTATTATTCTTGTAATAGTCAGTTTTAGATATTGAATATAACTTTTTTAATTCTTGATTTAATTATTTTGTTCATTATTTTAATTATTTTAGTACTATTTAGTTTTATAAGAAATATTTACAATGATAATAAATGTCTAGATCTAGTTGGATGTTGCTAAGGAAGATGGAATAAGAGGTCATTATTGGTGTCGATAGATATTCTACCTATTTACATGTTAAGTCCACTTAGGTCATAGGAGGAAATCTTTCTAATTAGTGTGTGTTGTCACTAGATCTTATCTTATCCTATCTTTAGAGTTAAAGAAAGGATAGGCTTTGTCTAAAGATGGTATTTTTGAGGAGTTTCCCTTAGCTGACATAAGTCACATTGACCAACAAATAAAACATGAAATTTTTTATGTCATTACAAGCTTATTTAACAAGTTTTGGAAACACTTGGAAAGGAATGCAAATTTTACCATGATACACTAGATTGATTGTCAATAAAATTTGGGGAATGATAGATAAGAAATCAAATGCCCTATAAGTTATTTAGAAAACACAAAATGTTGCAAGAAAGAATATAACATAGAAAGATGAATAATCCATAACGATCTAAAATAAATAAAATCATGAGAATATGTATATATATAGTGCAAAGGAGAGAAATCACTCCTTGAAAAGTGGCATGCAACTCAATAAAAGAGTAAGGCTATAGAGTACACCTAAGAAATCTTATCTTCAAAAAGAATAAAACCATGAGAGAACATGTCATAGAATATTCTACACTAACAAGGAACACACCACTACTAACATAGGACTAGAAAAGAAAGCTAATATAACTAATTGAAGGAATCTCATACATCATCCATAGTATCACAAGAGGTAGTTACAACTACAATGAAAATGAGGAAGGAGATTAAAAATTTGTAGCTTTGAATATTTTGAGATCGTGAATATTTTTAGGCCTTAAAAAATCAATTCACTTGGAAGTTTTGACTCCAATACTCAAACCCTATAAGGTATTTTTTATTTATTTTTTATATTTACTAAAAGGGAGTTACCTTATGACAACAACCTAGCTATAAAACAAGTTTTTCATTTTACCTATTTATATATATTTTCATGTATTTAGCAAATGAAATAGTTCATCAATAAATACAATTATTTGAAAAGGGGTCTAAAAGATTCTTTTAGGAATGTATAATAAAAATATAGCTTCACACTAAAATATTATAAAACAATTGGTTAATATACTATTAGAACAATTATTGGTTGATATAATATTAGTGATTAACTATTGTTAACCCCGTCTATCATAACAAGTTTCCCCACTCTATCCCCTAATGCCTAAGATTTTGAAAGTGGTATTAATGGAGGTAAATCACTTTGTAATTTTTACCATAATTAATAACCTTCCATCTTAATATAATTATAACTAATAATCTAAGTGAAAAGAATAAATAAAATATCCATAAACCATCTACATAGGCATCCAATTGTCCTTTCCCAAGAAGGTAGAGATTCAACCTTGAAATTTATAGGTTTGCAAGGTTAATATCATATTTTCTTGATATTATACCACTTAATATTATACATTATAATAAAATATATGAAAAAAAATGAATCAAATACACATGATGCAAGTCCCATGGCCTCTCTGTCCCAAGAGAACTTATCCATGTTCTTTGGTTTAATAAGTAATTTATATCATTATCTCACATGTCAACCTTTTGAATCATGAACTTATCACTCTCCAGAAAATAATGAACAAAGTGATAATGAACATATGTGTGCTTAGTAAAAGAATGTTACATGGTATTCCCATTCAAATAAATCATAATTTTATTTTCACATTCAGTTTGATCTATCCTATAATTAAAAACAATAACTTAACATCTAGTATTTGTAACCAAGATAGATCTTTAGAAGAATATATAGAATCCATATTTTTTCTAGGAAAATAAACCATGTGATATCACTTACTCATCCAAATAATAATACTATCAAATGGAAAAAATATATAGCCACTAATGGACCTTTGACTATCCAAGTCACTTTAGAAAGCTAGATCAACAACACATTCTATGTCTAGTTATGGAATCTTCTTGTTTAAACTGTGTAAGGTTTTTCTTTCAATGATCCATCATCAAGAAGAGGAGAAAATGTGAAATAGGATTATATCTATTAGGCCTAATAAAGGTTGTGGGAGGTGAGTTGAGAGAGAGGAATACAAAATTAGAGAATTGAATATAATAAACATATAATATTAATATATATTGTAGCATTGTAAATTTTCACAATGATAATTTTACACTAGATTTTTCTCCCTCCTATGTGCATGGTGATGGATCATAGAATTTCCTAGTTTCTTGTTTCTATTTCATAATCTATCTTTATTTTTTGCTAAACTTTTAGAAATTATCAAATTTGTCATATATAACTTTAAGTAGTTTAAAGCATTTGGAATTGAGCATGTTATATTAATATGTGTATGTATGATTTATGAAAGGTTGCACAAAGGGGTACAATTGTCAAATTTTATGGCATAGTCATTAGTTTTCATAGGGAAAAGGAGTAAATGCTCATGTGTAACTGGTTTTGAAAGTCTTTTGATGCTAAATCAATAGAAGGATACACTACAAGAAGTATTGGGAGAAGGATTTGATAAAATACCCTATTATTTTGCACCTTTGTGATAGTTTTTACTATGAAACAACAAGAAACTAGCTTGGTACGGATTTGTATGGCCCGTTACATGGTCTAAAGGTGGATGGAAGTGTAAATCTCTATTTTGAGATTCTAATGTAATTTATTTGGTTTAATTTCATGTTAGAATAAGCAAGTTATGATGAAAATAGTGCTCACATGTTAGTGACAAACCTAGGGTTTCCGATGCCCAAGAAAAATCTATATCTTCTTTTTCAGCCATTGAAAAAATATAAGATTTGACACAATTTTTTTGTAGATTCTTTTGCACGCTTTTCCAAAATGAGGGGTGTTAATTCATTGTTTTGAATGACTTATGATAGACAGTGTGTTCTTATTGTCACTTGGCTATTTGAAACCCTGCTTCTTTGGGGTTTTATGTAATTTCTTTGTTTTGAAGTTAATAACTACCAAGAATAGTGAGAAGAAGCCTTTGGAGTGTGTTTAATGATTTTAAAACCTAGGAGGGAAAAAGAAAGGTGAATTTGGATTCCTTTGAGGGTTTGTGTCTAGTGGAACAATTTTTTTTGTAGTAAACAGGGTATTGTTAGAAGCCACCATTGAAAGGTCAGATAACCTTGGATAGATAGTTGTGGGATTCACATTTCTTTGTCATTGAAAGTCCATAGTGTTTGCAAGAGCTTTCCATTTGCATCACTTCTCAACCCATAGCATAAAGATTATAGTTCGGTGCAAAGGAGTCAATCAACTATAGGGTGACCACTTTCACAAGAAGATAGAGGTGATCATTTAATGATCAAATCATGAATTACTAAGCATTACTTTTATCTTTCAATAAGACAACCAGAAGAAGAATTTTTTTCTTAATAGGACTATGAATTATAACCGAATTGTTATGTTGAGCATGTCTTCTATTATAAACAATTAAACTAGTTGAGTATAAAGTCCTTATTTGGTTTTTTATACTTCTATAAGGCATGCCCAAATTCTTTAGTGAAGCAACAATTGGGTGATCCCATAATTAACTAGTTTACAATTTTTGGCCAAACTGGACATTGAACTAAATTTTTTTAACTAAATCTTCACTTTCGGGCACCTATAGCGGCTAAACCGTGAGGAATTTGAAGATTATGCAAACTAGTGATTTGTGACATTTTTTTTTTAGATTCTAATTTTTTTTCCAAAATTTTTGGAATCAGATTGCACTTATTTTTCCATCTCCTTCAAAAACTAGTTTTTAACAATAAACACCATTTTTAAAGAGGCATTATTGGCTAACACATTACTTTTTTTCTGTGAAGGAAAAATTTTCAATTCTTTTGAATTTAGATTCGTAACTACAATATCTAGTGCATGGAATTGGTTTCATAGAATTTCATTGAATATGTTTTTCTTATTTAAGTTTCAAAGTCAAACTAGTTACAATTTAGACATGATTTACTTGCTAACACATAACTATTTTTGTATGTATCAAAATTCAATTTTTTTTGTTGGATCAGGCACATCAATATCTAGTGCACTGATATTTTTTATTTTATTTTTATAATCTGCTATTTTTCCACATGTGTAGAACAAAGAGCTTGATTTTTAGTGAAAAACCTATGTTTAATCAAATGAAAAAAATACATAATAAAACCAAAACATATTAAAATTATATTTGATGGATAGCTCATTTTGAGGACTACCATTATCTAGTTGGGTTTGTGAAGTCTCCTCCATTTTCATCTTCAACCCTAGCTTTGAAAGGCATTTTTTGCATAGATTTGGTAGAAGAGGGGGAGAAGGGGGAAAAATGGTTGTTCGCTCGAACCCCCCTTCGAGTGAAACGCCCTTGACCCTTTGAGCGAAGGGGGGTTCAAGAAAACCCCCCTTTTTTCAAAATTTCCCTTTGTTTCCATTTTGGACAACGTGCAAAAGTTGGGTTCCATTATTAAAGAGGGTTCGCTCGAAAGGGGTTTCGAGCGAACCCCTTCTGGGATAGATTGAACCTAAGCCTATTCATGCAAACCCTCCAAAATATTTTTTTTTCTTTATGGGGGCATTTTTGTACTTTTCCTTCCTCAACAGAATTGTAAACTTGTTTTGTGGGATCACCTAGCTAAATGAACCAACTGTTAAACTGGTGAGCAATATGTAGAAAATATTATACTATGTATACTAATTTTCCAGACCATCAAAGGGCATGCCCAAATCCTCAAATATTATCCTCAACAAGTGCTTCACAAGTTTTCTACACTCCTTTCCAAACTCATCTATTGTATCTCTACAATGGAAGATCCAAATTTTTTTGCATAAGTTCTCAACTAAACATAAAAGAAAAGTAAATAAATGATTCAAAGGAAGATTAAGAATGAATCTAAGATCTTCAATAACCTATATTTTGTGGGTGTTAAAGGCCAGAGATGAAGAGCTTTGAGGGAATGAGGAGCAAGTAAGGCATAAAGGGAATCCATCCAATTAGTATGTTGTCCTCTCAATCCCTTTGTACGTCCCCAACTAGCAATCTGATATATTTTACTCTCTTCTCATGCCCATTTCATTTTTTCTTCTACTAGAAGCTCAAATAATTTTCTTGCTACTCTCCTTGCACTCTCAACCAAATCTACAGGAATACCATGATTCACTACCTATCATCACAAACACAGATTATAACATAAAATTTCATTACTACAACAAAGTCAAAGATACTTATTACTATTACACATTATGCTTGTCACTTGAAAGAATCCCCATTCCTAGAAGGTAGCAGAAATTTCATGTTTCATTTGTTGGTCAGTGTGACTCATGTCAGCTAAGGGAAACTCCTCAAAAATACCATCTTCAGACAAAGCCTATCTTTTCCTTAACTCTAAAGATAAGATAAGATCTAGTGACAACACACACTAATTAGAAAGATTTCGTCCTACAACCTAAGTGGAATTAACATGTAAATAGGTAGAATATCTATCGACACCAATAATGACCTCTTATTCTATCTTCCTTAGCAACATCCAACTAGATCTAGACATTTATTATCATTGTAAACATTCCTTATAAAACTAAATAGTACTAAAATAATTAAAATAATGAACAAAATAATTAAATCAAGAATTAAAAAAATTATATTCAATATCTAAAACTAACTAATACAAGAATAATACTTAATTTGATTGATTTGAGTAAAATATTAAGATTGATTCTAAGATTCTAGACATTGATATGAAAAATGGAACATCTAGCCAAATATTATATATAAAATAATATGAATCACTTTTCTATCCAAATGTATACCTTAAACCTCAAGAAACAATAAAACATCATTTAAAAATTATTATTATAAAAACAAACAAAAAAATTGAATATCACAAAGTTTATTAATACAACCTCATATCATAGAAAGTTAAAAATTAAATGCATGAAACATTATAATTCTATTGAAATTCATTAAAATCTAAAAAAAAATCTAAGCACCTAACAATTAGTTCACAATAATCAAATCCATAACAAATAAAATAAAAACCACCACTTATTATCTTTGCTCCTAGGAAAACTTCTTATCTTTGTTCTTGTGTACTTAATTCACTAATTTAATCTATCTTAAGATTACTTATAACAACACTATTTATTTTGAGGTTCTTATAAAATAATATCATATATCCAATGTCATGATCAACCCCTTAGTTTTTTTTTTTTTTTAGACTGCAGGAATCGGGTAGCACGACCCCATATAAACTACAGTGCGCCTGGTAAACTTTTTAATGTGACCGGTGGCGCTGGCACGACACGCCCTTCGATACCACGGGGGTGGGGGAGACTAGACCTCATGACCAACCTCCTGCAACAGGAAAGATTTAGCCAACTGAGTTAGGGCCCCAACCCATGATCAACCCCTTAGTTAACATCCAAATAAACTTTTGATTTAATCTCATAATCAAATTCTACCCACCATTTCATTAGCTCCATGATGTTCAAAACACATTATAGGATTCACTATTCATTACTAAACTCAAAACACACCTACTATTAGTAATTCACTTAAATGGACATCTCAATATCTTAAAACCAATTACCAATTCTCAATGCCTCGATAAAGGTTAGTGATTTCATCTAATCTAAGATATTTAATCCATTAGTTATTATATATCAAAAAATAAATTAATTATCTATCAAATATATAAACATTGAATATGTATACTTGAATCACAACTAATCTAGTTACATTCATAATTATAATAAAATTCATTTTTGAAATGAAATTAATGGCATTGAGAAGATCCACATATTAATTAATGAGATTTTTCTTTTGTTATATATAAGTTAGTTAAATAACCACATACTAAAATACATAGAATTAAATATCCAATTCCAACATATAAACTAAAACTAGAATATAAAACCCTTGTCTTCAAACTTATAGTGAAAAAAAATACTAACATAAACCACTTATGTGACACCCTAAAACTACCACAATGGTGTCAAGAAATTACCATATAATCACACAAGCTAATCAATGAATTGAATCCTCAAATCAACCAATAATGAAAACATATAAGAAGTCATACTTACCAACACACATCACTTAATAATTAATAATTACATAAATTATAAACATAATCATAACCAAACAAAAATGGATTATCACATATAAATTAAACATAAAAATTAACCTAACATAAAAGTAATCAACTATCAACACAAAAATCTACTAATCATAAAAATTACCTACCAAATAATTTATTAATAACGAACATTACAACTAAAATAAGAACAAAGAATTTTTCTACAATATATAAAGCTAACTAATAAAAACCATTAAACAAGAATAATAACTAATTTAATTGATTTGAATAAAATATTAATATTGATTCTAAAAATTGATAAGAATGAATCAAGTTTCTATCAAAGCAAGTGCTTATAAACCTAAAGAAACAATAAAATATTATTTAAAAATAATTATCATAAAAATCAATAAAAATTAAATATCATGAAATTTATAATACCATTTCACATTATAAAAAATTTAAAATTTAAATGCATATTTTAATTGATTTGAAAAAAAAAAAACATTGATACTAAAAATAATAATTAATAATACAATTAAAAAAACAAATATTACAAAATTTAATAATTCCATTGTAATCGAAATTCAAAATTTATTGAATGAAACATTATAATTCCATTTGAATATATTAAAATCTTAAAAATATTTCTAAATGAGCATCTAACAATTACTTCACAATAATCAAATCCATGACATTATAAAAAAAATTGCAAGAAATAAAATGAAAACAACCATCATGCCAAATCTTGGCTTTATTGATATTGGTCAAAGTTATTTATCTTTCTGAACTTGCAAGCCATCACGGATATTATCTTGAGCAAGAATAGTAATTGCACCATCATCTGTGTGTGCATGAGTTCCCAGAAATTTATCTAGTTCTGGGCATGGAGGATAGTAATCTGCTCTTTAAAAAATATTGCACCCTACAAATTCTTTTTCCAGACAACCAATGGGCATGCCCAAATACTATGATATTATCTTCAGCAAGTGCTTCACAAGTTTACTACACTCCTTTCAAAACTCATCTATTATATCTCTGCAATTAAAAAGCAAAAGCGCAAATCCAAAAAATATTACATAAGTTATCAAACTACATAAGAAAATTGAAGAAATATTTTAAAGGAACATTAAAAATGAATCTAAGCTTTTCTATAACCTATATTCTGTGGGTGTTGAAGGCCAGAGATGAGGATATTCGAGGAAATGAGGAGCAAGGAAGGCATAGAGGGAATCCATCTAGTGACAATGGTGTTCATTGTGGCCTGACTTTTAGACCTCGACTGGAGCGTGTGATCATCAAGAGAATTAAACATAGCTTTGGCTTTACTTTTCTCATGATCCCCACCACTTCGTTGCTGCCCCTTAACAGTCTTTGTCACCATCTTACTCCGTGCAAATGATTTGGTGGCTAACTTTTTGCTCAAATGAGTATTCCAGTAGAGATCGCTGAGGCAGAATGAAAAATAAACTTTTCAAACTTAAATTTCCTTGAAACAGCAGGAAATTTAGGCAAGTTTGAAATTAAATTTAGGTGCCATGGAAATTAATTATAGCAGGTGGCCTTTGGATTTTGCTGCAGAGTAAGTTATGAACAGTACGAGAATTGGCTGGTGAGTTAGGTACTTCCCTGACAAAATCCGTAAGACTATGCATCAGCCATTGGATGCCCATACAATAGCCAATGTCGGGCAAACACATCGTAACTCCAACGAAAAACGGAAAAGGGAAATGAACATTGACCAGTCAGAGCTTAGTGTGTGACACTTAAGCCCAGCCTTGCCAGTGTCACAAGAGCCTGATGAGGAAGATTTCCCAAGAGATGGAGACTTCCTATGACAAGCCATGGATGTGGTCCTGGAGGCAGTTTCAATTTGCTGCCATTTCTCCTCAGCTTATACAAAAAGCAGTAGAAGAAGAAGAAAATCCCAAGTCCAATAGTCACGGCCTCATTCAGGGAGCAAGTCAGGGACTTCATGGTATGAGAAAAAGGGAAAGCTGCGAGTCTGCAATGAATGGAAACCTACAACAAAACCTTTTTAACATACTTGCTAGTCAATAATAAAAAATCACTGAAGGGCTGAGATAGCTAGACAACATGAGGTGAAGATTCATTCCAAAAAACTTGGAATGTATATACACCGTGCCACACAGAGGTTATTTGAGCTAGTTTAGGGAATTTCTGTAAAATAAAAGGAGATAGCATCACACATGCATCTTGTGACTAATAGACTCGTACGTGCCGAATTTGATCCACAAACCAAATAATGTTCGATCAACTTCAATGGGCTAGCAGTTCAAAAGACACGTACGAAGACAAGGAATCTTCTGCTAGAGTTAAGTTACATAATTTTGTAAGAGGAGATTTTTTTGTTTTTAAATATAATGCAAAATTTTCAATAAAAAATTATAGATTTTCCATGTAATTTAGAGATTTCATATAAGATTGTAAAAAAACACTTACGGATTTTGGCTTGCATAAAACACATATACATTTTGTCTTGAACATAGGCTTGGATGGTTCATTTGCCTCATTTTCACATGATTTTATACTCCATTCTCATTTTCGAACTTGCTCATCATTAGGTTTACGCATTATAAAACAAATCTTAGTAAAATCACCACCATAATTTCACACATCTTCTAAGCTTTGTAAACATATAATTTTTTTTAGATTTGAACTACATTAACACATTTTTTTTAATTTCTTTCACTAATGTTTCCATAGTTATCAAAGACATGTATTGACATTTTTTAATAACTTTTGACCTACTTGTCCAAATTTGAAAAAAAAAATAATATTGTTCTACACTTCATTCTCTAGACATTGGAAAAAAATTGCATTTTTGATTATTTTGGTGAAATTTATATGATACACATGCTCGGTGACGCGATTTTCAGGATGCATCCACTTTGAAAAGTCATAAAAAAAAAAATACAAAACAATATACAACTTCTAGTACTCACTCTTAACTATATTTGTACCAATGGATTTTTGAAAATACTAAATGCACCTAAAAAAACTGAGAGGTGTACACCAAACACTATGAACTATAATTTTCTAAAAAAATAGGAACACTTTTGTGTGTGTCAAAAATTTGATCCTCTTAATCTTATCTATTTTTGGAAAAAATTAGTACTTTAAAAAAACTAGATTCAAAGTACTACATTTTTTGTTCTTTTGGTATTTTAAAATTTTGAGTGCATGAATCTCAAATTACTCCTCCAAGTTTAGGTTTAGTTGATTTCAGAATAAAAGTGGCCACTTTTGACCCCCCTTTGTGTAGCATCTTGGTGTACTTACCCTATGCTTAGTGTAGCATGTCATTTTATTAAGGATATGAAAATTCACCTTTAAAACCTCTTCAATGTACCCATTACACAAGTTTAAGAGGAAAATAGATAGAGAGAGAAAGAGAGAAAATAATGAGAGAGAAATAAATAAATAGAGAGGGAAACAAAGAGATAAAAAGAGAGATAGAGATACAAAAATTGAGGCATACATATAAAGGAATAAATACGAAGAGACAAAGAGATAGAGATAGGAAGAGAGATAAAGAAAGAGAGAGGAAAAGAGAGAAGAGGAGAGACATAGATAGATATAGTCACATAAAGAGAGAGGTAGAGAGATCTAAAGAGAAATAAGAAACTTGAAGATATATATAGAGGTCAAGAGATCAAGAAATAAAGAGGGAAAGGGGGGAGAGAGGGGGAGAGAGGGGGAGATAAATAGGGATAACAAAAAATAGTAAGGCAAGAAAGATAGGGAGAGGGAAATAGATAGAGAGAAGAAATGAGAGAAAGATTGATAAGGGAAGAGAGAAGGGAAGACAAATATAGAGAAAAATAGGAGAGAGAAAGGAAGATAATAAAAAATATAAATATAGAGAGGGAGATAGAGATATAACTTAGAGATCTCTCTCTTTCTCTTCCCATATCTCTCTATATATCTCCCCATATATACCTCTCCCTACCTCTATATATATCTCCCTCTCTCTACCTCTCTCTATATAACTTCCCAACTCTATATTTTCATCCCTCTATCTCTCCCTCTCTAATTCTCTCCCTCTATTTTGTATCTAGGCCCTCTTTCTATCTCTTTTTCTCCCCCCCTCTTTCTCTCTCTCTCTCTCTCTCTCTATATATATATATATATATATATATATCTTAATATCTCTCACTCATATACACACACTCCTTGTTTCTCCTTCCCTATCTCTATCTCTATATCTCTTTCACTCCAATACACACACACTCATTGTTTTTCCCTCTCTATCTCTATCTCTCTCTCCCCCTCTCTCTATCTCTCTCTCTCTCTATTAATTGTCTCCATCACCTCCTTTCTCCCTCACTCTTTCCCCTAGATTTATATCTTCCCATCTCTCCATCTCCCTCTCTCTTTATATCTTGTTATCTCTATCTCTCCCTCCATCTCTCCTACTCTCTCTATGTATCACTTCCTATATATTTATATTTCGCTCTCCATCTCCCCCTCTTTCATTGTGTCCCTCTTTCTATCTCTATCTCTCCCTCTCCCTATTCCTATCTCCGTCCATCTCTCCCTTAATATATTTATATCTCTATGTCTTTGTATTTGTCTCTCACCCTCTATATTTCCCAAGTTATAAATTTATCTCTCTATCTCTTCTATATATCTCTATATCTCCCTCTCTCCCTCTCCCTATCACTTCCTCTTTCTATATCTCTCTACTCTCTCCTATCTCTATTTATATATATCTATCTATTTATATATATCTATCTCCCTCTCTATCTCTCTCCATATCTCTCTCTTACTCATACACACACACATGCACTCCTTGTTTCTCGCTCCCTATCTCTAGGTCTATCTCTATCTCTCCATATTTAAATTCCTACATATCTCCCTCTATCTCTATCTCATTATCTATCCATATCTCTCTACCCCTCTTTATATATCACTTCCTACATCTATCTTTATATTTCTATCTCTCCATCTCATTCTCTTCCCCTCTCCCCATCTCTCTCTGTCTCTCTCTCTGTCTCTCTTCCCCCTATATCTCTCCCTCTTTATATCCCCATATCTCCCTCTCTCTCTATTGCAAACATAACATGAGCCTATTGGTAATGGAGCTTTATTATCTTCCTAATTCAAATGTTTTGATTTAGTTGTGTTTGGATCCCTCTAAGTGGATGCATAGTTGATTTGAAGCTATCACTTCTCCATTGAAACCTTTGTTGCACAAACAACATCATTTTCTAAATGGCCTACCAATTGACCTTATGTATACTACACAAATGTATGTAAAAAATAGACCAGAAAATTCCCTAATTGACCTTCCACACTTCTTCGGTGTACCCATTGCACACCAAGGTGCAATTTCTAGTTATTAATAATTTAAAAATATATAACTGCATTAATTTGAGAGATTTTAAAAAAAAAACTTGAACAATTAAAATAATAAGATTTATACAATAAACTATATGTTTATCCTTGGTTTTATTAGAAAAAATATAAATTAAAAATGAATACGAGAGCATGTAGAGATTTGATTTCTAGAAAAAAATAGTTTTTAAAAGTAATATTATCTCTTTGACTCGAAGAAAAATAACTTGAAAAAAGAATGGGAGAGAATGTAGAGATTTGATTTCTAAAACAAAATAGCTTTTTAAAGTAGTGATATTACCTATTGATATTACTTTTTTCTATATTGCTAAAAATTTTGAATGGTCTGATCTTTTTCAATCATCTTGTATCATTTTAACACGTTCTGAACTGTCAATCACATAAATCAGCTGATTGAATTCGTAAAGGATCACCTTCAAAGAAATTGTGTAACCATTCCATACATGTTTTCATGGGTTTTGTTCTGCATCAGAATGAATTAGGAGATTGAGGAGCTGTTGATTAGGAGATTGAGGAGCTGTTGACTAGATGATGCACATGAACTAATTAGTTAAGATAACGGGAAAAACTTACAAAATGCTTTAGAGGAGTACAACATTAATCAGATAATAATACTATATATGTAATACCCATGCAAAGACACATATCAGACTCATAAATAGGATATTCAGCTGTGAGCCTCCATGAAGGGCGGACAAGCAGTGGAGTTTTTCTTGGAACAGTTAATCCAAACTCTTCCTCCACATCCACCTCGCCCTCCACAGTCCAGTCAAAGCAATGAAGAAGCTGAGCAAGTGCCAACTCAACAACAGAAATGCCCATGGAAATCCCAGGGCATCCTCTTCTTCCTGTTCCGAAGGGCAGCAAATCGAAGTCCTGACCTCTCACATCCTTATTATTGCCCATAAACCGCTCGGGCTTAAACTGATTGGCATCTTTCCAAACGTTTTCATCCCTTCCCATCGCCCACACATTCACAAACAGCAGTGTCTTTGGCGGAACAAAATATCCTCCGATGCTGCACCCTTCCATCGACTCGTGCGGAATGAGCAGAGGAAACGGCGGATGAAGTCGAAAAGTTTCCTTCACCACGCATCCCAAGTAGTCGAAGCTCATGACGTCACTCTCCTTTATTCTGCGGTCCCTGCCCAATGCTGATTCCATCTCTTTCTGTGCTCGTGCCAGCGTTGCAGGATTCCTCAGCAGCTCAGTCATTGCCCGTTCTACTGTTGTCGACGATGTTTCTATTCCGGCAGCTAACATGTCCTGCACAATTTTCCTTCTCTTCTAGAGTAAATACACACTGGCAAACAGAATAACGTTTTAAAAGCGGATCCCAATTTTTGAACTTACCAAGATGATCGCTTTCATGTTGACCCGTGAGATTGTTTGGCCATCCGTCTCGGCCATGTCGAGCATCACGTCCACCATATCTTTAACACGATCTTCTTCCTTCGCCTTTCTTTCTCCCAATCTACGATGAATGTGCTCGTCGATTATTTTCTCAGCAAATACATCGTATATTTTGTGAACGGCCTGCATGCGACCACGGATTCCTTGCAAGTCGAGCCAGTCGAGATAAGGAATGAAATCACCAACGCAAAATGCACCGGCCAGAGCGAACATCTCGTCAATCATTTGTTTGAAGCCAAGCCCTCCACTCAATTCGTTGTCCGAATACGTCCTGCTGGCAAACATTCTGCAGGTAATATTTTGAGTAAGGGAGGAGAGCCTCTTCTTTACATCCACATACTGTGCTCCGCGCCCGCTTTCCTCCCAGATGGAGGCGATCATGGCAAACACTTCTTCCTCTCTTACGAATCTGAAAGAATCGATTCTCTTCATTGTGAGCAGCTCCACCGTCAACAGCTTTCTCATGTGCCTCCAGTACGCTCCATAGGGGCCATATGCCACGTCTTTATGATCATAGCATACGTATTTCCCTTGTGTACAATTTGGTCTGTTTGCAAAGGCCAAATCATGCGTTTTGAGGAATTCCTTTGCCATGGCAGGAGAAGAGATCACAACGGTGGGGACGGAGCCCAGGCGGAGAAACACAATGGATCCATATTTCTTTGCCAGGGCCGTAAGAGCCTGATGAGGAAGGTTTCCCAAGAGATGGAGACTTCCTATGACAGGCCATGGACGTGGTCCAGGAGGCAATTTCAATTTGCTGCCATTGCTCCTCGGCTTATACAGAAAGCAGTAGAGGAGAAAGAAGATCCCAAATCCTATGGCGACGGCCTCATTTAGGAAGCAAGTCAGGGATTCCATGCTGTGAGAAAAGGGAAAGCTGTAAGTCTGCAAAGAATGGAAAACAACAAACCCTTTTTAACCCACACGAGCCCGTGCCAGGACATAATTGCCAGAGTAAATAATAAAAAATCACTGAAGGGATGAGATAACCGGACAATATGAGGTGAAAACTCATTCCAGAAAACTTGGAATACATATGCACTGTGCCACAGAGAGGTTATTTGAGCCAGTTTAGGGAATTTCTGTAAAGTGAAAGGAGATAGCGTCACACATGCATCTTGTGACCGACAGACGCACCCAAATTGCAGAGTAGGTCTAGGAAAAATTTGTTCCGATGTATAAAAATCGGTAATCATGGTGTGCAAGCAGAAGACCCTGGTCTTGAGGTGGGGTCCGCAAATTGCCCAAAATAAATGTGGAGTCGTAAATTTCAATGTGACAAGTGGGGTCGAGGATCAGATTCAAATCTTAGCCACCACACACTCTCTTTCGAGATCAGATATCTTTGCATTATTATGTTAGTTGTGAGTTTTATGGGTTATCGTAGTTGTTGACACGCACTAATTGTTCTTTAGTTTTCTTGGCAGTTTATTGGCTGTCTCATTAAGGGAGAGGGCCCAGTAGTCAGTCATGCATCCTAACTTCGCGCTTCTAATTATCCTACGTCGAAATTTCAAATCACTCCCAATTTTTTACAGCAGCTTACTTGGCAAGTTCTTTGCTTATAACTAAGGTTTCAAGGCCACATCATCAAATATGATGCCACATCAGCATGCGTTTTTGTCAAGGTGTCCAAAAAGGCCCCAAAAAATAGTGAGACCAATTCTCGTGCATTACATCATGAGTAGTTGAGCGCTGATGTGGTATCACATGATTGGGTGCTTTTTAGATCAAAAGCATACATTTTGTTTAATTATGGGTAGTCAAATCACAACTATTGGACATTATATAAACGACTATTGGGTATTATATTTACGATTAGGTGCACAACTATTGGATCCTGCACAACTATTGGGCCCTCTCCCCTACTTGATATGATATTCAGGTCAAGAAATGACAGTGAACGTAAATAGAAAAAAAAGGTAAGAAATGACAACAAACTTAAATAAGTAAACTTTATAAACAATCACTCTATATAGAAACAAACTTAAAAATGTAAACTTTATAAACAATCACTTTATATAGAAACAAGCTTAAATAAATAAGTAAACTTTATAGACAAACACTTTATATAGAAACAATCATCGGCTTCAATTTATGGTATTAAATTTTTAGAGGTTACGCCCTTCAAATCCCCATTCCCGTTCCGGGATTTCCGACTGTGGGACGGCAGGGATCGGGGACCAGCCAAAGCTCGGGAAACCGGGGGGACGACTTATCCCCAAAGAGGGACGGCTAACCAGTCCCGGGGACGACAGGGGGACGACTGAACCGTCCCTCAACTGTCCCGGGGACGGCCAGCCGTCCCCCGCATTTTAAAGCGCTTAAACACAAAAAAAAAAGGGTAGAAAATTTTAAAAAAAATGCCCTACCTACGTGGCATGTGTGGGCCCTACTAGGTTGCACTCTCTTATGAATGAAAGAAGGCCTCTAAAACTTCATTATTTTCATTTTGTTTGTGTAGGGAGCCAAGGGTTTGAGAAGAAAAAAAATTGCAGCCATTGAAGGAGAAGGAGCAGCTGTTTGAAGGAGGAGAGGAGGTTGAAAGAGTGTTGTTGGGAGTGCAAATCCATCAAAAAGGTATGCATTTTCTTTCACTATTCTTATTTTTTCATTTTTTTGCAAAATATGAAGTATACATAGTCTGATTTTTTTTATTTTTTTCATTTTCAGTCAAAACTTGCATTCTAAAAACAAAAAACATGAGCAACAGTGAGGGTGGGAGTGATAGTGAAGTTGAAATGCAAGTTAGAAGGCAAACTAGAGAGCAAATAACCCCTACCCAACACCATCATTCATCAACCAATACCAAAACTATGAAGGACTATGCAAAACACCCAATAGACAAAAAAAAACCATTCCTTCAATTTGTGACAGCCATGGGTGAAAGACAAAAAAATTCAGGGGGGAGTAGGGTTTGGTTGTGCCATGTTTGTGAAAAGGAGTTTAGGGGCAGCTACACTAGAGTTAGGTCTCATTTTTTGGGTGAGGTGGGCCATGGAGTTAGAACGTGTCCTGCATTGACAGATGCACTATTTATAGAGTGTCAAACAATTCAAATGGAGTGTGATGGTGGGGTTCAAACTGGGTCTCCTTCTTTCCCAAGTTCACAATCATCTATGCCTACTCCTACTCCTAGTCCTTCCACGGTTGGTAGTAGTGTTATCTTAAGAGGAAAGAGGAAGGTGATTGGTAGTGATAAGGCAGCCTTAGTTGAGTCCATGTTTCAAAACCAAGCACGAGAAACCTCTGAATCCTCCATTGCCAAATTCTTTTTTGCCCATGCCATTCCATTTCATGTGGCCCGTTCCTCTTATTTCAAACAAATGGTGAAAGACTTAGTCGTTGTTGGTCCTTCATTTGTACCCCCTGGAGATCATAAGCTACGCACCACCCTCCTAGACAAAGAGTACTCCAAAGTTAATGTGTTAATGGAGGAGATGAGGCAAACATGGATGAGGACGGGGTGCTCTATAGTGATGGATGGGTGGACTGATTGTAGACGTCGGCCACTCATCAATGTCATAGTCACATGCCCTGCTGGTTCTTATTTTCTTAGAGCCGTAGATTGTTCAGGGAGACGTAAGGATGCTGACTTCCAATTTTCCATTTTGAGAGATGCCATAGAGGAGGTTGGGGCTGCAAATGTGGTGCAGGTGATCACCGATTCAACACGTGTGTGCAAATCGGCTGGGTTGATGGTGGAGGGTACTTACAGGCACATATTTTGGACCCCATGTTGTGTTCATGCATTGAACAATGCATTGAAAGACATTTGGAAGATGGATTGGGTGAAAAAAATGGTGGCAAAAGCTAGAGAAATTCAGATGTTCATTTGCAACCACCACACCTCACTTGCTCTTTTCAGGACATTTTCAAAGAAGGAGTTTCTCAAACCTGTTGATACAAGGTATGACATTTACTTCATTTTGTTTCACTTTCAATTTGTATTCATAATCTAATTTTGTTTTAAATTTTTATTTTTTAATGAATCATTGAATTAATTAATGTAGATATGCCACATACTTCATCCTATTGGAGAGGATGGTTGAGGTGCATGAGCCTCTACAACTGATGATGGTCAATGCTGAGTGGACTAGATGGCCTAATGCAAGTTCTACTCAAGGAAAGAGCATCAAACAAAAGATCCTCGATGATGATTGGTGGGCCAATGTGAGGTAAGACATATTAGATGGTTGATTTTTATATTAAATTTCTGATTTTAATATTTTAATTTTATTGTCCAATGTTCCAACTTTTGAAGTTTCTAACATGTCAAATAACTTGTCAACTAATTATTTTGAACTTTTTGTTTGCATTTTATAGATATATTTGCTCCTTTATCTCGCCCATTGTAGATGTCATTAGATATGCTGATACAAACTCTCCTAGTCTTGGAGAGATATATGAGACATTTGACACTATGCTTGGGAAGATCAGGCAAGTTATTTTGGCAAAGGACCCCACTTTGGATTTATATGAGCAACACATTAGGCCCATTGTGACGCGGAGGTAGAATACAATGAACACCTTGCTTCATATGGTTGCCTTTGCTCTAAATTCAAAATGGTATGCACCAAAGGATGGTAGGGTGCCTCCATGTGATGATGTTGAGGTTTTAGATGGGTTCACACGGGCCATTGAAAAGATTTATCCAGCCAAGCAAGCTTCACTACTTCGGTCACAATTTCTAGACTTTACTAATCTTAATGGCCCAAACTTGAGCAAACCATAGGCGAGGTTGGATAGAGCTATATTAGCTCAAGGGAACCCTATTGGATGGTGGACCTATCATGGGAGAGATACACCGCAGTTGAAGATACTTGCCACTCGCCTTCTTGCACAGGTTGCTAGTTCCTCTGCTACAGAGAGGAATTGGTCCACGTATAGCTTTATCCACTCTGTGAAGAGGAATAGACTTACCTCTAGACGAATGGAGAAGCTAGTGGCCATTCATAGTGCTCTTCGGCTTCAGGATCAACAGACTCCAGAGTATCGACAGACTCTAACTCTACGGTGGGATATTGATCCCAAGGACGCGGCTCAGATAGATGAGGAGGAGACAGCTGAGGGCTTGGTTGGGGTCCCATTGGCTGAGGAGGAGCATTACAGTGGCAGTGACTCAAAGGATGACTCTGATTTTGATGCAGTTATGAGAGATGATTAGGGGCAGCAGTGCTCTTTGTTTATTTTGTAAATTTGTATTCATTATTGACATACGATATTGCATTTTGATTTTCATAGCAAACTAAAACTTTAAAACTATATGGCAGCAATGTAGCCTTTGGGCATTTTGATATAAGTTTATAAATTATAACTTGGAGGTTGTTTAATGATTCGTGTAACTATATGTTAATTTTGAATGCGTATTGACTATTGACTCTATTGAGTATTGGCATAATGTTGAACACAAATGTTATATGTTAATGTTCTATAATGTGTATTATGCATGCCTTATTCATGTTATCTATTGAATATTTAAAATTTCCCTATATTTTTTAAATTTTCCCTATATTTTTATATAGCTGTCCCCTACCGTCCCTAATTTTGGCCTCAAAAATCGGAAACTTGGGGACTCGTCCCGCCGTCCCCTGCCGTCCCCGTCCCGGAAACTTGGGGTAACCTTGAATTTTTATAATCTTTAAAAATGATTATACTAACAATTGCATTTTAGGTGTCCAATGGGATATGCAGAACAATTGTATGGCTTAATTAGAGTTTGTGTAGATATATTGGTTGATATAGAAAATTATGTGTTTAACTTAAAAAAAGCAACATATGAAATAAATAAAATGGAAACGAGTATTTTCCTTTTTCCTTATTTGATTTTGTTTTGACATATTGGTTGAAATAGAACAATGTGTATATAACTTACAAAAACAACACGTGGATAAACTAAAACAAAAATATTATTCAAATGAAAGGGAACTTCAATTTATTTGATATAAAAATGTAAAATTAAGATATATATACAATGGTGAAAAACCAATTTTTTTATGGGTATATATTTAAAATATTAAATAATAATTAATTATAAATCATCATAATAGTACTATACTAACCCAAAATATATCTATGCGGGAGTCTCAAACATCTAATAAAATTAAATTAAAAATATTCCTTATTACTGTAAAAATATTTCTTACCATTTATTTTGAATTTCACTCAACATCTAATAAAATTAAATTAAAAATATTCTTTCTTACTGTAAAAATCTTTCTTACCATTTATTTCAAATTTCACATGCGAAATCATTAATTCCTCCCCATCCAAGTAATTTTGCGAATTATCAAAAAGTTAAAACTAATTTTGTCTATACAACCATTCATTTATTAAGAAAGTTCACAACAATAGATTCCAGGGTCATTTGCTTGAAATGGGAAATGACTATGGATAAAAGCAAAAAAAATTAAAACTGATGAAAAATATTAACCCAAGATGCATAATCTTTATAATCTTATATGGATTGTAATATATTAGGTTAAAATTATATTAAGATATAGGTAAACCTATTATAGTTAGAAGTTATTACTACTAGGTTATATGTTAATATATAATGCTATTTTTAATAGTAATCTTTAATAAACTTAGTATTATATTGGTGTATTATTATATAGGATTACTTTTTATATATGTGTTATAATTTAATATTATTATATATACTATAATTTGAGGTTATTATAATAATTTATAAATAACTATTATATTATATAATAATTAATTGTTTATTTATAATATAACTCTTATTTATTAATAGTTTAAATAATAATTAATATTGTTAAAGAACATACTCAACCATTAACGTAAAAATTAAATCATTTTTTTTTATAAAGAAAAACATTTTCAACATAATAAATTAATAAAACCTATTTTAATAAATATATTTTTTTATATTTATCTTAAAAGCATTTAATTTTGTCTATTTGAAATTCAAATAAAAGAACAAAATAAAATAAGAAAACTTAAAGAATTGAAATAAAAACAAATAAAAGAAATGAATGTAAAGTGAAAATCCAAATTTGGCATTTAAGAGGGAAGGAAGAATTAATACTTTGTATGAAAAAAATATAGAAACGAAATCATTTTTTCTGGACAACGGAGAAACTTTTAAACCATCCTATATAGTTAGCTAGTCCGAATTTGTAATATCTTTTTGGGATACTTTTCCCAGCAATCTAGACCCAAGAGCCTTTCAAGATTATGGTGTAAGCTTCAAAATTTACATTTTTATACAACTGTTACACTGGTTTTATTCAAGGAAATTAGTCGTGTGGTTTGAGTCATGCAGATAAAGGGGATGGATGCAACCCTAACCCTAAATGAGCTTACATGTAGCCTCTAAAAAATTAAGAAATGGTGTGTAATGTCCACCAAAAATAGCATGAATGATTTGTTGTTATGGACGGAATAAATTTGTCTGCTCCAAGATTTTGATTTATAGTGGTTTGCTAGTCTTCCACATCTGTGACTATTTTCATTCCATGAAGCCAATTTGTTTGGGTTCCCATGTAGATAGTTAAATGGTTATCCAAGGTTGGTTATTGTCATTAGAAGGCAACTAAAACATATCCAATCAATGAATGACAAAGAATGATAAAAGACAGTTGAATGAATACCTTTTGTGCAGGTTCATTTAGCTAAGAAGAGTGCGTGATCACAAAAATGGAAAAGTTGATTCTGCCCATGATTTTGAGTTTGTCTTTGTTCATGAGGATGAACTTGTTGGGTTGAGCATCGAACATGACCACTATGGGGCTGCCCAGAATATGGGTCATGAAAATTTCCATGTTTAGCCTTTCGTGTGTTGCACTAAACGTCCACAAAGAGCAGGTTACTCCACGAACTTAGATAATCAAGAGATTCTTCTCATAAGGGGATTGTTGTTCTTCTTGGAGGAAGCAGAGGCATATTTCTTGTAGCTTTCAGTCTTATGGCCACATAGACAAGGGGAGCATAAAAGATCACAGATACAACTATTATGCCAACCACAACAAAGATGATTGTAGATGTTCCAAAGGAGATCCAGCTTTTGTTGTATTGAGTCCAAGAATCTACAAGGTAATATATGGTCAAAGTCGATGGTGAGCATTAAATATAAGATCGAAAGTAGGTATGAAAATATAGGGGTTTTAGGGCTACTTAGTGTGTGATTTGATTTGGAAATTGTTTAAATATTAGATGGATTCAAATTTTGTTTTTAGGCGTGAGGTGAGGAACGATATTTTTTTTGGCATTTTCAAGTTGTGATGTGACAGAGAACATATGCAAACATCTAAAATTTTAAAAGCTTCAGTAAATCAAAGAGTTCCAGTCATGCAAATGGGATTCAATGCGTCATGAAGGTGGTAGAGGGCGTGAAAAAAATTAGAAGAAACAAATCAATGGGGTTGATCAATTGGATAGTTGACTAAGGCCTAGTACTATTGATTGCAAATTTTAGGTTGGCCTCTTTCAAATTGGATATGATTTCGGTGTAAAATATATTGTTCAATATAATAATTATGTTGAGTTATAGCGATGTCTTATATAACGCTTCAACATACATAGTAATAATGTTTTTGATAAGGGATAATCGATTTAAATTGTTAACAAGAATATTGAAGTGATTGACAAAAAAATTGATTGCTTATTAATCAGCAACTTAAACTTGATGAATTGCATTTTCTCCATTACAATATATTGAACAAAATACCATACTCTCGTGAAATGTTGCCAACATTGGCCAAGCTCAAACAAATTTCTCTTTTAATGAAATGTGAAAGGTAATATATGTTGTGGATGCATTAATTTTGAATGTTGCAACACCAATTAGAACAAGCAATGCAACACTAATTGGAGCAAGAAACAACAAGGGTGATTGAGAAGAATGAATGGTTTTAGAGAATGCACACTTATTCTACAAATCAAGTATGACTTTCCAATGCCTTGTATGATCATTTCAAGGAAAGTTTTCATTTCATTCTTACAAAATGGGATAGAATATTATCATATGCAACATGCTACCCACTTAATAAATTTCTTATGTCTTCATATGCCACATGCTACCCACTTAATAAATTGCTTCTCGTCAAGACTCATATTTCCTTGTTGCATGCAAGTTGGTGTTTTGATCGGTTATATCTATGAAATTAGTTACTAAAACCTATAAGGAGGTGGGATGCTACAAGCACACTAATTTTGGTTGTTGTCAATGGCATGCCTGTCAAGCATGTCAAATTCATCAAAGTCACTTGAAAACCCATGTAGAGGCAAGGAAAGCGTTACTGCTCTTCAACCTCAACCACATGAATTGCATCTAGTTCATTAGGAGGTAATTCATCATCAAAAGTAGTAGAAGAAACTATATGTTTGGTCAACATACGACACATTGTAATTGCCTTTTATCCTCTTCCATTATTCTATAATTTTGTCCATAAATGACTTAATGTCAATGGCAATGATGTAGAATGGTTTATATAAAAGAATTTCATCCCCAAAAAAAGACCCAAAAGCATCTAATTCTTTAATAAGAATGCCTATGAATGAAGGATTGTCACAAATAATCACTTAATAACATCTCTCATTTGTTAATTATTTGTAAAAACTTCTACAAACTTCCAATTTAATTAATGATAAGTGCTTAATGAAGCCAAAAGAAGTCTTGAATGAGGGTAGTTTAAACTATATGCTACTTAATACCTAGTAAAAGAGAGAACAAATAATTATAAAAAATGAGTCAATAAATGTGTAAATGAGTCAGGGAATGTGTAAATTAGTTGGAGATTTGATCTTCACTATCCAAAGGGACTCCTAACCCTTTAGTAAGTTCTTCTACCTTCTGCATTGTCTCACTCCTCAACATTTCAATATCTTCTTTTTCTTTTCGCATAAGAGTGTTAACTCTTTTATTTGTTTTGAATTTCTTACTATACAACTTAGACAACTTGCACATGTCTTCTTGAGATAGTAAAGAACCAATATTCTCCAAGGAAAATTCCTTTAACTTTGCATCTTCTTCAACGGCTTCTTGTCTTCTTATAGTCAACATATTCTTTAGATCATTAGGTAATTGATCTTCAATAATATCTAGGGAAATGTCAAATGTTACCTTGTACTTGACTATAGCCTCTTCTATTGTTGCCTTATCTTCATCATTTTCTTCTAGAAATAATTTAGCTATCTCTTCCAAAAGACCAGAATCTACAATACTATTAAATAGTGCTTTCAATTTTAAGGGACTATGCTCCCTAACCAGAGGGTTATTTTCTTTCTTCTTTCCTTTGCCTTTAGTTGATTATTATTTTTCTCCTAGCTTAGAGCTCTATTCTCTTCTCTGAAAAACAAAAAAATTATTTTCTTTCTCTACTTCTTCACTTTTAGTGTCAACTATATCAACTTTTATTCTTTTTGCATTGACCTCTTCTTGTGAGTGTCAACTATATCAGCTAGTTGTGCTCAAACTTCGAATAATGCTCAAAGTTAAGGAGGAACCTAAATTCCTCCTCCTACAACCATTGCCTCTATTCCTACCTACACCAACCCTCAAGTTACCACAATGATACAACCTACTAGTAATTTCATTCCTACCTTGGGCATTTCCACTAGCAATCCTTGTACCTTTGTGGCATCTCACATCATATCTCCTACCACTTTACCTCCCATAAGTATTCCATTCACTTCCCCCTCAAACACATACACACCTCCACCATATTCACCTCCATACCAAAGCACAACCAATGACGCTATCCTTAACCAAATTTTACAAAATCTTTCATCCCTTCAACAAAAAATTTCCACCATAAACCAAAATCAAAGTGGCCAACCAAGTCATACTATGTCAAAAGCAATCCCTTATCCTTGGAGATATTAAGAACACCAATACCACAAGGTATATAGTGATTCCTAGGTTTGAGAAATATGAAGGGAAAGGATATCCTTCTAACAATGTTTCCGCTTAACCACCTTATGTAGTGATTTCTTCCTTGAAGATAAGCTCTTGGCTAAGCTTTTCCCTAAGTCCTTGAAAGATACAAGGATTTAGAATGGTTTTCCTCATTACCGAATAACTCAATTCATTCATTCAATGAACTTGTGGCCTTTATCAACCATTTCCAAGTGCACATGACTCTTAAGATGACATTAGCTGATTTGATGATATGTAAGCAAGAGGATAATGAAAAGGTTACTAACTTCATTTCACGCTATTAATTGCTTTATTCCCAAATCAACATAAAGATTCTCAATCCTCACCTTCAATGAATGTTCATTGAGAACTTACAAACTAAGATGCAAGATAAGCTTGGCATGATGAAATTTCCTTCCTTCATAAACTTGTGTACCGCCCTTTGTGGTTATCAAAACTTGGTTAGCAGTCGTGAAACAAAACCCACCTCTAGTCATCCTAAAAAATTTGAATCCAAAACTCAAAACAATTACCAACCTTCTAGGAAACAAAATATATTCTTTCTTCAACTTAATGCCCCTCAACCAACCTAACGTGTTGATACCTAGGTGGTTGTTATAAAGAGGACAAATCCTTTTACATTTGGGGATCCGGCTAGACAATTTACTCCCTTACCCGATACCCTCCATAACATCATGTAACAAATTATAAAGAAGAACTTGATTTCTTTACCTCCCGTTAAAACTTTTGATCCTAATAAGCCATTACCTCCCAACTTTAGATCAGGGAAAACTTTAAGAAACCCCCCCTCGGTGAAGGTGTAAAATCCTGGCGAATCTTGTATACTTCCCAATAAAAATATTAATTTTAGTGGCAATTTTTTTCATTTTTTGTGAAAAAAATAATGTCCATTGGCGAATATTTTCTAATCATTAGAAGTCTATGGAAAATCTTGGTGAAATGCAATTTTTTTAAAACCGCTAAAATTTTCCATTGGTGATTAAAATCTATTTTAAGACCTATAAAATACTTTTATTGGCAAATTAAACCTGTTTTCAAACTAGAAAAAATAATTTTGTTGGCGATTAAAACTTTTTTCCAAACTAGAAAATAAAATTCATTAGAGAATTAAACCTATTTTCAAATGATTAAGAAAAAAACATTGGTGAATTAAACATTGTTCAATAAGAGGAAGCACAGAAGTTTAAATAAAAAGTGAAGCATTTATGAATGTTTTTTGCCAGCGTTGGACGTACGTTTTGGAATCAGCATTAATGGAGATGGTTGGAAAATTGAGATGTACTAAAGACACACATCTCATGTAGCCAGTTGGCGATGCGTGGTTGTCTAGAAGCCAGTGAACTAGAGAAACAATGGAGGCCAATTTCACCTTGACATTGCGGAGGAAGTTGGACCCTTTCATTGGCAAAGCGTCTGTGAAGCGACTGCTGAGTTTATTTCTCTTCAAGGATGTGCAAGTGGCACAAGCAGTTCAATTTATTTTGGGTAATGGCTTTGAAAAATTAAAGCACATATACATGACCAATATGGATATTTATTTGTTGGTCATGGCTTGGGGTTTAGACTTAGGAGAGCTGGTGGATGTAGTGAGGAAAGTCATGAAAACTCTGGTTCACAAATATTTTCTAGAGGATATGGAAGGCATTCTAAAATGAGTGATACCAGGAGTGGGGCTTGTTAATATTGAAGGCATGGATGGTGGAGGCCCAAAGCTCACGGATTTAAATCATCTCTTTATTAGGTGGCCAGAAGGACACACCAAAGCTCTGTTGCAAGAAGGTGAGAAGCGCGGGTGGCAAGCACTCAAAATCTGCGTCAAACTAATGGAGGTCAAGGAGGTCATAGAGAATCTCAAAGACATCGCTAGAGCAGAGATGCGTGAAAAGAAGGGTTTGTTTCCAAGGAAGAAGATGAAGTCATTAATGAAGATAGAGCCATTGGAGACGGGTAATTCATCGAAGGCGTCTGAGTATACAAGTTTTTATAAAAATTAGATTATTGTACTAAATCTTGTCTGTGATTTTGTTTTTTGGGGGTTATGCCTAGATTTGCATTGTAATTGTAAAACACCTCGGGGCACAAACAATGGTTGGAAGGCTAGAATTCAGGAAAGTATGATTAGGGATAATTTGATATGTTGGAAATGGAAACTATGCTCGCTAATCAACTTTTTTGGTAGTTGATGGATGAACATAAATCTAAAGTATATTTTATAGCATTAGTTTAGAATTGGAATAATTCTTTCTAATTTCACTTTATATTAATATATATGATTTATTCAACAACATTTATTCTATAGCATTTTGTTTACAATGATTCTCAGCTTTGATTTTTTTCAAGATAATACAACATTTGGTTTTATTGGTGAGCATGTTGAAATTTTATTTGCCTTCTACAAATAATTTATGTTTTTAGATAGATGAATTTAAGGATTAAACTATAAAAAAAATTCAACATTTATTTTATAGCATTTATTTAATATGTATGATTAATAAAATCAATAATATTTTAATATAAAAGATTTTATATAAAAAAATATAAATTAAATATTTTTTGACAGTTAAATTTTTTCATAAAATGTAAAGTGACAGGCATTTTAATGAATAAAACTATCACAAAATTTGCATATGACAGGTAGGGGTGGCCTTCAAATTCCAGGCTTGGCCGAGAGGTAATAATTTTCCAAACTCCAAATGTACCGATCTTAATTACCCATTGACCCTCTAGTCATGTCCACATGCTAAAATCTGCCCGCGATATTCACTTCATAAATGCACCATCCTTGCCACCTTTCCTATCTTAATTCACCAAATTTGAGGTTTTGGTGTTTTTCCTAACCTTAGTTGCAAGTCTTTCTTGGTCATCTATGTAGTCGGTGGGTTGGAAGTTTTGATAACTTTGAAACTTCAAACTTTGGTTCTAAGGTTCCAAGTTTCAGCGACCACACGACATTATGGACCACTACCGTTCAATGAATTTTCAATGGACGGCTATAGTTGCATTCCAAAAGTATATCTCTCAAGTGGTAGATTTGTGAATTGAAACCTTTGGAATTACACTAGAACCATTAGATGTGAACATGTGGGGTGATCAAGGCTTGTCATCATAGTAATGAACCCGATGGGTTGGATTTTGGTGATGAGTGATAGAATAACTTAAGTGGAAAAAATATGCACATGCGAAAGTTTGTTTTAAAGGACCGCCTAGGAAGAACGTAGGACCAAGTCTTAAAAACTTAAGAATGTTTTACCCAAAGGATGTAAAGGTAAACCAATATAACCACGACCATTCGATGAATTTTTGATGGATGGTTGTAGTTGCATTTTGCAAGTAAATCTCTTAAGCAGTAGACTTAAGAATTGAAACCTTTAGAATAACACTAGAACCATTAGATGTGGACACGTGGCGAGATCAAGGCTCATTTCTCTCTTTTCAATGCCTCGATGTATTACATTTCATTTAATAGTAATTCTCAATCTTTTAGTTTTGAACATCCAAAGTAATTAATTGGATAGCTCATAACTTTAATGAAACAATATTTGTAATGATTTCATTTCGTTTGAGTGGCACTAGTAGTGTTGACTGGAGTTTGGGGATTTTGATAGCTTGTTAGATTGAGGTACAATTTGCATGTAGCCAAATGTTAATCAAATTAAACATTTAAATTTTTTATTGTACATGTAAGGCTTAAGATACATGAATTGACTAAGTTGGTTTTTCGGTTCAAGAGCGAATCAGGCTAGTAGCGGCACCAGTGGCCCATAATTTATTATTTATTTATGAAATAATTTCATGCAAATTTAAAAGTAAAACATAAAGCAATTCAAATGAAAAAAGAAAGTTGCCATCAGTTTTTTTTCCTTTGAGAAATTCAGTATTATCTATTTATGAAATAATCAAGCATGCAAAGGTGGAGTAAGTAGCCATTTATCACATTGCATTTACAAAATTTAAAGTAGTGGTAGAAAATTCTAGAAAGGCAAGTTGTGGGCGAGGAGTAAAATGGAAACGTCACTTGCATTGGACACATAGAAGCAACAACAGGCCTTCAAAGGTGAAATAACCAATAAGTGACTGCAAGGGCTAATGAATTCGACCCATCCACTCATTCTCTGGGCAACCAAGCAAGTGGTTGGGCTAAAATTTCTAAAGGATTATCACAGAGCTAGAGAAAATACAAAGATTCCAGCAATGCTCTTAGCAGTCCTTTTGCATATGGGAGTCTCGAAAAAGATAAACAAAAAAATGACCCAAATTGTCTTCGTGTACGCATGGCTGGGCGACATTGATGCGGCACTAGATAATGTGGATGAGAATAGGAAAATCCCCATGTCACATAACTACTACATGATGTGGATGAGTGGGAGAGAGGTAATGAAGTTTCCTTTGGTCTGAACCATCAAACCAGAAGGATTTGAAAAATTGTTGGCTGAAAGGGACCATAGCATTTTCTTTCTCCTTAAGGTAGCAAAAGCCAAAAGCCAAAAGCCCAGCGCACCAAAAATGTGGAGCAGATTGCCCGGTGATTGCAAATTGCAAGGCGTACCTAAAAAGCATAGAGTCAGAGGATGATGATGAATGATAATTGAGTTAGTCCCAAGTCTTAGAGTTCATGTACTAAAATTCAGGCCAATTTTGTAATGAATTATGTAATGCATGAAAATCTAGGTGGGCTAGTTGATCAGGGAAGGTCATTTGATAGAAAAGGCCTTCAGGGTGGTTTTTTGAAAAATAGAAACTTATGTAATCCTTTTTTGATAATCAATACAGGGTGTTTCCCCTAGTAGTGTTTTACCTAGCAAAAAAATAAATAATTGCATGCAAATTTAAAAGTAAAACATAAAGCAATACACATGTATTACATTTATGTTTTCACCAGTGATCCAACAGAAGCTTGGTGCTTGTGCTTACATTTGTATTTGTACTATGTAATAATGTGACATTGTAATTCAGTTGTAATAAAGTAAATGGTTGTGTTATTAATTTGACATTGTAATCCCTTTTATTAAGTCCTTTGCAACGTTAAGTGTTACTGTGCTATTAATGTGACATTGTGATTCATTTTATAAAGGCCTTGATAATCCAAGTGCATTAATGGTTAAAAATAAAAAAAACTTTTAAACATATGTTTATTATTTATATCATAAATTACTCAACTATTTGATGAACATTTGATGTATGGTTGTAGACTCAAAATGAGCGAGCAAAGAAAGCTTAGTCGCTAGGCCTCCAAGTTTTATAACCATGTGACATGTTGCATTGTCACAAAGTTCTAAATTTTCATAATTACCTGATTCCCCAACTTGGTTCACTTTGTTGAGTAACTTAAGTTCATGCATACATAACCTTTGAGTTACGGTGTGTGGATTTAGTCAGTGGATCAAAGGTTTCGAAAACATTGAAACTTTAGAATTTTGTTTTGAGGTTCCAAGTTTCTGTGACCACGCAACATGATGGACTTATCTTGCCTTTCAAAGGCACCGTCGTCTGACATCTCATTGAATGCTATGTATAGAATAAACTTGAGTTATCTTTTTAGGAATTTCCAAAAGCATGCAGGTTTAAAGGCTATCTTTTCAAGGTATGAAATTGAATGCCACATTTAAAGCATGTCCTATCAAAAATAATGGCATAAGTGGGTGGAAAAGTTGTACTCAGACATTTAGCCTGCATTCTCGTTCTTTGCCAAGGCTAGTACTTCTCAAGTGCAAAAATTATTTTTACTCATAGACATTTAGCCTTCATTCTCATTCTTTTTCAAGGCTAGTACTTCTCAGAATCTCATGTGCAAACATTCATTCTCCACGAATTTGTGCTCATGCAGAGTGAACGTTGGGTCGGTGTAAGGGATGCAGTGCTTGAACCTTTTAAGTTAGATGAATTTTGGGCATGCCTGGAGAGGGATGACAAGTTTGAGCTAGATATAAAACTCTTGGAAAGTGGGCTAGCTCAGGCTAGAGGGTTTCTAGAAGCTATGTTGAGTGTGGACCTGGTAAATGCATGTGCAAGAAGGTACATTCCACAAACACGGGAAATTAAAGCCGCAGATGGAATTGTAATTGCAAAAATTTCTCCTGAAGTTGTTTCTCGCACGTTAGGGATTCCAAAAAGGGAACCTATAGAAGACATGTTTTTCATAGTGATAGGTGAAATTTTCAAAGCGAATAAGGACTAGTGTAAGAACTCCATGGCCAAAAATTAGTTGAAGTCTGAAAAGAAAGGTAAGTCACAACTGTCAAGTAAACACAAAAGATTGCATTTTAAGGGAGAAATTGTAGATGATATTGCTTTATTGCACT
Organism: Sequoia sempervirens; assembly: GCA_007258455.2. Lineage (NCBI taxonomy): Eukaryota > Viridiplantae > Streptophyta > Pinopsida > Cupressales > Cupressaceae > Sequoia > Sequoia sempervirens. The sequence goes on along the minus strand of VDFB02193867.1, from coordinate 146,175,944 downwards.
GCATTGTTGGGAATCCATAGGTTGAGTTATTTGAGGATTGGATATTCTAGTTTATCCTGATAGTTTGTGATGAGAACATTTTTATTGACTAGGGTGAAGTTGGGTAACTGCACAAAGTTGAGTCCATGAAACGTGGAAGTTTTTACCTTAACCAAAAAATTGAAATTGGCTTTGAGGAAACGGGATCCCGATTTGAATAAATGGGATCCCAATTTTTAAAAATCGGGATCCCGTTAAGGTCCGGGATCCCGAGCCTGAGACGGAATGGGATCCTACATTTTAAAAATTGGGATCTCATTTCCCATAGGATCCCAAACTGATGGAAAAGGCACGGGATCCCGGTTGTCATGAAACGGGATCCCAATTACTACGAAACAAGATCCCGATTTCTATAAATCGGGATCCTGTTTGGTAGAAATCAGGATCTCGTTTTATACTACTTTTTTTTTTTAAAAGACAGATTTCACTGCACAGCGGACGAGACCCCGAGTACTGGGGACAGCGACCCCCACAATCAGCTACAGGTACCCGTCTATATGCCATTTTTTTGCATTTTTCTATTTTGAATTGAAATTTAGAAGAAAATAAGTAAATTTAGCCTTTTTTTTTAATTTATTTCATGTTTTAAGCATTTTTTTAACTGTTATAGTATAAACGAATAATTGTAAAAATAAACAAAAAAATGCAATGAAACCTGAAGGTTTTTTCATAAAAATAAAAAAATGAACGTTGAATTGTGTTTTACAAACAAAATTTAACTTTTGAAACCTAAATTGTTCGATTAAACCAAAAAAATTGAATTTGAAAACCCTAATTGAAACAAAACAAAAAATTTGCATTTCAAAACCCTAGAAATCAAAATGAGATAAAAACATTGCATTTACAAATCCAAATGGAGCTTTTTGAAACCCTGAATTCAAATCAAACGAAAAAAATTGAATTTGAAAACCCTAGTTTGAATTGAAACGAAAAAATTGCATTAAAACCCTAATTGTTTAAAATTGAAACCCTAAATTGAATTTGGAACAAAAAAATTTGTTAAACCCCTAAATTGAAATTGAACAAATCATTTTGATTTTGAAAACTAGGTAATTTTGAGCTCAAAAAAAATCATTTGCATTGCTTAAATGTTTTAAATTTTATTTGCTTTGTATGGAAAAAATGATATATATTAAACTTTAGTTTCAATGTTAAATTATAATTAGATTAGAAAACAATATGTTAAAGAATAGTTAAAATTCATAAAGTTTATCTTGATGTTTTTTTTGCAAATTTAGTTAGCAAATTTGTAAATCTAAGCACGTACAATCGATTCCAATTGACACTAACTTGCAAGTCTAAATTATGCCAAGGGCCACCCAAACTTCACCTTAAGTTTGCTAAACCCTAGACCCTAAACTGTAAAATCTAAACCCTCAACACTAAAGCATTTGAATTTTGTCTTAGGACCTTAAAATGAAATTTGGTTGCCTTAAAAAACCCTCTATTGTCACCATTTAGTAGAGCTTTTTGTAATGTTTTCACTTATTTGAACACATAATATATAAAAACTTTTGGTTTCTACAAGTTTATGAAGAGTGGATGATCACTCTCTATGACAATTAGACATGATCATTAGGGTTCTAAATCATTGGAAGAAAACTGAGAGCATGAGTGAGAGTGCTATGGGTAAAGTTTCTTTCATTGGACATACCTAAAATTATGTAGGTTCAATGTCAAGAATGGGTCTATTTGGTAGATTTATGAAAACTATTTTGAATATCTAGAATGCCATAAAAGTATAATTATAGCAATTCCAATTGGAAACACTTGGGTACATATATATCATATGAAATTTAAATCTAGGAAGGTGTCTATTATATATGAGAGTTGATAATACATGGAAAGAGGTTTGTATGGGAATATATGTATTAAGAAAAAATACCACATGACCTCTATAGGATTTTTAAGATGTGATCCTAGATAATAATCCACCCATGTCCTCAATCATAATGGATTCTTTAGCAATTAAGAGAGATTCAATAACCATAAAATTACCTATATTTTGATACTATATAGATTTATGTGGAAGGATAGAAATGCATCAATAAGGAGACCAAGATGGAACTATTTAACACCTACAAGGTACACCTATTACATGGGAAAGGGAGGAGGTACATAATGATAGGTTGGAGGAACTACATGCTATTATTACAATTTAGAGATAGGAGGATGATTCATATAAAATAAATATAATTAAATATTTATATTATTTAATATATTATATTTAATATAATATATTAAATAATATAAATATTTAATATCATAAAATATAATATAAGATTACAATTAAGGATAGGTAATGTTACAACTACTTGGGGTTTTAATGATGATTAGGCTTAAGATTCAATTAGGTTTGTAGTAAATAGTTAGGTTACAATTAGGAATATATAATAAATATTAATATAATTATAATACAAATATAAATTAATTTAAATATAATATAATATAGGAATAAATTTAAGATTAGGTAAATGTTATAATTTAATTAAGTTTCAATTAGGTTTACAATTCAATTAGGATATGGTTAGGGGTGGGGATCATTTAGCATTCTATTATGGTTAGAGTATGGGTTACATTTAAGATTATTGTTATTTTTGTGATATGTATAGATTGATTCATTTTTAACATAATACTTTTTTTTATTAGAGGGGTAAACACTTTTGACCTAGAGCTATATGGAACCAATGAGGCTATAGTATGACTAAATTTGGGCCTCACTAGACATCTAGATAGCCATCCTATCACCTTAAATCATAAATCAATTTCTTAAGGGGTCCCAATATGACAAATTTCTTAAGGGGATCAAAGAAGTTCTTAAAATTTGGTGAAGTTGCCCAAGGCAACCAAATTTAACAATAATAAGATCGTGCAAGATTATAATATGAATGAGATTTCATGATCTAGGTTGGTCAATTGAAACAAGAGTAGATCTCAATCAACTATTCCACAAGAAAATGTTCTTCACTAACTTGCAAGTTCATTAAATATTCCAAGTGGCACCAAAACTTTACCCTAAGTTTTTAAACCCTAAACCTTGAACTCTAAAATCTAAACCCTAAACACTAAACCATTCATTTTTCCTACCCAGCACTTTAAAGTGAAATTTGGTTGTCTTAGGAAAGTCCACCATATTTTATTCCCTTATGCCATGTAATTTTGTCCTAGGATCTTACTACATATATCCCCTTAAGTTATCCTATTACCCTAAACCCTAAACTCTAAAGTCTAAACCGTAAACCCTAAAGCCATCATTTTCTTTTAGGCTCTTAATGAAATTTGGTTGCCTTAGGCAACTCCACCAAATTTCATTCCCTTATTCCATGTAATTTTTTCCTAGGATCTTACTACATATATCCCCTTAAGTTATCCTATTACCCTAAACCCTAAACTCTAAAGTCTAAACCGTAAACCCTAAAGCCATCATTTTTTCTTTAAAGGCTCTTAATGAAATTTGGTTGCCTTGGGAAAATTCACCAAATTTTATTCACTTGAGCCATGTCATTTTCTCCTAGGACCTTACTAGACGTAAATCCCCTTAAGCCATCATGTCACCCTAAATCGTAATTCAATTTCTTAAGGGGATCAAAGAAGTTTTTAAAATTTGGTAATCAAAGTTGCCATCATGATCTAGGTTGGTCAGTTGAAACAAGAGTAGATCTCAATCAACTATTCCACAAGAAAATGTTCTTCACTAACTTGCAATTTCATTAAATATTCCAAATTCTAAAGGTCCTAAACCATGAACTCTAAATTCTAAACCCTAAACACTAAACCATTCATTTTGTCCTACCCAGAATCTTAAAGTGAAATTTAGTTGCCTTAGGCAACTCCACCAAATTTCATTCCCTTATGCCATGCAATTTTTTCCTAGGATCTTGCTACATATATCCCCTTAAGTTATCCTATTACCCTAAACCCTAAACTCTAAAGTCTAAACCGTAAACCCTAAAGCCATCATTTTTTCTTAGGCTCTTAATGAAATTTGGTTGCCTTAGGAAACTCCACCAAATTCATTCCCTTATGCCATGTAACTTTTTCCTAGGATCTTACTACATGTATCCCCTGCTATCCTATTACCCTAAACCCTAAACTCTAAAGTCTAAAATTAAACCTAAAGCCATCATTTTTCTATTAATGAAATTTGGTTTCTTGTATCCACCAAATTTCATTCCCTTATGCCATGTAATTTTTTCCTACGATCTTACTACATATATCCCCTTAAGTTATCCTATTACCCTAAACCCTAAACTCTAAAGTCTAAAAGTAAACCCTAAAGCCATCATTTTTTCTTAGGCTCTTAATGAAATTTGGTTGCCTTAGGCAACTCCATAAAATTTCATTCCCTTATGCCATGTAATTTTTTCCTACGATCTTACTACATATATCCCCTTAAGTTATCCTATTACCCTAAACCCTAAACTCTAAAGTCTAAACCGTAAACCCTAAAGCCATCATTTTTTCTTAGGCTCTTAATGAAATTTGGCTGCCTTAGGCAACTCCACCAAATTTCATTCCCTTATGCCATGCAATTTTTTCCTAGGATCTTACTACATATATACCCTTAAGTTATCCTATTACCCTAAACCCTAAACTCTAAAGTCTAAACCGTAAACCCTAAAGCCATCATTTTTTCTTAGGCTCTTAATGCAATTTGGTTGCCTTAGGAAACTCCACCAAATTTCATTCCCTTATGCCATGTAATTTTTTCCTAGGATCTTACTACATGTAGATCCCCTTAAGCTATCATATTACCCTAAACCCTAAACTCTAAAGTCTAAACCCTAAACACTAAAGCCATCATTTTTCTTAGGCTCTTAATGAAATTTGGTTGCCTTAGGCAACTCCACCAAATTTCATTCCCTTATGCCATGTAATTTTTTCCTAGGATCTTACTACATGGAGATCCCCTTAAGCTATCATATTACCCTAAACCCTAAAGCCATCATTTTTTCTCTAAAGGCTCTTAATGAAATTTGGTTGCCTTTGGCAACTTCACCAAATTTTATTCACTTGAGCCATGCCATTTTCTCCTAGGACCTCACTAGACGTAAATCCCCTTAAGCCATCATGTCACCCTAAATCGTAATTCGATTTCTTAAGGGGATCAAAGAAGTTCTTAAAATTTGGTGATCAAAGTTTCCCAAGGCCCAACCAAATTTAACAATAATAAGATCCTGCAAGATTATACAATATCAATAGTTAATTTTATTTTCATTCAAGTAACATGTTCCTTAGACATATAAATGAAGCTTACATATAATTTTATTATTTGTATTCAATTATTTAAGGCCATTTATATTGAATGGTTTAAAAGTATTTCCTAAACATGTATCTTACATCTTGAAATTACAAATCTAATGCAGGTTCACTCATATCTTAAAGATCACATGGATCCATTCAATAATATTCATAATCCACCTCCATGCCATCCATCTCCAACACCTTCACCTCCACCTCCACCCACTCCACCTCGTAACCCCCCAACTCCACCACCTAAAATCAATGAACATGCTCATTTGCAAGCACAAATCAATGCTTCTGCTAGAACCATCCAAGATCAAATCAACATTATTCAAAATGAAGAATGTGCCGCACCTCCTATGAGGATGTTTGCATCTAGGATGCAAACCCTTGTTGATGCTTTTAGGGCTATGGATGGGATCGTAGATGAGCATCGACAATGGCTAGAGGAGAGAACTCCTGATTTTGAAAAGGAAAACACAAAGAAATGAAGATATATGCAGTAGAGAGAAATAATAGTTTATAAATTAAAACAATGATCTTAAATAGTTATGAATTTATAAATTTGGTGAACAATGGATATTTTGTGTGATGAATTTATAAATTTGGTTCCAAATGGATATTTTTAGTGACATGAATTTATGATTTTGGTTCTAGATGGATATTTTTAGTGACATGGATTTATGAATTTGGTGGAATTTATGAACTTATAATGAATAGTATATAATAGTATATATTTTATGACTATCTACTAGATCATGATTTCTCCTGCTGAAAAATTGTAATATATATGTGTGTGTGTGTGTGTTAGACATAAAATGAGCTTTTGTGAATGTTTCAAGTTTATTGTTTAGCATGTATGTGCATGTATTAAAAATTTGCATATATAGCTCTTAAATTTTGAAATTTGTATGTATGTATATAGTTTAGTTTAATGATTTGTACACATGCAAATTATGCATCATATTTTTTATTTTAAATGTACATGTACATACATTTAATTTTGAATTTTGTATGGACATGCTCTTGAGTTGAACAATCAATGTATATATATGTGCATTTCAATTAAATAGAGGATCTTAATATATATGTTGCTCATCCTATTTCAATTAAATATATGGTCTTAATATATGTATGCACATGGACTATTTTGTATGATTTAATGCAGGTGCACATTTATATCGAGCATATCATGGATGATTTTAACATTGATGATATCATCAATCCACCACCTCAAACACAGCCACATCCGCCTCCCCCCCTCCACCTCCATCTCCCCCTCGTGCTCCCCCTCTCCCTCCCCCTCCCCCTCCACTTAATATGCCACATCCAGCACCTATTACATCTGACGAGGCTTGCTTGAGAGCACAAATAAATGATCAAGTTGCATCCTTACAAAATCAAATCAATGCTATGCAGAGTCAAGCATTGATTCCTCCACATGTGAGACATTTTGCATCTGCAATGCAAAATGTTGTTGATTCCATCAGGATGATCGATTCTGATCTTGATAGGCATCGGCGAGACAAAGAACAAATGAGACAATTTTATTCTGATGGTCTCTCTTACAAACAAATATTAGACCTTAAAATAACAAAAGCCCATCTAGCCCCCTACTTTCTTGACCCCATTACTCGACAACCCATTCCACCCAACAAATCTAGAATATCCATGAGGTGGTGCATACATCCATAGATGAGTGCACATTTTTGGGATCAATGGTATATGGTTTTTGATAGTCCCCCACATGCTAATTGGGAGTGCCCATTGTATTTTTTGAGAAAATTGTATGTAGAGTTTGTTTTGGGGCAAAAGCCCAATTATTTTTTATTTTAGATCATTTTAGGGTGTTCGTGGCGGCATGCCACAACAAAGATTAGGGGCAAGGGTTGATCCCTGGTGCCCCATGCATGCGCAACCCCTTGTTGTTGCTCCTGGTCCTCCCATTCCTGCACCTGTACATCATTAAGCTCTGGTCTCAACATTAGGTTCCCTTAGTACACTCGCAGGAGACCTTGATTAGCACGCTTCTACGATATCAAGTGGGGAGCATAGAGATGATGATGATGATGGAGGAGTTTTTTATGGAGCTACTCTGAGTACCGCTCTAGGAGTGTCGAGGCTCGTCCCCCATATATGTACTAGTTGTCATCAAGTATGCTATGGACCTGATCAGGCCACACCTAGTTCAGGTGGACGAGGAGATTCTGGTGGTTCATCTGGTCGCATCAGTTCATTTGTAGAGTTCCTCATAGTAGAACATCTCCTTGAGGACACTATGACACAGGTATAAATATGCATCTAGATGTACGTTCATTTTATAAGAATTTTGATGGTTGTATATATCAAAGAAAAGTTTGCAATACACTTTAACAATCAAATTGTTTGGTGTATAGATGACACTCACGATGCAAGGGCAATCATCTGTTCCACGAGTACATACATCGACACCGGTCATACTCGGCAACCCTTATGGGGTATTTTGATTTACATTTTTAGAATTATATATGAAATCATAAATTATTTAACTTGAGTTTTAAATTAGACATTGAATCACATATATGTATCAAATATTTATGTTGGTTTAGGTGAGTTAATCGGCATCCACATTGATTCCTCATGAGGGATTGTCAAGCACTCCTCCACTATCGAGCGTCATAGATCAGGGGCAGGTACATTCATATTTTAAATTTGTTTAAAGTTTACATTAGTATAGTTACAATTTTATGAGTTTTGAATTCACTAGATATATGAAACGCATGCATGTACACTTGTAAATATTGACCATGCCCACGAAAGGATATGAAAATCATGGCAAAACCTATCCTGGGAATTGGAAATTCCAGCAGGTGACTAATACCTCTTCATGGACATTCATTTACTTGTCAAACCAGGGAACGTAAACTTTAAATGGAGCGGCACAATATATGCACTAAGAACTGGTTTTAGTCATAATCTACTGAAAAGTAAACACTTGGAAATAAATCTCTATCTATGCAATAACGTAAAGTTCTCTTAACTCAATCATAGACTAACCAAAGCAGGAATCGTAATAGCTACGGCTGAAGGACAAACTATAAACTGGCCTTATGCTGCAAGAACAAACACATGGATGGATTCCCTATGCTGCAGGAACAGTATAAGACTGAGCTTGTGCTGAAACTTCTAAAATGAAATCTAACTTGAATTAACAAAAGATAAACAACTACGCTCCTACAAATACTTACTAAGTGGGGCCCCTTAGCAAGCATCGACTAATTGAAACAGAAAATTGTGCTCAGAACTCCATCAACTTTTATTCATAATGCGAAATCATTTACATTGACTGTTATGTTTCTGAAAACTAACAAAAACCTTGATTCATATTATATCTTTAACTCTTACATAATCTGCTTCTCTATCTATCTATCTATCTCCTTCTCTGATCTATTCTTTTTTGTTCGCCTGCATAGGAGGAACACTTATTTTTAAAATAGGAGAACAACTAACTAACTAACTAACTAACAAAGACGTGGATATGAAATATATCCCGAAATCAAGGAACGGACTTCATAAATGAGTTATTTGTTCAACCCAATCCAGAGAGAATCTAGCACTCCACTCTTTCTAGATAAAATGGCATTTAAAATCCTTCCCAACGGTTTCAGTCAAAGAGTCTTCACCAGAGCTTCCTCGAAGTCTTGCAGGAAATGGACTTTACTGCAAGGTCGAGATTGGTTGCGCTTGACTCGATCATACTTTCTTCAACAACCGGTGAAACACAAGGTAACAGATATGAAAGAAAAGGTGCATGGCACATACACAATATCCATTCATTAATCACATATTTAAATCTATTTCATCATTCAAAAACTACATGCGCTATACCAGTCATTTTGGGAAGTCAACAGGGTAATAAATACAGACATGTCAACATAATCGGCTACAGGAACATGAAAGTGTATTGCTACAGGATATCCCCCAATAAAAAGGTTTCAAGAGAGTTAAACAATCATAATCAACAAAAGTAGAGGTATTAAAAGTACACCATGATATCCAGATGATGAGCATATTTTGGGCTCATCATTTTTCCCCCTACTTAACCCATTGCTGGTCCTCCAACATTAAACTTCCTGGTGGTCTCTCTGAAATTAGTAGCTAAGGAATGACCATGAAATGGAACTCCAAATTTGTAACAAAATCCTCTATAAATTTTCCATCCTTCATATCTACGGGCTTCTAAGTCATCATTAAGTTTTGTAGCCTATTAGCACAGGAGGTCTAAATGTTAATGGCAACCAAAATTCAAACCTCTTTTGGAGTCCTAGCTGTATGTATTTGCTTGACCGTTTAAGAGCTGCTGTAAAATTTAGTGGACTATGAGGTTCAGACTTTCTCAACCCAACAATTAATCTTTCCCACCACTTTTCAATTCGGGAGTATGACAGTCTCCAAAACGAGTATGATTGTTCCTGAAATTCTTCATATACCTGTCTCTTGAGATCAAATATTTTCACTTTGGCTGCATCATTATTAATACCATATGCCAAAGTAAGCCAGGTTTTTAGCATTGTGCGAGGATCTGAACTCTCAGAGCGCAATGGAACAGGCTCATTCCTTGCTGCTTCTTCATAGGTTTCCCATTATCTGCCATAATTTATTTCATTTGCTGCCCAAGACATAAGTGATCTCAAATGGATATCGCCAATATACAGAAGAGGATTCCACTCTATTTCAAATGGAATTAAGAAGCCATGAAGGTAAAATTCACACAAAGAATTTCTGAGCCAATTAGGGGCTGCCTGATATGCTTCATAAAACTCTTTAGCATTGTGAAGAATAGGATCCTGATTTCTAGAAATTCTCATCAGTTGAAACCACAAGAACTATTCTTTGAGGCACAAAGCATAAACTCAGGGTGGTGGTCTGCATTCCATAATCTGACCAGTTACCTTCAGCATTTCATTCATCTTTTCTTTTAGCTCCTGAATTTCTAGTTTCTGCTCTTCAATTTTCTTTTTCAGTTTCTTCTTTTCCTCCTCCCAAAGACTCTGTTGCATTTCAGTCTTGGCCAGGTGGCGGAAAGTCAGGGTTTTTAATGTAACCGATTTCCATGTAGCTTTGACATATTCCAAAAATTCAATTAAAAATGTTTTCTTATAAACAACAATGGCTTGACAAGTTGCAGGGGAAATTGAAGCTTCATTGACCACTTCCAATGGTTCAGTCTGTTCTTCCTCTTGTTGTAGGAAAAACTTTTGTTGTTGTAGTGAAGAATATTGTGCTTCCTCTGAAATCTGCATAGCCGCAGCAGCCAAGTCATCAAGACTTGGTACTCCCCTTTCATTATGCTCAACTTCCCTTGTCTCAACTTATTCTTCTTCAAGAATAAAAAATGAACTTTGTGCAGCACTTTCAGACATATTCTGAGAAACATCAAGTTCAGACTCAACAGATTCTTCTGAAATTACAATAATCTTAGGTTGAGGTGAAGCAGGGGATACTTTACATTGTGTTCTTGTAGAAACTCTTCTTGGCAGTGTTGTGGCTGCAGGAGGTGCTCTCATAGCCTTCCTCTTTTTGAATTGCCTAGAAGGTTCTGCCTTGTTAGAAGATGATGGTGAACTGGTGACGGCAACAGGTGTTGTTGTAGGAGACAATGTTGTAGGGGAAGAAGCTGCAGGAGAAAAACTTGCCTTTTCTGAGAAGGGGGGTCAGATTCTGGGATTTGCTCAACCCTAGATGACTCCCCGACCTTAGTTTTTCCTCTCTCTCTCCTATTGGCAGCCCTAGTTTGCACCCGGGCAGAGGACTGTGGTGTGAGAGGTGCAGGACCAGGTGCTACAGGAGCAGATGATGCTTGTCCTGTTCTTCTACTAGTGGACGCTATTTCTTCTTTCTTTTTCTGAGGCTGTGGGGTAAGTGCTCTAGGGGGTTCTAGACGTTGCAGGCTCTTCTGGGCAACAAATTCTTCCCAAGAAAGAGGTGATACATCTCTCAAAGAGTGTGCAATTAACAATTTTATGAGGCCATGGTGAGCAATAGAATTATCTTTCCCCTGTTGGGTTCTATGGGCACATTGTTCTAGAAAGTTTAACAAAAAGTTTGGAACATTAACAACTAATCCATGCCTCATATGACTTAGCAATTTGAAGTGGTAAGAATGCAAGTAGGAGAAACAGACTTCACAAGTTAAATACCTGATTATGAAAGCAGCATATTCAGGGTATGGAGGAGGCAATGACACTCACTTGCATCCCTGCTTTGAGACCTCCAAAGGTCCATCAGTGGGTATTGAAAATTCCGCTTTTGCAGAGGCAGCATCCGAAGAAAAATTTTCTCCAACGGTTGGGAGCCCGGTTACTTCTAAAATTATTTCTTCAGTTACAAAAACTATTAGACCCCATATAGTAGCCTCCCCTTTAGAAAGGGTTCTCAAAAATTCACCTGCAGCCTCCTCGTCAAAAGCATCTAAACTCAAGAAGTAATTCAGCCAACCACAGAGGCTGAATGCTTGGGCCGTTTGAGGATTCTGCATTAACAACTCATGAGCTGCAAGCTCATGCCTAACCAACTGACCACCCATGTTCACAGTTTTGCTTTAACTGACTCAACTCCTTTCTGAAAATCAAGAATTTCCCCTGTTCTGCTCTGGTTTTTCTTTGTTCCGCCGTCAATTTCCTTTTTTTTTTTCCAAAAATGAACTTTATGAACTTTTTAAACAAGCAGTTTTTTTCTCTTTTGAATGTGATTCTCAATGAAAAACATGCAATAAAAAAGACATGTGATCATATTTGGAAAGTACCAGAAAAATAATAAAGAAATATTATCTAAGCAGTTGTGACAGCGGTGAAAGGACAGGTTTAAAAAGTAGATTATCTCACCCCCTACTTAGAGTATGACATGTGTCCTCACATGTACTAGGGAATAGGAAAAAATTAGGTAATAATGACTGATACAGACAGTGCATTAAATGAATAGAATGAAATAAATCAAAAATGTGATAATCAAAAGATATTGCGTACCTTTCATTAAATGTTCGTACGTGCTGAGATAGTTGACAACTTCGGCATGAGATGATAGTTGGGAATGAGATCATAATTAGGGGTGGTGCGGATGGATGACGTGGATGGATGACGTGGACGGACGAGATGGATGAATGGAATGGATGGATGGTATGAAAGATAAAGAAGTGAAATGTGGCGATAAGTGGAAACGAAGAAAAGGGGTTCCCTTAAAAGGAAACCTTTATTATGACCATGCATTAGAAAATCATGGAGAAGCTGCAGGAGCAAGGCTAAAGCCTTCAGCTGCAGGAAGAGTTGTGGTAGAATCTTGAACAAACTGCTGCATGAATTCCTCTTTTGAAACTAGTTTATGGTACAACCGGAGGCGGTGTCCATTAACTAGAAACTTGGATCTAACAGGATCAATTGTAACAAGTTGCACTGAACCATTAGCAAATACATTTTCAATTTCATAGGGCCCAACCATCTGGTTTGTAATTTTCCTGGACTGTCCTTATATCATGAGTCATAAAGCAGGGCCCAATCTCCTACTTTTAACTTCTTCTCCTTAATGTATTTATCATGCCACCTCATTCTCTGATTTTGTATCATCTCAGTGTGCTGCAGGGCATCCTTTTGGAGCTCATCCAAAGCATTGAGCTGCATGATTCTTTCCTTTTGTGCATTTGTTAAATCCATGTCCATCTTCATTGTTGGTCTTAGAGTCTTATGTTCAAACTCTATTGGCATTATAGCTGTTTTACCATACACCATTTCAAAAGGTGTATATCCTATAGCAGTCTTCCAGGTAGTACAGTAGGCCCATATAGCTTCTAGTAATCTTGTGGCTCAGTCCTTCCTATGCAAATCTATAGTTTTAGTCAAAATGGCTTCTATATCCCTATTTGTGACTTCAACCTGGCCATTGGCATGGGGGTGATAAGGAGTCGATTTCCTGTGCCGTATATTATATTCATTGACTAAAGCTGTGATAAATGTAGAAGCAAATTGTATTCCTTGATCTGTCACTATTTCCCTAGGGACACCAAACCTAGTAAATATTTTCTCATAGATAAATTCAGCCACTTTATTGTCCCTAACATGTTTCATAGGTTTAGCCTCTACCTATTTTGTGACATAGTATGTGCATACAAGGATGTAGGACTTACCATTGGAAGGTGGATCAATTGGTCCTACAAAATCGAGTCCCCATTTGTCGAAGGGAGCAACTACAACTTATGGAAATAAAGGCATCTCATCAGATCGAGTTGGTCTTCCCATCCTTTGGCATCTGTCACACCTCCTAGTATATTTAGCTGCATCTCTATGCAAGGTTGGCCAATAGTAACCAGTATTTAGAATTTTCATCGCTGTTCTTTTAGCAGCAAAATGTCCACCACACGGCTCATCATGGCTGGCATGCAGTATATCATAAGTGTCCTCCTCAGGTACACATCTCCTCATAACTTGATCTGGCCCAGTATAAAACATGCAATCTGCAATCTAGGAAAAGTTAAAGCTTTTCTCTACCAATAATCTCTTTTCCTTAGGAGAGAAGTGAGGAGGAGTTCTTTTTGTAGCCAGATAATTATCTATATCAACATACCATGGGTGAATAACCTTAATTGCAAATAGGTGCTCATCAGGAAGGAGTCTTCAACAACCGCAGAGTCATCTTTCCTTTGAAGTCTAGAAAGGAAATCGGCAACTACATTAGCTTTGCCTGGTTTGTCCACAATTGTAATTTCAAATTCCTGCATCAGCAATAACCATCTTGCTAGTCTCCTAGATATTGTTGCTTTGTTCATGAGATACCGGATTGCAGCATGATTAGTATGAACAAATATCTTATAACCAGTAATATAATGCCTGAATTTATTGAGGGCGTAAACGATTGCTAACATTTCTTTTTCTGTAATAGTGTAGTTCAATTCAGCTCCTTGCAAATTTTTGCTTATGTAATAGAGTGCATGTTCTATTGAACCATCCTTATGTCCTAACATTGAGCCAATGAAATAATCTGATGCATCTGTATGAATATGAAATGGAAGTGACCAATCGGGTCCTTTCAGAATAGGTGCTTGTGTAAGGGCTACTTTTAAGTCAAGGAATGCTTTTTCACATTCCTCTGTCCAGGAAAAATCTGCATCTTTCTTCAACAGACTGTATAAAGGGCCTGTTGTTTGGCTGAAGTCCTTGATGAATCTTCTGTAGTATCCAGCATAACTTAGAAATCTTCATACCTCTTTTTGCTTAGTAGGAGAGGGTAACTTAGAGATAACTTCAATCTTAGCAGGATCAACCTGAATTCCTGCAGCAGAAATGTAGTGACCAAGTACTATTCCTTCTTGCATCATCATGAAGCATTTTTGACTATTCAGTGATAGGTTGTGATCTTCACATCTCTGTAGTACCTTTTCCAAGTTAGCTTGAGCTTCCTCAAATGTTTTACCATAAACAGTAAATTCATCCATATATATTTCCATGCAATCATATGATATATCTGAGAAGATACTTATGACTGCCCTCTGGAAAGTTGCAGGAGCATTACAGAGACCAAAAGGAAAAACTGAATAGGAAAAGGTTCCCCAAGGGCATGTAAAAGTAGTATTTTCTTGATCCTCAGGGGCAATCTTGATTTGATTGTACCCACTGAAACCATCCAAGAATGAGAAGTACTTTTTCCCTACTAAATTATCCAGAACTTGATCAATGAATGGAAGAGGAAAGTAATCTTTCTTTGTTGCTAAGTTGAGTTCTATGTAGTCTACACATACCCTCCATTTTCCTCCTTTCTTAGGAACAATGACCAATGGTGAAACCCACTGACTATCGGAGATTGGGTAGATAAAACCAGCTGCTAACATTTTCTGCAATTCTTCTTTAACAATTTCTCTCAAAGCTAGATTAATTCTTCTCTGAGGCTGCCTAATAGGTTTGAAGTCACTGTCAATATATATGTGATGTGTACAGAGTTTTGGGTCTAAACCCCTCATATCCCCATAGTCCCATGCAAAATCTCTTTTGTGGGCTTACAGCATTGTGGCTAGGGCAGTTTGTTGAGATGGAGACAACTTATTATTAATATGCAGACAACAGCCTGGAGATACTTCTATCTGTTTGGTGAGATCATTTATTGAGGTTGCTAATAAAGGTGGTGCCTGTATATCACATAATAGAAAATCATGATGATTCTCAGGATCTAGTTGCTGCAGGAAACATTACTAAGAGCTACTATCCAAAACAGATGGGCTATTCAATCCAGCGCTAAACTATAGAATGTGTAGAAGCAAGTTATCCTTATTTTGAAGCTGGAAAAATGGATTAGTTCATAGCATCATCAACTGAGCCAATGAATTGAATTCTTCAGACTCCTCTCCTAGATCTGGCCAAACTGGTTGAGACAAATCTGGCAAAGGTTGTGCAGGTGGGTATAAAGCCAATTTCTTCCTGGACTAACCATCAGAAATTGTCATGTCTCCTGAACGGCATCCTATAAGGGCATCAGATGTAGCTAACCAAGGTCTACCTAGGATAATAGGATATCCCCCTAGGGTTTCCTTAGTGGACAATATGGTGAAATCAGTAGGGTATTCCCAAGATTCAAGGGTGACAATGACATCTTCTATTACTCCATCAGGTGTAACCATTGAACTATCAGCAAGCTACAGGATAGTCGGTGTAGACCGAATGTTTGGAATATTCAAACATTCCATAGTGTGCTTGTTCATCACATTAATGGCTGCACCAAGGTCAACCAAAACATTTCTTACTACTTGACCATTGATATTGATTTTTACTACAGGGCTTCCAGGGTCAGTATATTTTGGGATGACAACTTTCCCCAACATAATATCGGCTAACTATCCTAGGACATGGATAGTTTGGGGGTCCTTTTTCTTTCTTCCTTGTTTCTTTAAACAAGCCTCTTTAATGGATTTTCCATAAACTGGAACATCTTTGATTGCTTGAAAAAGAGGAATTTGAACTTGTACATTCTTTAGTTGCTCTAAAATATCAAAGGTGGATTCTTCAATGGTCTTAGGTGTAGTAATCTGCAATATCTGAGGAAAAGGTGGTGTAGCCTGAGGTTGCAAGATGGGTTCCTTGGAGGCAGTAGCTGATGCAGGTATATCCTCTGCATGGTCAGAAGGTTGTTCAACAACAGAGTCTGGAATCTTTGTTATTACAGGTGGCTATGGAGCAGGGAGAGTGGTTCCAGACCTGAGATGGATATCATTGATATTAAGGGCATATGCTAGATATGGGTTAACTTCTGCAGAACATATAGGTTGATGTTGTTGCTGCTGCTTGCTATTAGGATTGGGCAATGGTTGAGTAGGCATAGGCATTTATTTTGGAGGGCCAGTATTTACTATAGGAGGTACAAAAGTTGTAGGAGGAGGCATAAGGGCTGGAGGTTGTGGTTGTTGAGACTGCAGGAATCCAGGTGGTTGGTTCTGCCATTGTTGAGGACCTCTCCATTGAGGGTTCTGTTGCCAGTTACCTATAGGTGGAGTCCATTGTCCTTGTGGGTGCTGCCAACCTCCTTGAGGAGGTTGCTATTGAGGGCTCTGATAATTAGTCCAGTATGGTTGAGGAGCATTCCAAGATGGAGGTGGACCATACATGGGTTGCTATTGATTATTATAACTAGAGTAAGGATTACCAAAAGTCAAAGGATCTTGAGGCATACCTTGTCTTGGATCCCATGGTCTCCTTTGTGCAACAAAGTAGACTTGGTCATCATCACCTTATATCATCTTAAAATCAGTAGGTAGCTATTTTGCCTCCATATTGGCCACCAACTTGCATCTGCAGTCATGTTTCTTTTGTCTACAATGTGGACAGAACTCAGCCAGGATCGCCTCAGCCTCTTCATGTTTCTTGCGAGCTTGCATGGTATCCAACTATGTAGCCATGTTGTTTATGATGTCTTGCTTGAAATCAGACAGCAAGTTTGTAATCTCCATCCGAGAAACTTCATTGGAAGAAGACTTTCCCACTATAGCTTGATGACCTCTACCCTTCTTCACATTTGCTCAGGAGTAATTGAGACATATCTTCATGAGATCATCCCAAGATGTTTGAGTAATATCACCACCTCCCATCAGGTCCAAGGCATCTATGCAGGTATCATTGATTCCTCTTAGAAAAATTAATTTATGAGATTCTTCATTAAGAGTATGGTGTAAGTTCTTTTTTAGAGAAAACATGAATCTTGATATATAATCCTCCAGACTTTCATCTTCCTTCTGTTGAATTTGGAATATATCATCACCTTTACTGCCACTCTTATAGTATTCCTTGTATTTCTCAAGAAACTTTGTTTGCATGACTGGCCAACTATTGACAACACCCCTTCCTAAACTCATGAACCATCTAAGAGCTCCCTCCTTTAAGGTAGCAGGGAACAGTTTTAGTTTGTGAGCATCTGAAGTGTAGTCATAACTATGACAGAGGATGTCAAACTCGAACAAGGTGGTCTCTAGATCTTTTGTGACTAAGCCATAGAACTTGGGAAGTAAGGAAGAAGGAATATTCTTAAGGTTGTCATTGTTTTGTTGAGGAGTAATAGGGAATTCAAAAGCAGGAGGTCGATTCGGTGGATTATGTGCCATGTTCACCTGACCAAGTATAGGAGCAAATGGATTTCCTTTAGATTCTTCGTCAAATGGGCCAAACAGTAAATCAGCACACAGACCTTCAGCAAATGGGTCAATATCTAAATCTCCTTTGTCCTCAAATAGGCTATAAGCTGGTTCAGTTTTCTTGGTAATGAATGGTAGGTTGGGGAGAAATCTTCCCTGAGCGTCTCTCCTTCTATGCATGCAATGAAAATGAATGGTATTTGAAAGATTTTGAAAAACTGACTAAACTACTGCTAATAATGACTATAGCAGGTTCTTAGGTTGACACCATCCCTGGCAACAGCGCCAAAAATGACCACGCCCACGAAAGGATATGAAAATCATGGCAAAACCTATCTTGGGAATTGGACATTCCAGCAGGTGACTAATACCTCTTCATGGATGTTCATTTACTTGTCAAACTAGGGAACATAAACTTTAAATGGAGTGGCACAATATATGCACTAAGAACCAGTTTCAGTCATAATCTACTGAAAAGTAAACACTTGGAAAGAAATCTCTATCTATGCAATAACGTAAAGTTCTCTTAACTCAATCATAGACTAACCAAAGCAGGAATCGTAATAGCTACGGCTGAAGGACAAACTATAAACTGGCCTTATGCTGAAGGAACAAACACATGGATGGATTCCCTATGCTGCAGGAACAGTATAAGACTGAGCTTGTGCTGAAACTTCTAAAATGAAATCTAACTTGAATTAACAAAAGATAAACAACTACGCTCCTACAAATACTTACTAAGTGGGCCCCCTTAGCAAGCATCGACTAATTAACACAAAAGATTGTGCTCAGAACTCCATCAACTTTTATTCATAATGCGAAATCATTTGCACTGACTGTTTTGTTTCTGAAAAATAACAAAAACCTTGATTCATATTATATCTTTAACTCTTACATAATCTGCTTCTCTATCTATCTATCTATCTCCTTCTCTTATCTATTCTTTTTTGTTCGCCCGCACAGGAGGAACACTTATTTTTAAAACAGGAGAACAACTAACTAACTAACTAACTAACAAAGAAAGACGTGGATATGAAAAATATCCTGAAATCGAGGAATAGACTTCATAAATGAGTTATCCATTCAACCCAATCTAGAGAGAATCTAGCACTCCACTCTTTCTAGATTAAATGGCATTTAAAATCCTTCCCAATGGTTTTGGTCAAAGAGTCTTCGCTAGAGCTTCCTCGAAGTCATGCAGGAAATGGACTTTACTGCAAGGTTGAGATTGGCTACGCTTGACTCGATCATACTTTCTTCAACAACCTGCGAAATACAAGGTAACAGATACGAAAGAAAAGGCGCATGGCACATACACAATATCCATTCATTAATCACATATTTAAATCTATTTCATCATTCAAAAACTACATGCGCTAGACCAGTCATTTTGGGAAGTCAACAGGGTAATAAATACAGACATGTCAACATAATCGGCTACAGGAACATGAAAGTGTATTGCTACAGGATATCCCCCAATAAAAAGGTTTCAAGAGAGTTAAACAACCATAATCAACAGAAGTAGAGGTATTAAAAGTACACCATGATATCCAGATGATGAGCATATTTTGGGCTCATCAAATATTATAAGCATTAAATGTCTATGTACATGTATGTCTAGGTTGATACCACAATAAGAATGGGCATTGGGCAAACATTTGATGTTGTAGTTACTCGTGAGGCCGCTGATTTCTAGGTTGTTTACAAAACTTTCTACACAAAATGTGCAAACTTGAATATATATATATATATATATATATAAACCTAATTCAATTGTACATGCTTTAATTTTGATCTTGTAGGACATTTTTAGTGCAACTTTTGGCCCTGACCCAGACATAGTTAGACCACCAGGAGGACATGTAGAGCAGGTTCCAAATCAAATGGTAATTTAATTTTTTTATTATATTTAAAGTCAACTGCTATATTTAAAGTCAATTATAAATTTTAAATTGAATATATATTAATAATATGATATTT